>JAJLVQ010000005.1:0-426879 GCA_030570335.1 Pichia rugopelliculosa | reverse complement strand
TTTCACCACTAAAGTTTCATGAAACATTGACAAAAGTATTAACAAAAGTATATTTTAATTCATATAATGACAAATGTTTACATCTTACTGAGGATAGATCAATCTTAATTGGACACCACGTAGATGATATACTAGTCTTATCGGAAGATCCAAGTGAATTAGAGAACTTATTAATGGAATCATTTTCCTTGAAATCTGTTAGAGACCCCAAATCCTTACCATCTCCAACTTGATTGTTTTTCTTCTGACTAGTTTTACGACCTCTTTTGTTAATTCCAGGTGTACCTGGAGGTGTCTCAGAGTGTTCTTCGTCAGTTGGGAATCTTGACCCAAAGAGTAGAATAGGTGTAATGTACAATATGTTATTGATTGAAACATACATCCTACGTCCATTAATGGACGTTTCTACTGTATTAACGATACCTTGGGAAAGATTATTCGCAAAAGTTAACACGTTATGGTGTACAACCTGAGCTAAAATAGTCTCTCTTTGGGCAGCAGGAGCAATTGGAACACCAGTAACCATACTGATTTCTCTGAATTGGTTATGACGTAACAAAGTTACTGCTTCCTCACGGTAATGAGGTATCATTGAACTTGAGCAAACTGCGTTCGCAGTTGGGATCCATACTGAGTAAGGAACTGTCGCAACTCGTTCGATTTGAAGAGCGACGATTTCAAGTTTTGCACGTTCACACGCTATTTTGATTTTCTGCATACTTTGCATACTAAATCCTAAATCCTAAAGCTTCATATGGATTGAAGGATTCAGGAATCACTATATTCACGTTTGGGATATAGATGTCAAGACCATCCTGCATAGGACGAGCTATCTCTCTAAACACATCACGGAAAAAGTGAGGTACGAAAATTGATTGGCAGGCTGTCAATAATGAATCATGACAGTTATCAAAAATACCGCTTTTTAATCTCAATTGTCTATTGTTTATTACAATGTAAGCAGACAAAGCTGAGTGTAAATAGTCTCTGAGTGTAACCTCATCGACTCTATACCAAGCATTTGAATCTTGACTAAGAGTAGTAAAAAGTGAATTTACATAGGTATCGAAACGACCTAAATTGAGAGGATATTATCATATTCGTTGTTCATAATAATTTATCCACCATTTATGGTTTCAATTGATGTCTTAACCTTAAGTTTTGTGTCTATAGTACATCCGTCAGACAGGGCACGCAATAATTATGGCAACTGAATTACTCACAAAAATCACCACCACTTGAAAATAACCTCAATAATAGCTATCTTCAAAGCTTTATATACAACCTCCTAATGAGAGAGGACTTACATATATAAGTTAGGAAAACAGTTATTATTCGTGATTCAAGGCTAGTGCTGTTTTCCAATAAATAAATCCTATAGGTGATAGAAAATCTGAAATCTGCTAAGTGTATGAATAATATGAAAATGCGAAATAAAAATTTCATTAAATTGAATTCGTTCATCTATATATGTATGTAGAAATAGTTAATATTATAGGTTTAGCCCTCCTTCTGTGAATAAGTAAACAGCTATGACAGAAAAGATGAAATATGTAATCGAGCACATGGAACAAGGTTTTACACCTTGGGTTATTTTGGAATATTGTCAAATTATTAGAGATGTTGGTAAAGAAAATCTTTACCTTGTTTCTTTACCACTTACAACTACTGAAAAGGACATCCCAAAAGAGCTTATTGATCTCGGTTTGCAATGGACAACTCAAGATATTGTTCCATATCTTATGGAAACACATGGTGTTTCAAATAAAGAAGAGCTTTGTCTATTGGACCCAAGAGCTGAAATTGATTTGCAACCAACTGATTCAACAAAGTTTAAATATTTTATATTCGGTGGTATACTTGGAGATCACCCACCGAGAGATCGTACGAAGGAATTGAAGAACAAACTTCAATGTCCAACACGTCGTTTAGGAAATTTACAGATGACAACCGATACCGCTGTTAGAACAACTTCGATTATCCTTGAAAAGAGCGTTCCCTTTGAACATATTAAATTCATAGATTACCCTGAAATTCGTTTTAATAAACATGAAGCAACAGAGATGCCATTCAGGTATGTTCTTGATGACAAGGGGACCCCAATTTTCCCAGCGGGAATGATTGATCTTATCCATGCTGACAACCAAAAGAGCCTAGATGACTTCTTCTAATGATATATATATATGCATGAAAGGGAAACTGTATCTCTAAGTATAATACAGTACTTTCTACTTTGTAATTTTGTAAGACCAACTAAAATATACAGTAATTACACAGAATTTGGACGACATCTTAGGTTCTCAGCCACTGTGTGACCTGTGTACATTCATTTAAAGGGTGACATGGTTTTTTACAGAATACCCGGATTGTCAGCATTTGGAAGAATTGTTTCCTTGTGAATTATATCTTACATCGTGCATCTTGTTACCCTTGGAATATTTCACTTCTGAACCAATACGTGTACCACTCAAAATAATACGATTTAGGAACTTGTCGAATTTAAGCCGTGATCGACAGTATCTTGAAAGGATTCAATTGTAACGTTTTCTGAATCTAATCTTTCAAACATCAATTTATTAATGTGATCAACTTAAATGTTTTTGGATCGATTGGTGATAACTGTGATCTACAAGTCAATATTCCAAGAACAGCTGGTGGCTTCTAGTTGATTATACTCAAACTACAATAATTAATTCTAGTAGGATTAAAAAGAACTTCATCAATTTCATGGGGAAAATGTAGAAATCTCCCAGCAAAAACCAGCAATCTTTTTATTTTTCCCACCCGCAGTTAAAAATTGCCACCATTATAAGCTCTATTACTGAAAACGTGTGGCATGTCCTTGATAAAGACTTTTGTCCTGTTTAGTTAGTAAGTTTTGTTTAAATAATAGATCCTGATACTTATCAATTGATCAAGTAGCTCTACAAACATGCGTCTTTTGTCAACATGTTTGTTGACTTTCCTGTCATTGTCATCAGCGATAGATATACATGATAGTTCCAAGTTAAATTCCAATAAAGATAATGGCATAATAAGCATTAATGATTATATTGCTCAAAAACTCTTAATAATTGAGCAACTTATTGATACACATAATACAGTGGAAATGCAAGGTGATGCTGGTAATGGTGACAAATGTCCTCCTGCATTCAACTGTAACTTACCAAATTTCCCATGTACACAATTTTCACAGTGTAATCCATTTACAGGACATTGTGAATGTAAGGCGGGTTTCGGAGGAGATGATTGTTCAATCCCATTATGTGGTGGATTATCTGATGGTATTAATCGTCCAAAAAGGCCTGAAAATCAAACATGTGAATGTAGTGAAGGTTGGTCAGGCATCAATTGTAATATGTGTGAAGATGATAATGTTTGTGATTCATTCGTGCCAATTGGTTTAAAAGGTACTTGTTATAAATCAGGTATTCTTGTCAATAAATTTAATCAAATGTGTGATGTTACAAATGAAAAAATTGTTAAAATTTTAGAAGGTAAAAAACCTCAAGTTACATTTAGTTGTAATAGAACTGCCGAAATTTGTGATTTCCAATTTTGGATTGATCAAAAGGAAAGTTTTTATTGTGATTTAACCAAATGTGATTATCAATATGATTTAAATAAAAACTCAACTCATTATAAATGTGAAGAAGCTCAATGTAGTTGTTTACCTGGTAGAATGTTATGTGGTGAGAATGGATCAATTGATATTTCTGATTTTTTGAGTTATGAAATTAAAGGTCCAGCAGATTTCAGTTGTGATATTGAATCAAAAAATTGTAAATTTAGTGAGCCAAGTATGAATGATTTAATTTCTTCTGTCTTTGGAGATCCTCAGATTAATTTAAATTGTCAATCAAGTGAATGTGTTCATAAGTCAGAAATCCCTGGATTTGAAATTCCTGGTAAAAAAAAGTTCACCTTAATTGACCTTACAAAAATTATAAGTGTATTTTTCGGATGTTCAATCGTTGTTATATTATTAATTCAAAAAATTAAATCATCACCGTTGTTTTCAAAATCAATTTATTTAAATGATGATAATGATGATAATAGCGATGGTATGATCAATGCAAATTTATTATTAGAAAATTATAAACAGGCAAACTTATCATTTAAGAATATATGTTATTCAATCAATGATAAACCAATTTTAGATAATGCATTCGGTATTGTTAATCCAGGCGATTGTTTGGCAATTATGGGTAGTTCAGGTGCAGGTAAGTCAACATTATTAGATATTTTGGCATGTAAGAACAAAAGTGGTTTTAGTTCAGGTGATGTATATATTAATGGTAAAAAATTAGAATCTAAAAAAGAATTTGAAATTTTCAAAAATTCAATTGGTTTTGTCAATCAAGATGATATCATGATCCCTACTTTAACTGTTTACGAAACCGTCTTAAATAGTGCTTTATTAAGATTACCAAATTCAATGCCATTTAAAATCAAACAGGCAAAGGTTTTACAAATTTTATCCGAATTAAAAATCTCCCATATCAAAGATATGTTAATTGGTTCAGATTTTGAAAGAGGTATTTCAGGTGGTGAAAAGAGAAGAGTTGCAATCGCATGTGAATTAGTCACATCACCATCAATTTTATTTCTTGATGAACCAACAAGTGGATTGGATGGATATAATGCCTTTAATGTTGTTGAATGTTTAGTAAGATTAGCAAAAGTCTATCGAAGGACAATTATATTTACAATTCATCAACCAAGAAGTAATATAGTATCATTATTTGATAAGTTATTACTCTTATCTGATGGTGATGTTATATATTCAGGTGAAATGTCGGATTGTGCAAAGTATTTTGCAACAGTTGGATTTAATTGTCCCTTGGGTTATAATATTGCAGATTATTTAATTGATATTACCAACCAAAGATTTGAAACGTCGATGGAAACAATCAATGAAAATGATAATGATTTTGATCATATACACGACGTCAATCCAAATTTAGAGACAACGGAAGTTTCAGAATGGCAACATTATGCATCACACAGAGATGAATTGGCAAAAACTTTAAACAGAAATAAAATTATAACTAGAAATGATAAGAATTTAGCCCAATTTTTTAAAGATTCCTATGTTTCTAATTCAGTTAAATTATCAATTCGTGAAACTATTACAAATTTTACAACAGAATTTTTTGAAATTGATTCAAATATGTCAAAGGCAAGTTGGATCAATCAGTTAATTATTCTATCGTCAAGAACATTCAAAAATTCGTATAGAAATCCAAAGCTTTTATTGGGACATTATTTGTTATCTTTGGTTATGGGATTATTCTGTTCATATCTTTATTATAATGTTGAAAACAATATTAGCGGTTTCCAAAATAGATTGGGATTGTTTTTCTTTTTGTTAACTTTGTTTGGGTTTTCAACATTAACAGGATTAGATTCTTTTTCAAAGGAAAGGTCGGTATTTATTAGGGAAAGATCAAACAATTATTATAATCCAATAAGTTATTATATTTCAAAAATATTGTGTGATGTTTTACCATTAAGAATTTTACCTCCAATTATTTTATTAGCAATTATTTATCCATTAGTTGGACTAAATATGAGTGGTTATAAATTTTGGATTTCAATTTGTATTTTAATACTATTTAATCTGGCAACATCATTAGAAATTTTAGTGGTTGGAATATTAATTAAAGATTCAGGATCTGCAACAATGTTATCAGTATTAATATTATTATTTTCATTATTATTTGCGGGTTTATTTATAAACAAAGAAACAATACCACTGGGATTATCATGGATCGAAAAGTTGTCAATATTTCATTACGCTTATGAAGCACTGTCAGTTAATGAAGTCAATGGATTAATCTTAAAGGAGAAAAAATTTGGATTAAACATTGAAGTACCAGGTGCCGTTATTTTATCAACTTTTGGGTTTAACGTCAGTGCAATCAACTGGGATATTTCTTGTTTAGGTATCTTATTAGGGGTGTTCCTTATCTTAGGTGGTCTTATCCTACAGCTATTTGTCTACGAAACTCGTTGATTGTGTAATGACAGGTGTAATAAATTAATTAAAGTATATAAAAGAATCGAAATTTCTACTAATTGTCCCTGGCACCTGACAGAGAACTTTTGCGTGCGCATTCTGCAGAAGAAAAAACTTAGTACTCGCCTGTGTCAATCCATCGGGGCATCGTTTTTCTTTTTTTTTTGAAGGGCGGAGAAATGAAAAAATTGTTTTTTCTGCCAGAGCAAGTAGGCGAGGGTGCTGAAGGGAGAGGTTTGAAGGAAGTTGATGATATTACCATGGAGTATTGCTACCATTCATTGTTTAATGATGTTGAAATTTAGGATTAACAGTGGAGGGTTCTTTCTTAACAACTGGGATTTCTTATAGATTAAAGATATACAGTTATATATTATAAATCATAGCAGTCGATGATATATATCATTAAGGAAAGGGGTAAAAAGTAAAAACAAAAGCAAAATCATAAGAGTAAATAAATGTACAAGTTTTAAATTAGAGAGTCCTTCCATTGATGAAGGTATGCATAAATATGTGAAATTTGGGTGAAATGTTAATGGTGTTTAAACGAATGAAGGATTAATGTCATAACCGAATTCAAATATGACTGGATCACTACCACTATTAATTTGATCAGTGAATGATAGATAATCAAATAGTGGTGTTCGAGGAGGTGCATGATCTTGAAGCATCCATTTTGCCAATCCATTCCAATCATTTGGAATAGTGGATTGATCACGTATATCCAACGCTTTCCATTCCCAATTTGCATCAACCAAGGACATTTCTTTTGTATGAGCACTTGTGAGTTCTTTATCATGAAATAATTCCTCAAAAAGATTTAAATTTGGTAATATTAAATTATTATTGTTGGTATGTTCATTAAATGACATTTCATAGATGGCCTTTTTAACTAAATTTGAAATGATTAATGGTTCATATTTAATGTAATATTTGAAAACTTTTGATCCATTTGCAAGTTTTAAACATTCTCCATAAGTTTGATTTAAACCTGCACAAATATCAATATCATTCTCTAATAATATTTGAAAAACGTCCTTTGAATTAATCCAAGTTCTCAAAGGTGTTGAAAAAATCCAATCTTCCCAAACTGGGTTGCCCAATGCTTTTTTTGAATATTCAACCTCTAATAATGATCTTAAAGCTAAATCATCTGATACAACAAAGGTTGGTGCACCTTCCATCAATGTCAACCTCAAGGGTGATATTTGATCATATGTATAATAATGATGATTTCTGCAATTATATATTCTATGCTCTTTATGAAAATCGAATATCTGGTCAGTTGGTAGCCTATCAATCGTAACTTTATCAGGTGAATAACCTTCATTATGAAATGGATATGATTCTTTAAATGTTTCAGGTAGCCAAGATTGAATTTGCTTAAAATCATCTCTAGTTAATGAATCTGCTGAAACACTTAAACCAGTAATATCAACATATAGACCAGTATCAACATCAATAACCCTTGCATCAATTGCATTGTTACCTAACCCAATTCGTCTATGAGTTAAACTACTAGAACAATCAATGAAGGCTTTGGAAGTACCAAATTTTGGATTTTCAACAATCATGGAATTGTTAAATCTTAGACAAAATTCTGCAAGATCTGAAATTGGCATTTGAACATCACCATCTGCATCCCATGGGAATGATAATGATGTAAAATACCATGATAATAGAGATCCATGGGCTGGGAAAAGAAATAATCCTTCTTGAAATGTTAATGTGAAAAGCATATGTTGTAAATGTGATAGAATACTTGTACGGTAACTAATTGAATTGGCCAGTTGAGTTGAATTATTTGAAGTTTCTGAAGTTCCCTCGAGTTTATTAACTCTATTAAACAAATTATTAACTAAATAATTTGGTGAATGTAAGGTATATTCAGATGATGGCATTTCACTAATCAAACCAGAAAAAAATCTTGCATCATAATGAGCACCATTTTCTTTTAATGTATGGTTATTGAAAGTATCTGGGAAATTAATTGCTGCCTCAAGAAAATGTTTTCTAACGTCTTTAGGTTCTGTATCTAAAGAATTTCTTAAAGAATTTCTAAAATTTAATTCGTTTTCTTCAAGCTTTTCAGGATCTTTTTCGAAGAGGTAATTATAACTTTTTTCTGGATCAAATATAAAGTTGGAATCAGGTATCTCAATTTCAAATAATTTTGCCTTGTTTTGCAATTCTTTTTGAAAGTTGTTAGGGTTTTTGAACAAATATTTTTCATTCAAATTTGAAATTTCTTCTATTGGATCAAAGCTATTAAATGAACTCTTTTTCAAATAAGCATCTAATAAACCGTTTCTCATCATTGAAGATGAATCATAAGTCTTTGCTTTAAAATAGGTACCATTGTCATTTAAAAAATAAATAAAAGTTGGAGCTTTTGCATAAGAATTTAGGAAGGATTTTGCATTTAGAGTTTTACCAATAAAATTAGAATTATCTTTCATTCTTCCCATAAAATTAAAACCAGGTAATAATTTTTCATCTTTAAATTTTGCATCATCGGTTAATAAAAATTCAGAATTATCTAAACAAAAAGTATCATGAACAAATTTAGATGATGGTTCATCTTTATCAATTTTAAATTCATGTTTAATGTCATAATTATTATAAAACGTTTCACAGGTTGAATGGTTGTCAGGTAGGAATTGATTTAAATAAGATATATCCACCCAATCATCCCAAGAGAATGGAATTTCAATTGAATCTTCATTATATTTATCATTTAAATAATTGAGATAAACGGATAGTGTAACTCTTGGATCATATAAATGTTTGGATTTCCTTAATTTAATATAACTATTAATATAATCAATATCATTATTATCTTCTAAATCTAGATTACTATTAACAAAAAAATCTGTTAATTTCCAATTTAAATTTACAATTGTAGGATCATTTATTTTTTGATAAATATCATTATGGATCATATTTAAAGTAATGTCATTATATTGATCAGTTGCATTATAAATATCTTTTGGTAGAAAAAGACTTGATAGATATTTTTCCGAATTAATATTAGCATCATCTGAAATTAGACAAAGTGGAGAAATAATTGATGCCCCTAAAAAAAGTATACTAGTATGGTTATAAATATTATCATAAGTGAAGTCACTATGGGAAAAGGTTTTTTTTGAAACCATTGAGGAGACTGTCTCTTGATGAATTTGAATATCATTTGACTAACTTTAACGCATAAAAGGAAAGAATAGAGAGTGAAACGGAGAGAATAAAGTAAAGGAGAAAAGAGATTGAAGAAGATGGAATAAAGAATATATAGGTTTATCGAAAGTGTGGGCTTAGTTTAATATATAAGGAAGCCTCAAAACTAGATATGTAGAACGGCTTGGTAGTGTGAGAAATAGAGCTAATCAAAATCGATGCAAGTGGAAAATAGCTGGTATACAATGGGATAGGCGTATATAATGATTCTTTTTACGGTCTGCTTGTAGGATTAAAATACAGGGTAGTACAAAGTAAATTATACATATATATTATATACATCGGTTGGTAGTGTGACTATATTGCGAGAAGATTGAAATTAGTATATGCATGTATTTGTTTGTTAACTGGTATATTTGCCAACCAAATCATAACAAAAAATTAATAAATAATTATGCTTAATTTATGGAAATATTCCCGATATCTTTGAGTGAAGCAATGTGGAGACACATATCAACTGACAAAATTTTAGAAACAAACGACACGGTGTAGGCTATTGGTATCGCTTAGGCCGGCCAAGGGTTCTCTTTCTATCTCCAATTGAAGGGAGGCTGGGAATTAAGAAAGAAAAAAAGAGGCCCCATTTAATTTAAAGTTTAACTCATGGATAGAATGATGATAAGCATACAGTTTATATATTTGGTAATTACTGATATTCGAGGAAGTTGAGTTAAAAATAGGAAGGTCATCAACAAAGGAAATGTTGAACACACCAGGTGTCAGATGATAAGTTATAAGTTGATTACAATATATATATATAGATATATCTAATACCAGGATATAAGACGTGAAACATGAATTATCAATCACGCGAGGAGGTTTCTAGACTACTACTGAGCTGGCGCCGACTCCCCTTATCGGACAATCCCCCGATTCGGACATAAGCGAGAATTTGGTTTTCCGGCAAACGCGACCAAATTTATGCAGGGAAAGACGCATGGAACGCCCTTCGGAATTATATTGTAAATAGCCCTTAGTATAAACACTTGCATATACATATGCACACAGAGAAGTTGCGTTGATTGGTTCATAATCTATTTCCGGTTCTCTTTTTCGATTTCCGTCTCGGTGAATATCAGATAGTCAAGAAGGGCCTTCTGTACCGGACTATGATCTTGCAACATCCATTCCGCTAAGAGTCTCCAATCATTTGAAAATTGTGTTCCATCGTTGATATTCGTCGTTGTCCTCCATTCCCAATTGGAGTCGAATATCTTCATTTCACTGAAATGTGCACCGGTAAATGCCTTCTCATTGAATAATTCCTCAATTATGTTCACTGTAGTTGGTCTTGAAATATCCTTATTCAATAATCCTTCATCCAATGTAATATCATACACTCCAATTCTAATTAAATCCGAAATAACCAATGTCTCAAAATTCTTGTAAAAGTGATAAATATATGGACCTTTAACATTTTTCTTCTTCATCTTTGCAGCTTGAGTCAATTTGGGGAATATATCGGCTCCATTATTAATTAAAGTTCTATATATATCATCCGAATTTATCCACGTTTTCAAATATTCATTGAATATCCAATTCTCAAATGCTGCAGCTTTCAAAGATTTTGTAGAATATTCTGTCTCTAATATAGATCTCAATGATTTTTTATTTGCTGATACAAATGTTGGTGCACCTTCCATTAATGTTAACCTCAATGGTGATAATTGATCATATGTATAATAATGATCATTTCTACAATTATAGATCCTATTTTCTTTATGAATTTGAAAATATTTTTCATCCTCTTCATAGTTGATATCAACTGGATCAGGTCTTGAATCTTTAAATTGTTTCTTTTTCGTTTCTATAATTTTCCTCCTTACAGGTCTCTTTCGACTTTCCTTTTTAAATGGATATGATTTCCTCATTTGCATTGGTAACCATGATTGTATTTTACTCATTTTTACCATAGTTAATCCATCCCCTGAAACACTTAATCCTGTTACATCAACAAATAATCCAGAATCAACATCAATAACCCTCACATCGATGTTATTACCACCATTTTCTTTACCTCTATGAGTTAAAGTACTTGTACAATCAACATACATTTTAGTTGTACCAAATTTTGGATTTTCAACAATTATTGAATTATTATATCTTAGACAAAATTCTGCAAGATCTGAAATTGGCATTTGAACATCACCATCTGCATCCCATGGGAATGATAATGATGTAAAATACCATGATAATAGAGATCCATGAGCAGGGAACATAATTAATCCATCATGAAATGTAGTCGTTAAAAGTGTATGTAATAAATGTGATAAGATAATCTTACGTCTATTAGTTGGATTATCATTATCATTTAATATTTTACCATTATCATTATCACAATTATTAACTAAATAATTTGGTGAATGAGATGTAAATTCACAATCTGGCATTTCTGATAAAAATCCTGAGAAGAACCTTGAATCATAATGTCCACCATTTTCAGTTAATTTATGTTCATTAAAACTTGCAGGCCATCGTAAATTAACTTCCCTAAAATGTTTATCAATATCATTGGGATCAACATTCATTGAATATTTAAGTGATGCTAGAAAATTTCTTTCATTATCTTCAAGTTCTCCAATATCTTTATTGAACAACTCGCTATATTGTAATGCTGGATTAAATACAAACTTTTCCTCAGGTATATCCAATCGAAAATTTGAAGATTCCTTTAATAATTTTTCTTTAAAATCTTCATCATTATGAATTAAAAATTCTTGATTTAATTGTTTAATTTCATTAACTGGATTAAATTCATTAATATTTTTATTTAAAAAATTTTCAAAAATTCCATTACTTATCATTGATTTAGATTCATATGGTTTTGCCTTGAAATATGTTCCATTATCATTCAAAAAATAAATAAATGTAGGAATTGGAGCATTTGATAGAAGATAAGATTTTGCATTATAAATCTTGGCTATAAAATCAGTTTTTTCATCTATTCTTTGTCTAAAATTGAATCCGGGTAATAAATTCCTATCCCTATATTTACCATGTTTTGTTTCTTTATATTCATTATTATCCAAACAATAAGTTTTATCATAATAGTATGATGATGAAAATGAATCATCAAGTTGAAAATCAGTTTCAATATTAAACTTCTTAAAAAATTCAGAACATGATATTGAATTATCATCCTCATTATCATCATCTTCCATATTAGTATTCAAAAATCTATTTAAATAAGATAGATCAACCCAATCTTCCCATGAAAATGGTATTTCATTTGATGAATTTTCATTGAACTGTTCATTCAAATAATTTAGATAAACTGATGATGAAATTCTTGGATCATATAAATGTTGAATTTTCCTGATTTCAATATATTTTTGAACATAATCAATATCATCAACTTTATAATTTTGGAAATTATTGGATAGTTTCCAATCTAAGTTTATTATTGCTGGATCATTGATTTTTTCATAAATTGAATTATAAAGTTTAATATTCAAAGTTGGATCATTACATTCAGATTTTGATGTATAAAAAATCGCTGGTGGTATAAGTTTTGAAGTCAATTCATTAAGTTCAATATTTTCTGGTATTATGGAAAAGTTGTCGGTTTTACCAGTACTCAATAAATAGATGAAAAGAATGAATAAAAATCCCAGTATTGTTGGTATCAAACGGGACCGTTTCCTGCCAAATCGAAATAAGAACCTCCTTATTGTGAAGATTGTCATTTTTACATAAATGGTATAGGAATCTTAAGACGTTATAAGATATATAGAGATCACGTTCAGTATAAAAAAAAGTCTGATAACATATGTTGAAGTCTGCACAAGACCTAATTTATACGCATTAATAATCTTACTTCTAATCTCTTCTATACTTGCCTATAGTTTTTCAATTTTTAATTTTTCTTTTTAGTTTCCATCTCAATTTCCATCTCAATTTGCAATTAATGGTACATTATTGCGCGTTATGCACAATTTTAGTTTCAGACAAATTAAATTTGAAAAAAATTCACTCAAATTTCCGGTTATTTCCGTTTCCATCATTGTCTTTGACGGAGATAATTTGTATACTTAATCTATACTCGATATATTAATATTTTTAAGAGAAAGAGTGATAATAAGTAATTAAATATTTGTATTAATGTAGGGGATAAAGGTAAATGCAACCAGCATACTCGTTGCACTTTGTTAGGTATTGAGTATTAGGTATTAGGTTTCCTAGTTCACAAACATAATAAAACCCCAGATTTCCAAAATCAGGAACGGCGATTTAGCAGATCAAGAAGTGATAAAAATTAATTAATTATTAAAAATTTTCACAATACATTAATGCATGATCTTCAATCTTGGTTTTCATTACTTTTAAATACTGTAAATCTTTTAGATCTATCTTGCATATACTTCATTTTCTGTTTTGTTTGTTTGTTCTTTTTCTTATGATCTCAATATTCTTTCCTATTTCCATATTCCCTAAATCGTTGGTTGTATGAACAAAAGTATAACATAAAAACAAAGAATTAACAGCCTAGTTGGTTTGAATTAAAAAACTTTATATCTGGTTATATTTCATTATCGGTGGCTGGCTGAGGCAGAAAATTTAATTTATTTGATCTGGACAATTTGTTAACATTGGAGTTAAAAAGTATTACCAAAATTTGCTTCATTTCACATCAAAATACAAGCACAATAATAGACATAACGATCAAATAAACAGTTATATCTGATACATAAAGACAAGCAACCTTATAAATCCGTGGAATACGTGAATAAACAGAACACTAGGGAATTTTACTCCAGTTCCATGTTTCAAATATTGCCTATTTAGGAAATTGCGCAATTTTAAAAGTTGAATTCATGCTACCGACAGTCATTTTTTATGAGTTCTGGCTACCTTTTTCATGTTTTAATAAGATCAAAACTGGGGGAATGATCATTATTGTTTACCTTTCAATATAAATGTGAATATTACTTGATCTATAAAAAATTGCTATAAAAGCAGCCTTTCTTCCCACTTTTTTTTTTGTCAAACAAATATATTCTTGTATCTTGTTCTTTTTCCATCACTTTGGTCAACCCTTTTCTCCATTGCTTGTGTGGCTTGCTTTATTCGATTTATTTGAATATCTTAAATTATTAAATTGTATTTTATTTCATTTTTCAGTTTTTCTATTTGCTACTTTCTCCAATTAGTTTTATAAGTATTGCTATTTTTGACTCTCAAAATGGATTCTTTTTTTGCTTCTCCTGATTCTACCAATAATGTTTTTTCTGATTGGGGTGTTATTACTGACAATATTCAAACCAGTAATGTTTTTAGTTTTGGTGATGTTGAAACGCTTCAAGACGATCTCCCAAATGTAACTACCAATAGATCCATTTCTGTACCAATTGAAGATGCTTTAACATTGGAAATGTATAATGGTTTATCACCAAGTGTATTTTCAAATTTGATTGAAAATTCAATTAATGAATTAAATGATTCCAAAATATTTCAAAACAAAAATATCAAAAATCCAAAATTTTCTGATTTGTTTGATAATGAATTCACTGAAAGCAAATATATTGAAGATTCTGATACTTTTGAAGAATCTAATGAACAAATTTCCTTTAAAAGAGATTCCACAGATACAACTTTATGTTCAATGGAAGAAGGCTTTCCAAATAAAAATCCTTTTCCAATTGATGATACTGTCATCTTTGAAGATGATATTGAGTTTGGCAATGAGTTATCTATCTATATTTCTGATGAAGATGATATTTCTGATGAAGATGATAATGCTACGATTGAAAGTTTTGATAATCAAAATGATACTGAGATCAGAAATGATAATTCTATTAAGGCTGAAACTATTACGGAAATTCAAAGTCTCACTGATGGTTCAAGTGATGAAAATTCAATATCTGAAGACTCGGCGGTTGAAAGTGATTCTGATAAAGATGCAAATTTTGAATTAGATGATTCATCTGATTCTGATGCAGATTATGAAAATGAAGAGATCCTACCTTACAAATATAATAAATCAACTGCTAAAAAAGTCGGTTCAAAAAGAGCTGCATCAAAAATTTCTTCTTTAAAAAGATATGGTGGTAAAACTGTCCCTTATTATATTCCTTCAGATACTACTAGTTCAAATAGATTTGGTTACAAAACCATCCCACCTAAAAATACTTCAACAAAGATTTATGGTTATAAAGCAGTTGGTGCAAAAAATAATAGATTCGGTTATAAAACTCTTCCTTCTAAAGCAGTTGGTTGTGTTGATAATGTTGATGATGGTTCACAAGTTAGTACTGTTGAAGAAGAAGTTGTAGAAATTCAAATTATTGAAAAAGTTAAAAATCAAAAAAGACAACTTCCAATGTTTATTATAAATGGAAAATTGTTTGAGAGACTATCAAATTATTGGAATAATGTGTATACCGGTTCTTTCTATCAAGATTTGATTAAGAAATATTCCAAATACTTAATTGATAACGGTATTACCTTACTAAACCCAGAAGTCTTCAAAATTGCGGCTCTGTCAACATTATTACCAAATTATGCAACGATTGACTTTTTTGAAGAATATCAAAATGTTAATGATTGGATTTATGAAATTAATTTAGATTGTAAAAATAAAAGACCAGCAATGAGATGGTCAGGTCAAAAGCTGACTTTCTATGATCCTTATATTATAAGATATAAAAAGAATGTTAAACAATCAAAGCAAGCGTTGTGTCCATATTGTCCACTTAATAAATTGACTAATCTAGATGATATTTTTTACACGACTCATAATTCACATTATTCTCATCATCTTGGTAATAATCATGGAGTTTATAGTGTGGGTTATGAACTGTTACCACCATTAATTGGTATGAAAGATGATGTTTCAGTTACATTATGCCCAGATTGCAATAAAACCTTAAAACTCAATCTTAATAAGGATCCAAAACTTCCAAAAAGTATTTTAACTGCCTATTTTAGACATAACTACAAACTTCATAATAAACCAAAGAGTGGTAGAAGTGAAAGACAAATTATAATTGATAATGCCTTTTTCAACTCAGATAAGTCTAAATTGATTTACGAAAAGTTTAACTTTTGAATAGTTCTTTACAAACTTAAAATCAAACATTACATTTAAATATCCCCAAAATTTGTTTTTCTTTTTCGTTTTTTAAATTATTATTTTCTTTTAAAAAAACTTATCAATAAGATTGTTTCCGTTTTTTATTTGTATAATAACTGTATAAAAATAATTGTATTATAAAAAAGCATTTAATTCTTAAAATATGTCCAATGAAAAACATGTAAGGGAAATATACTTCTTCCTATATAGCAAAAATAAAGTTTTTATATTGGCAACTTACTTTAACGATTATAAATTTAAATATTTATCAATTATTAGATTCTATTTACTAATTATCTCTTAATCTAAATTTTATAAATACTAAAAGAACATTTCCCTTGCAATTGGAAAACAAAAAATATGCAATGCTATCCTTTGGTGCATCCAAAAAAATTAGTCAAAATCATAATTTTATATTGTAAACTTCGATTATATATTGAAAATTTTGAAGAATTATTTAATAAGAAACTAAATTAAAGATTCAATATCCGAAAAATCTGTTTTCAACCTTGTAACAAACAGTGAACTTGTAAATTTTAATAATAATATAAGACATTTTAATGGTAATATTATGGAAGTAGAGGTGGAGGTTGTCAAGTTTACAGTTGTTTTACGATCCTATCATTTTAACTTATTAGAGGAAATCTAAAGATTTATTAATCAAATTTCTATAAACTAAATGTTGAGATTAACAAAATTAAAACCAAGGTGCAAATTCAGTTTAATTCGAAGGATGGGAAAGGAAAAGTACTTTTAAAGGGACATTAAAATCAAAGTCAAATACTGCACCAAAAATACGTTGTTATACATTCAATAAATATCGTAAAATAATCCATTCACCTATCAACCTATAAAATTGGCAAAACTATTTAAGGATTTAATGACTCTGTTGGAATCATTCAAAATATGAGAATTAATGTACAACCACGACAGGCACTGGAAAAAGGAAATACTGCTATCACCAACCACTTTGAGCAAAGTTGGTTCCCCTTTCAATATTATATTGAATTTTCAGTTGTCTCAATACATGCATGAAAACTCTTTGCATAATTTTCGGATTGGTATCTATTAATTCTTTCAATGCTTATTTCAATTGCCAATATTGAAGATTCATTGGATTGAATTATTTAATTGTAATCCCAATTTGTAGAACTTTGCAATGTTGGTCTGACTAGCTGTTGTGATCAAAATCATTATTATAGCAAAGCATTGGTGAGTAAGCAATTTATAAAAGCAACTATGCTTTAAAAATTTGCAAACAAGAACTTTTTACCGAAAAAAAAAATATGGACTAAATAATATTAGTTACAAATCTTTCTCTATATGGTTTAGATTTATTTCAGCTTGTATAAGATGTTAATAAAAAACCTTTTTTTTTAAGAAAGATTTACCACTATTACTCTATAATTTATAAAGCTTTCATACTAGATACGTACTCACACAATGAATAGGCAGCTTTTTAGTTTTTATTTTTTTTCACAAAACAGGAATATTAAATTGGAAACATACATATACATAAAATCTTAAATATTTATATATATTGTAATTTGATCAAAATTTCTATATGTGCATTGATTAGTATCTGAATAAGAAAATTATTCAGAAGAATTGATAAAAAACTATTATTTGATGATAAAGTTAAGGGAGATAAAGGGTAGAAAAAAAAAGAAAAATTAAAATTTAAAAAGGTAGATTGAAAAGAACTGTAAAGTAGAACTGATACGAGAGTGTCCCAAACATAGGAAAAGGGTTCTAGATAAGCAATTGATGGAATAAATAAAGAAGATACTAATAAAAAGAAGGGGGCATCAGTTGAAAGATTTCATTGGCTGAATTTGCAATGCAGTTCAATTGCTTTCATTTCAAAAAAACAAATCAAACCTAAATTTTACAAAGATATATAAAATTTTATAAATTATGTAGTATAAGTAACAAAAATCTTTCTTAAAAAAAAAGAGGATTAAATCAACAATGCCGTAATGCCACTTTATATCAGCTAGCGAGGAAAATTAATCCCAAGTGTTTAATACTATATAAAAAATTTATAATATTAATAATAGATTTTTCTAAAAAAAAAAATTGAAAAAAAGTTTCTTTTTTACGACATTCTAATTTCAATATTAAGAAACCATTATATAGATACATAGGATGAAATATTTATACAGATTTGCTGCTTTAGTATAAGTAACAAAAATCTTTCTTAAAAAAAATGACATTTATCTGGAAGAATCTATATAGGAAGAAATCTAAGTTAGGGGCGAATAGACGTAGTAATCGTAAACATTAACGTTCGGGCTATGGACGAGGAACTGCTGGGAATTCTAGACCGCAGACGAGGTAAAAGTCTAGGAAAGTTGCCGAAAACCTAGTTTTAATATGATTATTTTTTTTTTGATTAAAAAATCTTTCTTTAAAAAAAAGCATTGACAGAAGGTAATACAGGAAAAGGATAAAAAGGAGAAAATTAAAAATTTTTTATTTTACTAATTTAGCTGTAGCAATAACTGAGAGTTTTTGAATTCAACAACAGCTCTTATGGCCAAGTTGGTAAGGCGCTACACTAGTAATGTAGCGATCCTCAGTTCGACTCTGAGTGAGAGCAGTTTTATTTTTTTAATAGTTATACAGTTATACACACTTTTTTTTGTTTTTTTTTTTTCAATTAAACAAAAAACAAAATTACATTCTTAAGTAAAATTTCTCACACTTTAAGTTATCAGGGGTAAAAAGCAAATTAAAAAGTAAAAATAAAATTGAAGAAGACACGCTTTTTGAGACAAACCCTAGAACTTCTATAAGAGTTGTCTTGTCTTGTCGTGTCTTGGCTTGTCTTGTCTTGTTTTGTTATCTTGGTCTAGTTTACGTCTTTTATCCTGTGTTTCACTCCTTTATTTCCCTAACACACATGCAGGTACTCGAGGCGTCTTATTTTTTAGAGAAAAGAGACGACTCAAGTTCTAGTTCTAGTTCAAGTTCTAGTTCAAGTAATGCTAACGGAGTTTTGGACTCACACAATTGTGTTATCTGTTCGTCCACACCTGAATGTCCTGTATGTGAATCGTATCAACAATGTGCAGTGACTACACAAACGTGTGCCGAATGTCCATCTACTTATTGTCTCAATGTTTCAGAGAGTACTAATTCTTCATCAACTTTAACGTCTTTAAGTTCTGCCCAAGTTGGAGGTATTGCGGGTGCTTTGAGTGGTGTTTTTTTTATTATATTGATTGGTGGTATTTATTTATTACTTAAAAAGTACAAGAATCGTGTCAATTTTGATTATGAATCTGGAATCAATGAAGAAATGAAAGAATTAGTTAGAAATTATGATAATGATGATGGTAACGTAGATGATGATGATAATATTGGCGAGTTTAGAAATTCAGATAAAAATATCAGAAGAGGTAAGAGAATGATTTATTCTGATGATAAAAGAATGTCACAAAATAGTCTACAGACAATGACAAATTCAGTTCTAACTAAAGCTTCAAATGTTTTAAATATTGCTTATGTGCCGGGTGTTACGAGTAGTAGACCTGTTAGACCACCAACAATTGGAGGTAGAAGAAATAACAGAAAACAAGCAGCTTCAATCTATAGTAAAGGTATGAGTGTTTACTCAAAGGAAACATATTTCAGTGGCTTAGAAGATGCATCATTTCATGGTGGTAATGTTGCAACGAGAGCTGGAAATCCAACATTAGTTGTAATTGACCAGGATGATTATGACTTTGATAATAAAGAACGTGATAGTAGATTTGAAAATTCCGACGACGAAGAAGAAGAAGATACAACATCTAATTTTCCGATTGATATAAATATACGTTTGCCAGTTAGAACGAATTCTAACATTACTGAAGAAGAAGAGAATGAAACAGGTATCAAATCATCTCTTTCATCCACTGGAAATAGAAATTCTCATCTTACTTTCCGAGAAGAAAGTGGTGATGATAATGATGAAGAGTATGAAGATATACAGTTGAATATTGGGTTATCCAAACCTGCACCTTCGAACCAACATTCACATACCGTTCCTACAAGATATGGTGCATTGATTGACAAGAAAAACCAAACTATGCTGGATCCCTTCTCAAGCGCCGGCCATGATGATAATGATGATGATGATTCATACAGTGATAGTAGTTCGTCTGATTCAGACGAAGAAAACATTGAAATGCTTTTACATAACCACAGCAATCCGACCACCAACCCGAACAGCAATTCCAACACCTTCACCCTCTCATCCAACACCGTTTCAAACCCCTTTTCCTCTCATCAGGACTGATTACTTGCCTTAAAACCAGTCAGTTGATGTTCTGAGAACATTGAAAACCCGTGCACCGAGTAGAGTTTGGATTTGGCTAATTCTGTAATGATTTCGTTCTTTTTTTTTTGTTTTCGTTTGTTTTGTTTTCACTGTTTACATTAGTTAGTGGGTTTCGGTTTACGTTTATTTCGGCAAGACCTACCTGTATCTTGAATACATCAATCACGGACATACAACTTACAAGAGGAACTCAACTGCATATACTCAATCTTTGACTGTTTATGTAATATACTATCTATACCCCGCATTTTTCTAAATACTTCAGTTCTTAATTAGTTAATTAACGGATTAGTTAGATAGCCAAAGTTAAATACTCTTTCTATCACCGCAAGTTTTTTCTCCTATAATACAAAAAGAAAGCTTCACTCAATTTATTCATTACAATTTTAATTCGATATTCAAATTCAATTCAGTTTTATCATTATTTTTTAAAATCAGAAATTTAATCTGTTTTGGAATTTATTGTATTATTACATCATTTTCTTCAATTATATATATCAAAATTTATACATATTTTATTCAAAAATAAAGCATCATACCAAGCAAACAAAAAAAAAATTAAATAATAATGACCGAAAGAAAAAGATCATTAAGCAGTGCAAATTTGCCAAATATTAATGATAATTTAAGCATGTTAAATAATAACCTTCTGAATACATCTAATCCAACATCTTCATCACAACCACTTTTCGAAGATTCAATTGATGATATTAATCATGTTATTAGTTGTTTGGCCACCCCAGCTGATAACGTTGCTACTTATGTTTCAAGATACTATAACAACGAATCAATTGTAGGTAATGAAGTCCAAGCATACGCAAAAATTGCAGGTTGCAACTGGACTTACTACGTCAAAGATTTGAAAATTTCAATTGGTAGAAATGCAGAAGTATATTCGAATCCGAATGTTCCAACGAATGTAGAAAGAATTGATATTGATTTAGGTCCTTCAAAAGTAGTTTCAAGAAAACATGCATCAATTGAATATCATTTAGCTGACAGGAAATGGCAATTGTTTATTATTGGTAGAAATGGTTTAAAAGTTAACGGTATCAGATTGAATTTATCTCCAAATGTTCCTTATGATTTATCATCTGGTAATATTATTGATATTGGTGGTACTCAGATGATGTTCATCTTGCCAGATGCGACACCTGTAATTCCTGAAGCTTTCCGTTATTTATTGACTAATAAAAGGTCAAAATTGAATAATATATCAAATAACCACAGGTTAAGTATAAGTGGTAATGATTCAAGCTCAAAATCGGATATTGTGAATAATCAAGTTAAAGCATTCCAATTGCAAGAAGGTATTTCCGCATTAGATCCAAATTCTGGTTCTAATGATCAAGATTACTCTAAAGATGACGCAAAAGATCTAAAACCACCATATTCATATGCAACTATGATTACCCAAGCAATTTTATCAAATCCACAAGGTATTTTATCATTGTCTGAAATATATGATTGGATATCAAATCATTTTGCATATTACAGACATACGAAACAGGGATGGCAAAATTCAATTAGACATAACTTGTCATTAAACAAAGCATTTGAAAAAGTTCCAAGAAAACCTAATGAGCCAGGTAAAGGTATGAAATGGCAAATCAGTGAATCTTATAGAAATGAATTTTTGAAGAAATGGGAAGATGGTAGTTTAAATAAAATCAGAAGAGGCACAAGTGTTTCAAGACAACTTCAATTGCATTTAATAAAAAATAACGCATTGCCAAAAGGGAGAGAAAGTCCAAACCATGACGCAAACGATGAAATTAGTAACATGAATGAAAATAATATGCATTTACCTAATCAATTTTATGGGCTATCTAGTATGTCACCAAATAAAAGTGATGTGAATTACTTACCACTGAAAAATGGTCAGAACTCTTCACCGATTAAAAGTATGAGTATACCAGACATTAGTTATTTAAATAACGATCGAAAATTATCAAGTGGTTTAGTTAGCAGTTTAAATACTACTAATACATCTGATCAATTATTGCATAGTATATCATCTATACCGGCAAGTTCTGGAAACGGTAATAATGCTATCAATAACAATCATAATAATAATAAAAGTACTAATAACAGCATCAACAGTAATGATAACAATAGCAACAACAACAACAACAACAATAATAATAATAATACTAACAGCAATAATACCAGCAATGATAGTAATGCCGTTGATAAAGACAGCAATGCAAATGAAAATAATAAATATAATAAGAACCCAATTACAAATAACAACAACCATAATTTACCCCAAATTAATAAATTAACTTATGACGGATTGGGACGACCATATCAAATTCCTCCAATAAAAACTACAACTGATGAAATCCAATTAGCATCACCAAAGAAAATGTTTCATAGGTTAGATTTAATGACACCGGAAAGAAATGTTCTGAGACCAAATTTAGAACCACCATCGGTCAATTCATCACCTGCATTGTGGAATTATGTTCAATTTTCAACCCCATTAGGTCCAAACACTGGCAATAATAATGTAACCAGTAATAATTTAAATTTGGGGAATGATAATGATAGATTATCTAAACTAGAGTTGGAAAGCCCACTCAAAAATCGAAAGACGACAGGGAAAATAAGTGATTTGAAAGATGTTGATTTAGCAAAAGGGTTTAAACAGTAAGGTGACCATGCAATGTTTACATATAATTTTTTTGCAATGATTTACTTTAATTTGATTAGTATCAATATTCACGATTTAGTTTTTTTTTTATTTCTGTAACAAAAATTTTGTATATTTCTATGAATCCCTTCTATTAACATATATACATATATGATCAGTTAAGAGATTATTTTTTCTTTAAAAAAAATCTATTATTATCTGTAGATTATAATTTACATGTCATTACACATGGAGGGGTATGAAAAAAAAAAGGAATCCAATTATGTGTTTTTCTTTATACCACTATTAATAGCCAACAATATTAATTCCAATGCGAGTTGGACATTTTGAACATTTTCAAGCTGATCCTTGGAAACGTTTGAGCACTTACTTCTGAGTTTCTCTAAGATCGAGACAATAATACTAGAATCCTTGAAATTTATATTATTAATAAAATACAAGAAATTCAAAAGTTTATTGGTATGTTCCAAATCAATCTTTAACTCAGTTGAATCTTTTATTGGAATAAATGTTTCAGATATACAAGTTTCAAAAACTGATAAAAATTCATCTTGTCTAGATTCTGTGAAGGAGATGAACTTTTTTATTGGTATATTTGATCTTTTCGGCAATGCTGGAGGATTTTTATAACTATCATTATTATCATTGTCGCTGATTGAAACATTGGAAAAATCTTTTATTAATTTTTCATCATCGTATTTTTCATTTGAAATTAAGTTTTTATAAATTGATAAAACTAAAATAATGGTATTTTCAAAGGGGCAACTTCTTAATGTATCCATTACAAATTCATAACATAAATCATCAGGTAAATATTGTAAAAATTTCCTTAAAAACTTAGAATATAATTTACTAAAGACATTATTTCCTGAATTATGATTAGAAACAACAGTTGCTAAATTTTGTAAGTATGTCATAATTTTCAATTTTACCCTTTTATCATTAAATTCTTCATGAGTTACAATAGACCGACCCTCTTCAATCCTTAAGATCGTTATAATCATTAAATATCCAGCAACTGTTGGATTAGTTAGTTTAGAATCAATTGTGAATGGTATTAATATTTTCAATTGATATTCAATCAATGAAATAATTGAAATCGAATCAGGTAGATCGATATTGATATTTTGAGAATATTTTGAATAAGTATAAAGAAAAATTAAAGATGAAGTTGAAATTGGTAATTCTGTTGGATTCTTATTTCTAAATGATGTATTATTATATGATAGTATTGAAAAATTGATTAAATCTTCTATGGTATTTAATTTTTCATTATTATGATTAAATTGTTGATGATTTATTTCAATTTCCCTAGTTAAGTCCTTTGTTGCATCTATATCTAAGGACAATGATAAGGATGTTAAACGATCGGCTAATTCCAAAAATTTGCTACCGATATTAACATAATCGACATGTGATAGATTAGGTAAAAGTTTTGCAATTAAGGCTGCATCATGAGATTCAGTAAATTTTTCAATAATTGAATCAAACAATAACCTAATCAATTTACTTTGCAAATAACATTCATCTTCAAAAACCTTTTCCAAATCTTTAAGAGAATTTTCATTATTTGTGAATGTTTCATCAGGAACATTTGGTGGAATGTAATCTCGAATAAACAAATATAATGCCCTTAAGACTGAAATTCTACCAGATATTTCAGGTGCATTTTTCATGAAGTTCATAACAGTTGTAACGAGAATACCTAAAAATTTAGATGGATAAATAGTTTCAATTCTTTCAATACAACATTTCATACATTCAAAGAGAGCAAGAAATTTAACCAAAACCATATTACTCTTTCCAAAATCTAAGAAGAATTTAATATTATCCATAAAATTTTTGGAATTGTTATCAAATTGCTTTTTATATTCATCATCTATCATTGTTGCAACTTCATCAATCTGTGCTTGATCACAAACATTAGATTCAGGTTCATCAAGATTTTTGATTTCTTCTGAACATGTTAAAAACAATTCTTTTGGATTCCCATATTCTGCGAGTAAATTAAACATTTTGTACAAAACGACAACTTGTCGAGATTCCTTTAATCCAAATCTAATAGGCCATTCACAGTCAAGAAACGGTAGTAATAACGGTGGCAAGTCCCATGCAATTTCAGCTAAAAGTTCTTTATTGTTAGCCAATATATTTGTTAACAATTCCATCAAGGAAAGTCTTTCCTCTACTGTGTAAACCTCCCAATCATGTAAATAGATATCCAACATTGTGGAAAAGTTGATGAAATCGCCACTTTGAACACATTCTGCAACACAATCCTGGATGTTGTCTACTACCTCGGCATAGGTCAATGGTGCTACTGTGTTAACCGATTCTACTTCAGTGTCTGACATGATGTTGCTAGTCTGTGATGTACCTGGCTATGCTACTAAAATGTATAAAACATATACATATACACCTATATATCTCTAGTACTGCAAAACTGAAAACTAAAATCCGAAGTCTGAATTCTGAATTCCTTTTTCTTCAACCATATTCATCGCACAGACATCTTTCCATACCCAACATTCCTGATTCCTAACTTCTCTCTTTTCATTTTCTACAACCCATTCCAACACTTTGCTCTTCTCATCCTCTTCAACATATCTGTTCTGCTCATTCTTCAACTTCCTCTCCCTATGGTCAAATTCTTCATCGATCGTTTTCTGGGGTATCAAAATGAGCGTATGTGTTCCAGCCGCTTCTTGTAACATTTTTCTAGCAACGTGCGATTTCTTGATCTCATTCATTAATATTGTACTACCATTCAATATTCCTTCTATTAAGGCATCACTCTTTCTCCTACATTCATAGATAGATTTCCTTGATGGAATCAATATACCTTTAAGAATGGAAACACTTTTATCGGAATTAAATCCTGGAAATTGATTTTTCAAATTTTTCACTAATGTTTTACCATCATCGATAAAGGTACAATATTCTGGTAAAAATAAAATTTCATTTTTGTTATTAATCATCGCTTGTGGTAATAAACAACGATGTCCATTTTCATGCAAATACTTTTGAGGGAAATCTATATTACTTCCATCTTTGGCATCTTTAAAATTTAAAATTTCCGTACATATTTGCGCATCACATATTTTTTTTATGATAAGATCGAAATCTTCTTCAAATTTATCAAAATGCTGACTAAATCCAATTGAATGAATAAAATCTTCACCATCTTCAATACTAATTAATGATAAATTGCTATTTATTATTAGCAAATCTAGAACGGTTTTCAAAAACCAAATAACTGAAATATGATACCCTCCACTTAATAGAACACAATACATAATCCTTTTAATCAATTTAACATTGATGGGATTATCAACTTCTGAGATCCTTAATTGTTCAATATAGCTTGATAAAAGAACTTCAACATCTTCTTTACTAACTATACGAAAATTAACATTTTTATTAACATTCGTTTTAACATTCTTATCATCATTATTTTTATTTTCTGTAGTTGATAATCTTAGTGTTTTAAGCTTAGAAAACAATATGACTTCGTTGATGTAAATCATACCATTTTTCAATAATGTTAGATGGATTTTATTTAAATGATACTTTCTTTTAACTGAAAAACATTTTTTAAATTCAAAGGCATCTTTTTTAAACTGATTATAATTTATTCTTATCAAATAATCATCTATTGCAGTGTCTTGAATAACTTCATAATTTTTATGGCATAAAATGGTATAGATTGAGGATATTACAAAAACTGTAACAATTCTTCCTAATGCAAGAGTTGCATCTGATTTATTTGTTGTTTTCATTTTTTTCAACTTTTCTTGTTCCTTCTTAGAAAACTTTCTTCTGTCAATAGTGGGATCAATAATATATATAATGCTTAAACAAGTTTCTCGTACGTTTTGGAAACCAATAAACAATTCAGCTTTATCATCATAATCATTTTCATCTCCAGGGATTAAGTTTGAAAAACAAAATTGTTTAATTAATTTTATAATTCTACATTCAACAGTAATCATTAAAAATTCAAAATAATTTTTATCTTTATTGAAAAACTCCGATAAGTTGATAATATCATTCTTAGTTGCCCTGGTAGCTAAATTTGATTTATTAAATCTTTCTAAATTTTTCTGAATAATTTTATCAACAGCTTTGTATGACAGAAATTTTCTCAATAATAGCAAGGGATTAAACTCCGAAATAAAATCCATAATAGTTTCTATTGATGTGTTTAAATCTTCTTCACCTTTAGAATCAAACTTAGAAAGAATTAACGAACTTTTTTGACGACACGAAATGTTAGACATTAAAAATCTAACTGCAAATTCTTGATTTGGATCAATTCTTAAATTTTGTGCTTTAATAATATACTGAATAAGTGTAGCTCTCTTTATGAAAAACTCTGCATCATTGTATAAATTACCTATAAAACTAGGTTGTTTATCATCCTTCAAATTTTTCAAACCAATATCTTTTCCAATTTTCAACTTTTCATCAATAGCATTCTCATTTAACTTGATACACTCTTTGAGAAGTTTTGGATTAGACCTATCTTCATCATGTAACATCTCAATACAATTTTTGAAAGTAATTTCAGCCTCCTCATATTTTTTCAAGTTCATCAATACAGAACCCAATGCCATATTGAATTCAAGTTGTAGATGATCATCACATGTATTGACGGCAACCATCAATTCTTTAACACCAAAATGGGGTCTACCTACATTACAAGCTACCAAACCCATTTTAAAAATATTTCCTGCTGTTTGCTCACAACGTATAAAATCTATGAATTTATTTTGATTTATATATATCAGATTCTTTAAAAACTCTTCATCCCATTGAGCAGTTGACTCGATAGGTGTAAATACCACTTTCATTGCTTACACAAGAAGCAAAAACAAAAAAGGACATGTATAAACAAAGGAACTGAGAAGGGCAAATTTAAATAAGTGACCATCAACTTATATAAATTCTATATAACATTGGCAAGTATGCCCCGTTTGTGTATATGGTTCAACATTAATTACCCGATTAGGAAACATTTTTTCCTCACTCAAATTTCAGGCCTCAATTGTTCATGCAGGTTTCAAACATGAATTTTTCTACTTAAGATTTCTTTTAGAGATTGATAATTTCTAATTAATCAGGACAAGGGAAAGATAATTGAAAGTATTTTACATCCTCATCTATTAAATTTATGGTTTCCATGGACAACACTTCAGGTTTGGATTCCAGTGATACCGCTGGAGTGTTAATAAATCATGGGGGAACTGTTTTGGATGATACGTTATCTCGTAAACCACCCTCTTTCACATTTGAAAAATTTATTGAAGAAACTAAAATAAATAAGACAAATCAAAGTGATGCTGCCCATCAACAGAAGATGCCGAATAATTTGGATACGAAAGACGTCAATTTTGATGATAATGTTGATGGGGAGACTGTCGAATCAAATACATCAGGTTTTGAACTTAATCTCGATGGTGGATCACCGATGTTAAACAAATTTCAAAATCCATTCGATGAGACACCCGATGGTAAAATTAATGTTGATACGAATATTAATATTAGTGTCAATAATGATAAAATAGGTGATAGATCGACAAACAAAACACCAACAAAAAATAATGATTCCCGATCCACATCAAAACTGTTAGATTTTTTTAAAAATTCATCAAATAATCCAATTGAGGAGTTTAAAGCATTAAAGGAAAAACAATATAAAGATAATGCTTATGGGTATAGAAATCTGGATACTGCTAATCTTGGATTAATTATTGATGCAAGGAAATCTGATGACGAATCCAATGATGAAAATTCGATGATTGATGAATCAAGTATAAAACTTAATTTACTACCAACTATGAAACACAAACCTATCAATAAACAAACCCAAGAACTTGATGATGTTTTAACCCAAGCGGATGGAAATATACATGAAGAAGTAAATCGTTTTTCAAGGGAACAGAGGTCAAAACATCAAGATAATGATAATACTGATAACGATGATGATCATTATTATCTATTGACTCATGATATTGATGATAATGATATTCAGAATAAAAATAGCAAGAGATTTCGAAGTTTTGAATTTTTAATGGATAAAGAAACTTCCGACACTGAAGGTAAAGTAGATAGTAATGACAATGAAAAAGACATTTTGAGCAATGATACAGAAAACAGTCCGGTAATTTCCAATAACACAGAAACAGAAAAACTAATAAATACTGTAAATAAGGGCAACCAAATGGATACACTAGAAATCCCAGAATCTTCTCCAAAAACTAATGAAGAAACTAATATTGAACAAATCACCAATACCCAAAAGAAAAACGTTAGAATTGACAATGTTGTTGATAGATTATTTGATGAACCCACTCAGGAATTATGTGACAGTGATGATGAAAAGAATATTTCTAAATCAAACAATGGTGACGTTAATTTTAAAGGATATTCAGATAATATTTTGAATGATATAGTCAAAGAAACTCAAGTTATTGATAATTTCTCACAATCTCTAGTTTTAGAGGATGACGATGAAGAACAAAATGAATTACTTGAAAGTAGCAACAGAAATAACAACATAAATGTTGATGAAGATGAAGATGAAGATGAGGATGCTATACGTACCGGTAGAAATATACTACAAACGTTTCGCTTGAACGAATCACAATCACAATCACAAACGCAACGTACCACACAGACACAAACACAGAAAAGAGTAGTATCCTCTGCCAATGTGATAATTTCAGGATCACAATCGAATAAAGAAAATGATGAAGATGATACACCGCAAGTTTTTGGGAGTGAACCTAATAATACCTTTGATAACATACCCAACTCACAACCAGTTATTCCAGACACAGTTAAAATAGATCAAGGAAAATTTAGCAATGATACTGATAATTATGGTAGCAAAAATGAAATGGACATTGACATAAACTTAGACCATATATCGTCACCGGTAGACTTAGCTCCTCTTGATACTCAAAATACGGAAAGCAGTGATAAAAATAATTGTACAGTTTTAGAAATTCCCAATACTAGTAATGTATCAATAAGTAAAATTGAGATTGACTTAGATACATTAAATATTAATGGTTTAGCCGAGAAACAGGTGTTATCTAATCCAATGAGTAACTTGGAACAAATTACATCAACGCCAATTTTAAAAAATAAAAGTAAATCAATTGTGAACGACAATAGAAATAAATCGGCAGAATCCAATAAATCAAAACATAGCGTAATTGAAAGACTTAATGATGCATTAATGGAAAACGAGGAAGCAAAAACTATAGCTAATGATGAAATTGAAAGAAGAAAAATTAATAAAGAATTTTCAATAAATGATGTATTAGATAGTGAAGGTATCTTTTTTATGAATGAATCATTGAGAACGCCAGGTCGTATAATTTCAATTACACAAACTGAAGATAACATTTATGTTACAGTTAAACATAAAAATGATGAAATTGTGCTTGATCATTCAAGGATTTATGCGCCAATTTGTTTTGAAATTGGAGATACAGTTAAATATATTAATGATAAAAAAAGTAATTATATAATTACAGGTTTGAAAAAATCTAGATATTGTGAAATAAATGAATTAAATGAATTAATTCTAACAATTGACGGGAATGATAAATTATTAATTCAAAAGAAAAAATCAAAAAATAATAAGAATACTAATAATCTAAATGAGGAGATTGAAGTTTTAATTGATGATATTTACTTGACTGGTCCAATTTCGAAAAATTATAAATTTAAGTTATTTAATAAACAGGAAGATTTTAATAAATACATTGAATATCAATTGACGAAATTTCATTCATTAGGTAAAGGTGGTATTACAAATATTGAATTAAATCCTGATGATACATTACTAAATAATTTACCAATTAATAGAAGTTCAAATATAAAATCCAAAACGTCTAGTTTTATCAATAATTTAAGAGGATCATTTTTTAAATGTTTGTTTATAGTTACTGGATTGAGTAATAATTCAAGAGTGGGATCTTCAGGTGGAGATTCTAAACCCAATACACCAAGGCATCAGAAGGATAAAGATAATTTACCAATGATTATTGAATTTATTAAATCCCAAGGTGGTGTTGTATTACAAGAATCAGGGTTTGAAGATATAATCAGATTCAAAAATAATAATAATAATAATAATAATAATAATAATAATAATAATAGAAATAAAAGAATTAATTATGGAATTAATTTATCTCCAAGAAAAGCCAAAGCATTAATGATCAACGGTATGAATAATTATGATGGAAATGTAGCAAATGAGATGAAATCGGATAAAAATTACAGAAATTTCAAAAACGTAGAGAATAAAGTTGATTATTTTGAAATTGATTTTGAATTTGAGGAAGAGAATGATAATCCAGTTGAAATTGAAGAGTGTTTAAAAGATTTTGAATTCGCATGTGTATTATCAACTAGGCATTCCAGAACACTAAAATATTTAGAATGTTTATGCTTAAAATGGCCAATTTTACATTTAGAGTTGATTAAAAAATGTATGAATGATAATTGCTTTTTACAAAATTGGAGAAGTGAATGGATGAAGTTTCAATTAATTGCAGGAGAATGCAGTAGATTGAATTGCTCTATTGGAATAGATGTATTTCAATTTTATGATAATTGGAAATCAGGTAAGAAATTATATCAACAAATGGAATTGAATAATTTATTTAATGATAAGAAAATAATTATAATTAACGAGACATTTGATACTTTTCGGAAAAGGGGTATTAGAAATAGAAATAGTGGGGGGCCAATACCAAAGAGGAGGAAAGTTCGGAATAATGATATGGTAACTAGGAAGGACGATAATCGTGAAGAGAATGACGATAGTGATGAAACAGACTTAGATGGTAATGATGGAGAATCTTATAAAAATAATATGAATACACCAGTTAATGTGGGTACATTGTTATGGATATTTAAACATATTGGATTTAAGGAAACAAAGATTCTTAAGGACAATTTAGAAAAATTGAAACAATCAAGACTAAGATTACTTAACGACGAATCAACATATCTATATTTTCAGCATGGAAATGACATTGAAAAATTTCAACATTTACTAGCATTACCTGAGGATAAATGTGTTAATTGGGAATGGATTGTACAATGTGTGATTTGTAATAATGTGTAATGTCTCTTTATTAATGTTGAATTGCATCTCCGAAATCGTTGATATTTCCGACTCCTTTACTTTTCTGGACGCACGATTTTCTCATGAAAAGCATGTTGTTAGTAATTCTCACCTTTTTTACACATGCTCACAGTTTTCATGAGAGTCTGGCCAACCTGCTTTGTTATGTGCAGACAAAATGCACTTTGTACGCGACATATTGGAAAATGGTACTTTTTTTTGGCTTGCGTCTGGTTTGTGGGGGGGGGGGACCCAGCCTGATTCTTCTAATTTTTTTGGCACATAAATTTGATAGCAGATTTTTGTGGTAGATTAAGGTGAATATGATATGGTATTATAAATATAAGCAAACGCTATTGTAAATGCTCTTGTTCTTTCTAATTGATAAATATCTTTAACTTTTCATAGAATAGAAATACTGCAGTAGCTAATTAAAAAAAATGGGACTAAAGCAAAGAATGTTATATACGATGTTTACATATATTTTACTAATGATTTGAGGGTAGTTTCTACTTGTCTTGATAAGTTAAGTATTTCTATAAAAGATAAAAGCTTTTTATCTGAAACTATATTAAGTTAAAAGATAAGCTAATACCTAATAGCTAATACTACAAAGTACCCTTGTACTATAGAAATAGACTATCATCTGGGCATGTTTTCAAATCCGATTATTCATTATTCTAACCGCGGAAATCAGATTTGATGTGACGGTATGACTTGCCATTTTCAGACAGTCTCGTTTGATACCAATGCCGTAGGAAAAAAGAAAAAAGAAAAAGCTATAAACAATATGGAAACGGAAGGTGCACACGATTTCGGGCAATGATTTTTGATTTTCAAAAATTAAAAATTTGATCGAAGAGATTTGTCAATTTGTCACTGAGTGAGTGAGTGAGTGAGTGAGTGTAATTATTGATAATTATTGATAATTATTGAAATATTTTAAAGTTAAAAGTCGAAGAGATTAAATTGCGACGCTTTATAATAATTTATAAGACTTTTATGATTTTTTATTTTTTATTTTTTATGATTTCTAATTTTTCTTTTTTTTTTTTTGCCTATGCCATGCACCACAGTTGATGATGATGGTCTTTTCTTTTTTGGTCATGTTATAATCACTCTTTCTTTTATAAGAAGCTTTACACTGTCCAATAGATACACTCACACCCGCTTAGAGATATACTAATACTTATACTTATATTGATACTCATACATATACTCATACATATACTCATACATATACATACATATATACACATATAAGCAAGAAAGTATCCCATCATGTTTAGTGCTATTTTATCATATTTAGCCTCAAAATGGTACCATGGTTTCCATATCTTAATGATTCCATTCACTTTTGTATTCACAACATTATTTCAATCTTCCCTTTTTCTTATCAAGGGTTCAAAAGATGATACTTTGTCATCCAAAAGTACTTCATCATATGTTCAAGAATCTTCAAAGGAGGAACATGAAGATGATTCATTAAGTTCAGATAATGATTCATTATTTCCAACAACTATAAAATTTATTAAAAATTTAACCGCTAATGAAAACAACAATAATAACAAAGTTGAAAGTTCTGAAAAATCTAATACTGATACATATGATCACAATAATAATTCTGATTTTTCCAATACGAATTCTGAAGATACTAATGTTACACAATGTAGTACAAATATGGAATCATTTTTTATACCTTTAAAAAATCAACATGGTGAATTAGAATTCAAATTGAATTCAAATCCTAATAAAAATATAGATTCAAATTCTGATTCAAGTTTAGATTATAATACTAATAATTCGAGTGAAGAAAATATTATTCCTTATTCGAATATTCAACAATTAACTCCAACTTCGGAGTCTATTTCACCAGAGAACATTAACAATAATAATAATAATATGATTAATATGAAGAATGGATTTGTTACACTATCTCCTGTATCTTCTAATAAATCTAATCATTCAAATGGTTCAAATTTATCAACTAGCGCAAATGAAGATTCTGAAGATTTAGAAGAAAATGATATCTCTGATTCAGAAAAATCATACCAATGTTCACATTGTGAATCAAAATTTAGAATTAGAGGATATTTAACACGTCATTTGAAAAAACATTCATCAGATAAGGCATATCATTGTCCCTTTTACAATGAATCGTCAGAAAATAAATGTCATCAAACTGGAGGATTTTCAAGACGTGATACTTTTAAAACACATTTAAAGGCAAGACATTTTAAATATCCTCCAGGTATAAAATCAAGTAAAAGAACTGGAATGCCAGGTTGGTGTGGTAGCTGTGGTGAAAAATTTTTAAATAATGAAATCTGGGTTGAACGTCATATTGAAATGGGTCTATGTCCCGGTTTACCAATTGATTATATTAAAAATTTGAAAATTGGTAAAAAAAAGACAGGAAAACATTCGAAATTTTTAGATGTTAACAATATGGATGAAAATATTCAATTAACGGTAAAGAATGATACGAATAATTTTAATAGTAATATTTTGATCAAAGAAGAACATGGTATTATTAATGCCAATTCAAATAATAATAGCAGTAATAGTAATAATAATAATAATAATAATTATTTACAGAGTCCATCAAGCGTTAATTCATCACCAACATTTGCTGTTTCGACTAACAATAGTAACAATATTACCAATAGTTTAATGAATAGTAATCAAAATGATAACAATAATAGTACAATTATTTATAATGATAATGATAATAAGAATATTCAATACATTCAACCAGAAAGACCAATTGATAATGAAACTCTGCAATTATTACTGAAGCAACAAGAATTAACCAATATAATTAACACTTTAAAACAAAAGCAAGAAGAAGCAGAAATGATTCAACGATTACAACAATTAGAACAACTAAAACAATTACAACAAATTCAACAATTGCAACAATTGCAACAGGTGCAGCAACTGCAACAATTGCAAATGTTAAAACAACAGCAAATCCGAGAACACAATCAACAACAACAACAATTCAAAATGGAAGATGATCAAATATTTTATAATGGAGGGTTGTTTTCAAATGGCACTAACAATACTACAAATAGTGACAGCTCACCAATCAGTTCAGATACACCTATAACTCCAATAACGGTATCAACACTGAATGCATTACCACCTGCTGATTCTAATATCAATGTTGATTTACAATTCTTAATGTATCAAATGCAACAACAACGATATTTGAATCCATATAATTTTCAACAATCATGTCAAATGAAGAGTAGCACATTTGAAGAAGAATACCCAACGCTTGATGAAGATTTCTGAACCTAAATTGGTACGGACATCTGTATATTAATTTTTATATTATTTTGTATATAATTACTGCTTTGTATTTTTAATCTTATCTTTACGTTTTTAGTTTTTTATCGGAAAAGAAAAATATTCTTGCCACACGACGACCGACGCAAAAAGCCGTTTGAATCAACTAATGACGTAGCAAGAAAATGACAACAACAACAACAAAAAGTTAAAATTTTGAGATTTGAAAAAATGCCAGTTTTGCTTCACCTTAAATGTTAATATATATTCTAAAAATTATTAATTAACTCTCTCTGATTCACGTTTACTAATTGTAACACACTGGAGTACTAACTACAATCCACTTTCCAACAAGGATACTTTCTCTATCTAGCCCTTCTTGGAGTATTGTAAGACCTCAACTGCATCACCACCGGCCATACCCCCCACCACGCACCAACGCCCAGCTTCTATTTATAACTTGCATTTTAATTACAACGACACAACAAAACCCTTTCTACTCCTGTCAATTTTGCTATCCTCCTTTTTTTTTCAATATTTTAATTACTCTCACATCTATTAACTATTATCCATTCATTATTAATTCATTTCATTCTGTGATTTTAGAAATTTTGTTCAATTTACTGACATTTATAAGCTAGCCCTATCAAAAGTTAATAAATAAATTGAATTTATCGGAAAGAAAAACGTTAGACTGAAAAAAAAAATCTTGTACTTCTTAACCAAAAAAAAAAAAAAGAAATCTATCCATCAAAGTTTACCAAAAGATCATATAATTAACAATCAATAATGATATTTTCCATGATAAGTTTATTCTTAATATGTATTCACATACTGCCATATGCATCAGCCAGTAAAGTCACTTCATCATCATTATCATCATCATCAAATGTCACTTCATCTACCTCAACATCAGCATTAATAACCCTTTTGTCAACCCCACCAGCAACAACAACACCAATTACCACTTTGGATGTTGATAAATATTCATCATTTTTGACATCGGCATTACCTATATTGAAATTTTTTCAAGGTGATGGCTTGCTTTTTGATTACCCTGTTCATATTGGTAGTAATGATCAATTACTTGGCTTGAGGTTGGATATTGTTCAGGGTGATGTTTGGGTCCCAGCTGATGGACCATTTACTGAATGTTCTGTAACAACTACAAGTCAGTTGGTTACAACATTACCTGATTATTCAAACTTTTTAATTTCAGCAGCTACAGCTACCAATTCACCGGACTCTACCCCAACTGATTCATCATCTGTATCAACTGAGACTTTTGCAACAGTTAATATGGTTGAATCAACATTTTATCAAAGTTGTGCAAGTTTAGGTGTTTTCAATATTTTTGAATCAGTTTCTGGTAACTTTTATGATAGTTATAATAATTTAATTGTAAGCTTGGCTGATGCCACAACTTACCTTAAAAATTATATATCTTTTATCTTGGTATCAGGTGTTTGGGCAGTTGATAATTTCGTCATGTCATTTAGATTCAATAATACATTAACAACTATTGAATTTTTGGAAGTTCCATTTGTTTATTCAAATTTTTCAAATGTTGGAGTTGGTGCTTTAGCACTTGGTTCATCGCAGAGTAATTTTAATTACACGAAAAATTTCATTTCAAATTTTGTTATTAATAAATTAATTAAAACTAATTCTTATTCATTGTGTTTAAATGATTTGAATAATACATCTCCTAGATTGATTTTAGGGGGTATTGACAAAGATTCAATTGGTAATGCTTTAAACGATAATTTTCAGATTGTTACCGAAATGGCATTATTTGATTTTGTACCAGTTGTTGATAAAACTCAAGAGACTATTTCAGAGAATAATGGAATATCAAATTCGATACCAGTAATCCCAATTTATGGTTGGGGTGTATCATCAAATTCTTCAGGTCAATCAATTACATTTTCAAATTCTTATAATGATAGAACTACAATTTCTACATATCCGAAACCTGCAGTCCTTGATTCACGTTACTTTTATAATTACATTCCCTATTCAACATTGGTTGAAATGGCTGTTGAATTAAATGCAGTTTATTCACCTGATTTAGATAGATGGTTAGTAGATTGTTCAGTTGGTGATTCAGGTACAATCAATATATTATTAGGTAACTATACAGTTCATATTCCAATTTCGAAATTTTTGTATCGAACGTCTTTCAATCATACTTCATTAGTGTTTAAAAATGGTGATGATGCTTGTAATCTAGCATTCTTACCAGATTATAGAATTGGTCATTCATTAATGGGTACACCATTACTAAAAAATATTTATTTGGCTATTGATAATGAAAACCGACAAGTAGCAATTTCACAATTAAAAAATCAACTAGAAGATTCAAATATTGTTATTGTTGATCTTAATGACCAACCTAGTAGTATTAATGATAAATCAGTTAATGTTGAGAATAATATTAATCAAAATGATGATGAAGAGGAAGAAGATAATGACGAAGAATACAACGATACAAAATTAGTTAAACGGGCAGTTAGTTATCAAAGTATGATTACCCCATCAGCTGAAACTTATGGTGTTTCAACATTATCAAATGATGATGTTGAAATAACACTTGAACTAACATCCAAAGTAACAGTTTCCTCTTCGATTCATGTTACAACGTTTACCTATTCAGATGATCAATTAGTTACTGGTATTGCAGAATCTAATTTGTATGCAATTGAATCAGGTACAATTCCGTTTGCAACAAAATATACAACTGTTTCAGGTTTAAGTTTAACAATTCCAAAGACTATTGTCTTAACAGATACTTTGATCCAATCAACTAAAGTTCTTATCTCAAATGGTGAAATTTATTTACAAACCAAATTACCTGATAATATGACAAATCGTAGTAATTCTAAGATGGGGACTGAAACTTCGTCAATTTATGGATTTACTTCATTAGTTGCAACACTTAAATCAAGCAGAATGACAGGTGCTGGTTCAAATCTTAAAGCACCAATAGTTTTTAATCTACAACTATTAACAAATTTTGATTATTTATTTGGAAATGTTCAATTGCTTTCGTCTCTATTGTTGATAGTTTTCTTATTTGCAATCTTTTTATAGTCAAAAGCTTTCAATTGTGTATTATATATAAGTCGTTTTAGATCATTTAAATTGTTCTAGATTATTATTTATTATTATTATTATTAATATATTATATTTTTTTTTTTTCAATCCTGTGTTTTCTGGTGTACAGGTCCATTGAGACAAAGCGAGCTGACAATTGACGAGTTTTAATTGGAAATTGAAATTTCAAATTTCCTCGAATTTTTTTTTTTTTTCATTTTTCAATTTTTCAATTTTGAAAAAAAAAAACACACACACACACACACACACAAAACTGGTGAAAAAATGGATGGAAAAAAAAAACTTAACTTGAAAAAACATGGTTTTGGATTATTCTCTTTGTGGTTTCCAAATATACAACAACATAAGAATACAACTGGAGCTTAGAACTAAGTATGAGTGACAAGAATTTACGTATTGCTATTGTCTCAGATGACAAATGTAAGCCCAAAAAGTGTCGTCAAGAATGTCGGAAATCTTGTCCAGTTGTTAAAACTGGTAAATTATGTATTGAAGTGACACCAAATAGCAAAATTGCATTTATTTCTGAAAATTTATGTATAGGTTGTGGTATTTGTACAAAAAAATGTCCATTTGGTGCAATTCAAATTATTAACTTACCAACAAATTTAGAAAGTGAAGTTACTCACAGATATTCTGCAAATTCATTTAAATTACATAGATTACCAATGCCTAGACCTGGCCAAGTTTTAGGTTTGGTTGGTACTAATGGTATTGGTAAATCCACTGCTTTAAAGATTTTATCTGGTAAATTAAAACCAAATTTAGGTAAATTTGATAATCCACCTGATTGGGAAGATATAATTAAACATTTTAGAGGTTCTGAATTACAAAATTATTTTACCAAAGTCTTAGAAGAAAATATCAAAGCTATTATTAAGCCCCAATATGTTGATAATATTCCAAGAGCACTGAAAGGTCCATTAACCCAAGTTGGTGAATTATTAAAGGCAAGATCAGAAGGTACAGATACAAATTCTATAAAAGATATTATTAAAATGACTGATTTGACAAAACTTTTAAAGAGAGATGTTGCTAAATTATCTGGTGGTGAATTACAAAGATTTGCTATTGCAATGACATGTATTCAAAAGGCAAATGTTTATATGTTTGATGAACCATCCTCATATTTAGATGTTAAACAAAGATTAAATGCTGCTTTAATTATTAGATCATTGTCTGATACTGAAGTTTACACAATTGTTGTTGAACACGATTTATCAGTTTTAGATTATTTATCAGATTATGTCTGTATTTTGTATGGTGTCCCTTCGGTTTATGGTGTTGTTTCATTCCCAGCATCTGTTAGAGAAGGTATTAATATTTTCTTAGATGGTCATATACCATCTGAAAACTTGAGATTTAGATCAGAATCTTTACAATTCAGATTAACTGATGCATCAGATCATATGTTAATTGAACAATCATGCAATTTTAACTATCCTGATATGGTTAAAACTCAAGGTGATTTCAAATTACACGTCGAATCTGGTTCATTTAATGATTCTGAAATTATTGTTATGATGGGTGAAAATGGTACAGGTAAAACAACACTTTGTAAGTTATTAGCAGGTGCAATTGCACCTGATGAAGGTTCTAAGGCACCTCAATTAAACGTTTCAATGAAACCTCAAAAGATTGCTCCAAAATTTACAGGTACTGTTAGACAATTATTCCTTAAGAAGATTAGAGCAGCATTTTTGCATCCTCAATTTAATACCGATGTTATCAAACCATTAAGAATTGAAGATATTGTTGACCAAGAAGTTCAACATTTATCTGGTGGTGAATTGCAAAGAGTTGCAATTGTTTTATCATTGGGTAAACCTGCAGATATCTATTTAATTGATGAACCTTCAGCATATTTAGATTCAGAACAACGTATTATTTGTGCAAAGGTTATCAGAAGATTTATTATTCATTCAAAGAAAACTGCGTTTATCGTTGAGCACGATTTTATTATGGCAACTTATATGGCAGATAAAGTTATGGTTTTCGAAGGTCAACCCTCAGTTGATGCAACTGCAAAGAAAGCTGAATCTTTATTAACTGGTTGTAATAGATTTTTGAAGAACTTAAATGTTACCTTTAGAAGAGATCCAAATTCTTTTAGACCAAGAATTAATAAATTAGACTCTCAAATGGATAAGGAACAAAAATCAAATGGTGATTATTTCTTCCTTGAAAACAACAAATTATAATCTACCACTGACAGTTATTTATTATCCATTTTTTGAAGTACATTGCAACTCAGGTCTTTCTATATTTATATGCCTAACATAAAAATATATTGTATATAATTCTTTTCTCTCATTTTTAATTTCATTCTATTCTATACATTACCTTTATAATGTTTTACACATTTTGTAAATTACCCATTTCCTATTTCCTATTTCCTATTTCCTATGTCTTACGTCTTATTAATTGTTAAGTGAAAAATCTGTCGACATTATTTTTCATTTTTCATTAATTTAATTAAATTTTTTATTATTTCGCCCATTCAAGTTTGGAATTGGAAATTTGAAATTTGAACTCCATTATGACACACCATATGTGACTCTTTATTAACTACTCAAATCAACCTAACTGAAAAAAAATGACTGAAGAAGTTACCAAGATGGTCGAAGAAGTCACTTTAACTGAAGAACAAGTAATTTTAGGACCAGATGGTCAACCTTTATCTAAAAAGGCATTAAAAAAATTAGAAAAGGAAAAAGAGAAGGAAAGAAAGAAAGCTGAAAAGGCAGCACAATTAGCTGAAGAACAAGCTGCAAGAGAAGCTGCTGCATCTGCTAATGATACCGCAAAGGACAATTATGGTAAACAACCTTTAATGCAATCAAAAGCATCGGATGTCACAGGCATCAAAAGAACTAAAATTTCCACTTTATCAGCATCAAATGATGGTGAAGAGATTGTTTTCAGATCAAGAATTCATACTGCTAGACAACAATCCGCAAATATGTGTTTCATTGCATTCAGACAACAAGATGCAATTGTTCAAGGTTTATTAAAATCTAATGGGGAATCAATTACAAAGCAAATGGTCAAATTTGCTTCAAGTTTATCCTTAGAATCAATTGTTTTAGTTCATGGTGTTGTTAGAAAAGTCAATACTTTGATTAATAGTGCAACTGTTCAAGATGTTGAAATTCACATTACTAAAATTTTCTTAGTATCTGCTGCACCATCTCAATTACCACTTTTAATTGAAGATGCGTCAAGATCAGATGCGGAAGCTGAAGCTTCTGGTTTACCAATTGTTAACCTAGATACCAGATTGGATGCAAGAGTCATCGATTTAAGAACCATGACAAACCATTGTATCTTTGAATTACAAAGTGGTATTTGTTCACTTTTCAGAGAATATCTAACTAAATTGGATTTTAGAGAAATTCACACTCCAAAATTAATTGGTTCACCATCTGAAGGTGGTGCTAACGTTTTTGAAGTTACTTATTTTAAAACTAAGGCTTATTTGGCACAATCCCCACAACTATATAAACAACAATTAATTGCTGCTGATTTTGAAAGAGTTTTTGAAATTGCACCAGTTTTCAGAGCTGAAAATTCAAATACTCATCGTCACATGACTGAATTCGTTGGTTTGGATATGGAAATGGCAATTGAAGAACATTACCATGAAGTTGTTGATACTTTAGGTGATTTATTCATTTTTATGTTTACTCAACTAAAGGAAAGATACGCAAAAGAAATTGCAACGATTAGAAAACAATTTCCTGTTGAAGAATTTAAGATTCCAAAGAAGATGATTAAACTTCACTATAAAGATGCTGTGAGAATGTTAAATGAAAATGGTAAAGAACAAGGTGATTTTGAAGATTTGTCAACTGAAAACGAAAAATTCTTAGGTAAACTGGTCAGAGAAAAATATGATACAGATTTCTTTGTTTTAGATAAATTCCCATTGGCTGTTAGACCATTCTATACTATGCCAGATCCAGAAGATCCAAACTATTCTAACTCTTATGATTTCTTTATGAGAGGTGAAGAAATTCTTTCAGGTGCTCAACGTATCCATGATGCTGAGTTGTTAAAGGAAAGGATGAGGTTCCATGAAGTTGATCCAGCAGGACCAGGTGTTGCCGATTATGTTAATGCATTCACTTATGGTTGTCCTCCACATGCTGGTGGTGGTATTGGTTTAGAAAGAGTTTTAATGTTCTTCTTGGACTTAAAGAACATTAGACGTGCATCTCTTTTCCCAAGAGATCCAAAACGTTTGCATCCATAAGTTAGATATGTCTATATATATATGTATGTATGTATATCTTTTTATAGAATACTTGCAATCTAATCCGCCAGGATATTATTAAATATTAAACTTTAAACTAAAAACTAAAAATTGTTAAATCCTATGTAATAAGGAGTTACAGGTGCCGAGAAAATTAGTTTTTCATTGTTTCTGACATTTCTGATCATGTTTTGATCATGCAGCTAACTGTTTCTTTTGTGTAAATTTTATACAATAACCTATAAGTCAATGAGCAATCGCAACAGCAACGAGAATACACTATCAGAAAGCGGTAGTGGAATAAAATTTTTACGTTTGACTGATGATCCCACTCCAAAGACATCAAATCAAAATGATAACGAACCAGATGAGGTAAACGAAAATAGTATTTTACATAAACAAGATGATAATGATGACGATGAATTTAATGACATGATCAATGAGAAACATGGGAAACATTTTTTTGCATATGCACCAGATGAAGATGAAAATGGTTCTTCTGACGATGGTACTAATGATGACAAATCATTTAATACACATTTCACTTATAATGAAGAGCAGATGCTGAAGGCAGAAGATGCAAAATATAGAGCAATTAATACAATTGCTCCATCATCACCAAAAAACTCACGATCATCATCAAGTGCAAGTTCAAACATGAACTTAGCCAGAAGATCATCAGTTGGCGAATTTTTTATTCCTCCAGTTCCACCAATGGTTGTACCTAGTACTACTCCAATGGGGTCAAGGAATAACTCTAAATTTTCCTATAATCCAACTACACATGAAATTACTCCAAAAATTGCAGCTGCTCAAAATTTGCATATGACGCCATCTTCTAGTCAAAGAGAGAAGTTAAGCCAACCGCCAGAAAATCATGATTCTGAACAACCTATGAAAGAACAACACTTTAAACTTGGGAGCATTTTGGCTAATGATCATAATTCGATGGTTGATGAACCATCAATTGAATTGGTGAACATATATAAACAAATCAAATGGTGTATTGATACCAGAAAGAAATATCAAGATGTTTCAATCCAAGATCCTGATTTAAATCCGAAAAATAAAGAAACTTGGAAAATTTACCCAAATCCACCTTCCCCGTTTTGGAAGCCACAAAATCGTCGAAAACTTTTGAATACTGTTTATGATACTGATTTAGATGGTGTTCAAGCAGAAGCTCGTGAATTTGATTTTAAGAAATGTGAAATCCCGGGCCCTGATGTATCAATTGATTTTATCGCTGACAAAGAAGACACTTATCAAATTGTTGATTCGATAACAAAGAAAAAATTAGTTGAAGTTCCTACTATTAAAGATTATTACCTTGATTTGGATAAAATTACTAATATTGCTTCCGATGGCCCAATGAAATCATTTGCATTTAAAAGATTGCAATATTTAGAAGCAAGGTGGAATTTGTATTATTTACTTAATGACCATGCCGAAACATCAGAATCAAAGAAGAATCCACATAGAGACTTTTATAATGTTAGAAAAGTTGACGTTCACGTTCATCACTCGGCATGTATGAATCAAAAGCATTTGTTGAGATTTATTAAACATAAAATTAGACATTGTCCAAATGAAAAAGTTATTAAAAGAGATGGACAGATTTTAACATTACAGCAGGTTTTTGAATCATTGAATTTAACTGCATATGATTTAAGTATTGATACACTTGATATGCATGCACATAGAGATACATTCCATAGATTTGATAAATTTAACTTAAAATATAACCCAATGGGTGAATCAAGATTAAGAGAAATATTCTTAAAAACTGATAATTTCATTGAAGGTCGTTATTTGGCTGAAATCACAAGAGAAGTTTTTGATGATTTAGAATCTTCGAAATATCAAATGGCAGAATATAGAATCTCAGTTTATGGTCGTAGTCTAGATGAATGGGATAAACTTGCGGCCTGGGTTGTTGATAACAAACTGTTTTCTCACAATGTTCGTTGGTTAATTCAAGTTCCAAGATTATATAACATTTATAAAAAGAGTGGACTTGTTGAAAATTTTAAAAATATCATTGACAATTTGTTTCAGCCATTATTTGAAGTTACTAAAAATCCTAAATCACATCCAAAATTACATGTTTTCTTACAAAGAGTGATAGGCTTTGATTCAGTTGATGATGAGTCAAAAACGGATCGTAGGTTCCATAAAAAGTTTCCCTTCCCAAGTAAATGGAATTCTGAATATAATCCACCGTACTCTTACTATCTTTACTATCTGTACTCTAATATTACATCATTGAATCATTGGAGAGTCAGACGTGGCTTCAATACATTTGTTTTAAGACCTCATTCTGGTGAAGCAGGTGATCCGGAACATTTGATTTCAGCATACTTAACATCAGAAAGTATTAGTCATGGTATTCTTCTACGTAAAGTACCATTTATTCAGTATCTCTATTATCTGTGTCAAATTGGTATCGCAATGTCACCATTATCGAATAATGCTTTATTTTTAACTTACGATAAAAATCCATTTCCATCATACTTTAAACGTGGTTTGAAAGTTGCATTATCAACTGATGATCCATTACAGTTTTCATACACTAGAGAGCCATTAATTGAAGAATATTCAGTTGCTGCACAAATTTGGAAGTTGTCAAATGTTGATATGTCAGAATTGGCTAAAAATTCTGTTTTTATGAGTGGTTTTGAATATGAGTTGAAAAAACATTGGATTGGTCACAACTTTAATGCTAGTGGTCCTAAAAGCAATGACATTGAAAAGACAAATGTTCCAGATATTCGTGCTGCTTATAGGACCGAAACATTACAAACCGAATATGATTTAATTGAATACTACAACAAAATTGAAGGCGTTTGAATGGAGTACATTCATTTACATTTTTGATTTATTTATTTTCCTTATTTTAATTGCTTTACCTATTTGTAGTTAAAAACGATTTAATAATACAAAATACAACTTTTAAACGAACACTTGATTAAGTTCTGGATCAGCACCAAATATTTGGAAATTTCCACAATCTATTCGTTGTCTAATTTCATCTCTAAATTTTTCACCATACATTGTAGAACAAAAATCAGATAATTCTTGTGGAGTTTTCAAATCATTTATATTATAAGACCATAACTTCATATTATTCCACAACCCATTATCGTATAATATATCAGTTGGCTTTAAGGGTACAACCAATCTCAAATTATTATTTGTTGGATGTTTAATATTAATATAACATTCATAATAATAATCGTCATTTGAAGCTTTTCCCTGTTTATCCAATTTATGCCATCTTTCTCTATTCATTCTCTCAACTGTTGTTTCGCCTCGATAGAAATCCAGCACTAAACTAGCCATCAAATTTGCAACCATTAAAGATAAAATTCCAGTGAGGATTACAAATACAATCAATGCAGCATGTAATCTGTTCCATATTCCTGAATACACAACAACTGTAATCCATGCATATAACAATAATAATTGAATACTTACAACAAAAATGCAAAAGGGTAAGAAATTACCTTTTGCGATTGTTAAACCAACAAATGTACAGAAATGATCAAACATTGGAATACATCTATTGATGACAGATGAATGATGACTTCTAAAAAGTTTCAAGGTTGAACATTCAGAACACCAAAAGGGTAATCCATTTTTATCACATTCAAATATTTCCCCTGGATCCAAAAATTCATTATTCAGTGTCGTTGATGTGGATATATAAGATAATGATGCATCATTTGGGAACTCATTCTTTTCTGTTAACTTTCTAGCATTTTGAACATATCTATTTAATTCATAAGGGGGTAAGCTGAATGGTAATCGCCCTGGATCCATCAAAAATATTAGAGCCCAGCATATTAAAACAATAGCCCATAGTGTGTTTGCTATAACTAAAAATGCAATCATTGAAGCTTTATCATTTGAATCCTTATATACGTGCTGATAACAAAACAGATATGAATAAGCCCATTGACCAAACGCCATATATAAAATGACAAGAGTGGGTATTATAGGTCGATGGTACTTGTTACTTGGACGAGGCCACATGATACATCAATTTGCTTAATATAGTTTAAAATTGAATTAAAGAAGAGAAACCTATCTTTCGACACTTAGAAAGTACATGTAATCAAGATTTTGAATTTTTCTTTTTGACTCTAACCCAATTGGGACTAAGCTTATTTAATTTTCAGCTTATAATTTATAATTTATAATTAATTTTTTTATAAAGATTATAAAGTGTTGTTAAAGACCCTTTAATTGAGTTATTGCAACAAGATTTCTGGTAATACCAGCCCAATCATTTTCAAGAGATGTCCCCTTGACCTTGAGTTTGTAATTCTTTTCAAGGATTTTTATATCTACAAAATGGTGCAGGTTCTCATCATTCAATTCCAAAAAATCACCAACAATGATAGATTTAATATGTTCTAGCTGTGTTTGAAGAAATTCTGAACTATATTCTTCTTGTTTTACTATCTTTATTATTAGAAGAGAATCTGAAGTTTTCGATATTCCAAACTTATTCAAACAGTCCATTATATTTTTGAATGGTGATAAGGCATATATTAACTCAGTATGTAACGTCCTTGATTTCATACTTCCATTACTTTCATCTAACATGACCTTATAATATGCACTGTATAATTGCTCCATACTGACAATGTTTTTTGAATTTATGAATCCATAGTCGTAATCAGTATTTCCTTTGATCAAATTTTCCTTAATACTTTGTAAATTTTCAACATTATTTACTAGAACTGCAAAAGCTTTGTACTTTTTAAAAACAGGTATATCCAGTTCTGTGTAGAAAATTGCACCAGACATCATGTACTATATTGCTGATAAATATTCGGAGAAAAACGATGGCAGGAAAAAAAATGGTTAATGAAAGTCCTAGTTAAAAGTAATGTATGAAAACATCAGAGCGAGTTTACACAATTTCATGTCAAATTACGCTGTCTTAGATACTGGTGTGTTGTTCAAGTGTGTGAAATTGAGAGGTCAATCACACTTAAATAATCTAGCAAACCAAAAAACTATTATGTCAGATTTGACAGAAAACGTTTGGGCTGATGATTTAGACGATAATCAAGATAATCAGGAGGATACTACTAGTGAAAATAATGAAATTTTTACTTCAGATTCTGGATTCGTTAATAATGATGCACATTCCATTGATTTGTCGGATGATGAAAATATTCAAATAGTACCAGAAAATAGAGAAACTCAAGTACTTGAGACTGTGAATACTAATCTTGAAATTGGCGATGATAATATTTGGGCTTCTGTTCCAGCCAAAGATGATAATGTTGGTTTGATATCTGATGATGATAATGCCAAAGTTGGGGAAGTTATATCAAATTCAATTGATGAAATCCATGATGAAAAAATTGAACATACTGATGATGATATGGATGACGGATTTGATGATGATTTTGGCGAGTTTGAAGAAATTCAATCATCGAAGTTGGAATACAAGAGGCCACTTCATGATATATTAGAAGATATATTTCCTAAAATCATCAAAGAAGAGAGGCCTACAAGAGGAGATGAACAATTAGATAAATCAAATTTACTCATTGAGGGTGGTAACAAACCAATGAAGTGTTATAATATCCTAATTGCTGATAACCGACAGTATTTATCTGGTAAATTTCCAACTATAAATATGCGTCAGCGTGGAAGCATTGAACAATTGGTAACACACAAAGAAATAAATACAATCGTAAATGAATGGGTTTGTGATGAAATGGGTATAACTAAAAATATAAATAAGGATAAAGTATTTGGGAAAAATAATATTTTTAGATGGTCAACGAAACTTGAAAGCAAGGAAGATGACAAAAAAAATACTGAAGGACAATCCTTTATGAAAGAGAGAAAACTTATAGGACAAAAACTTTTAAATTCTGTACATCAGCAAGTTAGAAGAATGATTGATGAAAGAGTAGAAGTGGAAAGAAATGAAAGGATTGCAAAAGATAAGATAAAATGGGAACGAGAACAGAGAATTGTGAAACAAAAGAAATTAAGAGAAGAAGAAATGGCGAAGTATAAACATTCAAACCTAGAACTTGACCAAACTAAAAAGAAAAAAGGTTTCTTTGGCAAAATGTTCAATAGTAAAAGTAAAATTGCAAAAGATTATGTATCACATGAAAAAGTGGCAAATGATAGTTTGGATGAATTGAATAGTAATAAGAAGGAACTTTCATTAAAAGAACAAATGGAGCTTGAAGGTTATGAGCTGAACGCCAACAAGAAACATAAACATAAATTCAATAAACGAGCAGATGGCGATAATGATGATGAGGAGGAAGAGGATGAAGAAGATAAGGGTAGTGATGAGATGTTTGGGGGAGATATTAATGGATACACTGTTTTAGATCCGAATTTTGAATTAAATGCTGATAATGAAATCTTTGACTCGGATGGAGATAATAGTCAAGAAAGTACGACTATTAATGAACCACAACCAGAAAGAAATTTTACCGAATCTGAACAAGTGGGTTTGAAAGACAGTAATCACGATAATGGTGGAAATAGTTTAGGGAATCAAATATCAATTGAGTCACGACGGGAGCAATCAATAAGTATGATTAGTGATCATAATAGCCCAACTGATAACTTTGAAGAACTTCAAACACACTCAACGCCTGTAGTCGGTATTGCAGAAGAAACTCCCAAAAGTATTGAAAATTTAATAGATTTATAGATAAGCTATTAGTTGTATAAATATATATGTGATTAGTTATTTACAAGAATGTACAAATAGATAGTTCTTATATAGGGGTTGATTGAATTAAATTTAACAGATGGATATTAAGTTCATTGTGCCGTTGATGGAGTCTTTGGGAAATACTCGTAGAACCATATTTGCCTTGGAGGGTATTCAGTTGGAACTCTTAATTCTAATGGAAATCTTTTACCATGCTGATGTTGATTCGCAATGTCATATAACGCAGGACTAAGCTTTTGCAATTCTTCACTTGCATATTCCATGGATTCGTATTGTTTTTTAAGAGTCTCATTCTTTTGCTCCTTCTTTGCCTTTCTAATAAGTGACCAAGCCTTCATGACAGTTCTATGTTTGATATAATCCTCATTACAAAGTTTCAAGAGTCTTGGTTGTTTCCTACCAGCAGACATAACGGAAAGTTGGTTGACGATTCTTTCCTGTTGTGGGTTAAAAACCACACTTTTATATCTGAACTGTTGTATAGTCTTCAAAGTTTCTGTGAATGCTTTTCTTGCAGAGAACATGATGATTTTATGGATCTCTAAGTAGTCTTTAACAAGTCTTTCTTTAACAAGTCTTTCTTTAACAAGTCTTTCTTTAACAAGAATAGAGACAAATTCATGTTGAAAAATGAGATGGACGAGTGAAAAATGAAAAATTTGAGAAAAGGCGTGGACGGGCGACGCAAAAATAAAGACTAGAGAGAATTGTAGAGGCTTTTTGATCTTCTCATTGATATCTCTACATATTTCCTATTTCATTCTGACATAAAACAAAGCTGGCTTGGCACCTTACCCGCTTCAAGCTTGTTTCTATCCGCAATTGATCCATAAGATACCGTGATCTGATACAGTGATGGATCTTGCAGAAACAAATCCATTCAAAAAATTGGCTGAGCAGGAAAGAAACCAAAAAAAGGAGAGTAACAAATTAAAAGATCGAAGGACTGATCCAAATTTATTAACTTTAAATACTCCATCAGAAGGTGATAATGGAGGTGCATATTCTAATTTGATAGACAGTTACACAGTAAATGATTTAGGTGATTCATCTGATTCAAGTGATACTGAAAATGACGATTTACCCTTGCTAGACTCAAATACTGTTAGATCAAAACTGCTGTCTGAAAATTCATCAACAAATGTACATCTTTTAAAAAATTCGACTAAACCTGCAATTGATGTTCACTCTTCTTTAACAATTGAAAAGAAAAATGATACAAATTTACAAGCTGGTTTTTCTCCTTCAACAAAACCACTGAATAGCAAGCCCCCAATGACTATTCCTCCGCAATCACCAAATAACCAATCACCAAATAATCAATCACCTATCACAATAAGCCCTCATATTAAACAGTCGACTAGTTCAATGGATTCGATTAGACAACCCCCAATAACACCAACAAGACCACCAACTTTACCAAGACGACGTTCAAGTTCAATTAAAAAAATGTCATCGTTAGATCCTGGTTCAAGTTCAACTGTAGGTTCTTATAGCTTTTATGGTGATAGTACTTCTTCGAACTTTATTTCCAATAAGACTGCAAGTATCCTCTCAAGTCCAATTCTACCCAAGCGACCTTCGTTATCAAATGGTTCACCATCTGTTCCTGGACGACTTCCATCCATTTCTGCACATTCTCCTATACAACTCAATACAACTTCGACTTCTGCATCTATTTCTTCAGCGTCTACCTTGTCATCTATCAATAAAACGAATTTGAATTTGCAAACGCCTACCTTATCCCAAATTAATCTGAATAATAATCAAACCCCCTCTTTACCAATAATTACCATAACTGGTGGTAATAGTGATACAGACAAACCTGCATTACCTGGAAGGCCACAATTACCCAATAAACCAAATTTAGCAAGCAATGGAGGTGTGTCAGCAAGTGAATTACTAACCAATTATAGTCGTAGGTCATCTACAGCTAGTACTATCAACAATATTGCATCAAATAATACTACATCAAAAAATAATATATTAAATAATCATACGTCAAAAAATAATATATTAAATAATGACATATCAAACAATACCCTATTAAATAATGCATTAACTAGTGGTTCATCTAGTAATAATACGATAAATACATCCAATAATAGTTTATCATTTTATAATGATCTTGATTTGGACCAAGAAAGTTTACAAAATTTAGGAATTGATGAGGAAATGATTAAACAGCATAAAGAGTTAGAGGAAAGATTTGCAAGACAGCATAGACTTGAACAAGAAGCAAGGAACAAATTATTACAATTAGAAATGAATAATGATAGTACACATACAATACTGAATATTCCAACAAATGATGAAGAAGCTACAGATGATGATGGATTTACTTCAATTATTACAAATGAAAGTGAATTACCCGGTGATATTTCACAATTAGAAATCCCAACAAACTTATCAAGAAATAATAGTATATTATCCAATGATGATTATTCAGATAGTCTGTTAACACGAACGACAACGTCACTGTCGGGTACATCAGGCACAAGTCTTAATATATTTGCAAACGGTGATTTAACAGAAGAAGAATTTCTGAGTTTATTACCACCTGTACCTAGATACACCCAGCTTGCGAATGATACCGAAATATCAATACCTAATGGTATGGCAATTAACATAATGACTATCAATGAAAGTCAACCACATGAAAAACCACCAGATTATACACCAGTTTCAGAAACTTTAAAATCACTAATTAATAGACCACAATTTTCACAAACTGGGGGTGATTCATACACGTATAGGAGAGAACAAGAAAGAGCACGAAGGGAGCAACTATATCTGTCACAATTGGAATCACGAAGAGATTCTCAGGGCAATCGGAGATCGAAACATTCAACCTCTTCGAGGCAGAGATTACAAAGAGAATCACAGAACCGGACGCTTTCAAATAGGAGATTGCCGCCTTTGCAATCACCGCATAGCTGAATTGTATAAATTTAATCACTTTGATGTTGTACTTATTAATAGATACCAATATATTTGACTGAAAAGAGACTGAGCTATCAAAATAGTTGTAAATTCATCAAACTTTGAAGTTTTGCAATGTTGCAATTTTGAAATGAAATGAAATTAACGAAACAAACAATAAACAACACAACTGAATACTTCAAACCGCTCTATAAACTAATTGTCCATCATTTGTAAATTTAAATTTCCTGTAATTGTTGAGTAGGTGCTGGTGACTTGTCTTCTTTAGCAGGTTACTGTGTCATCCTAGCGGCATGATCCACTCCTTGTGGTGCCCTTTTAATTCTTCCACGCATGTATCATAACACATCCTAATGATGGATTCGGGAAACTCATAGTGATTCTTAGTTACTGGATAAATCGCCCTTAGCATTAGGCATCTCTCTCCCATCTTATGGACAGAGAAAATCTGCATAGCTGCTTTAACCGAAATCTTACCATATACTGTATTTCTTAATTTATTGGTGATGTCATTTCCAAAATGTTGTTAATAGGGTTCAAAATTATGTCGACCACAGTAAGATCAAGTTCAAAATTACCAATACTCTCTGCACTCAATTTGGAGTATAGAGTCGGTAATTGTCCCAATGATAAATCCAATGGAGCTCGAAATAGTCATCTGAAGAATAAATTTTCTTAGACGTCAAATCTACGGCAGTATCTGCAACTCAACGATCATTATTAGCTAAAATGTTTTCAATTTTGCAAGAAATATTAAAAAAATGACCTTAGAAAAATTAATTTTAAATTTAATAGATCAGTATACGGTTATATTCTTACATATAGTTATTTCAAAGACGCTGTGGACCAACTCGTTTCAACGTAAATAGTGAAAAAATGTGAAAAAAAGCTTTTGTCACTAATTTTATTTAGTTTATGAAGTTTTATATGCTTACCGATAGAAAATTTCCAATCCACTTTCTATGCTTTTGCCATCTTCTGGGTTTTCTGACTAATGAAGGGAATACCATTGTTGGATACAATTATTAGAAAAGATAAACTCCATCTTTAAGAAAACGATGAGCATCTCAGCATCTTGATTTACTTGAACAGAAGTAACACAAAATCCACTTACATATTCAACGGCAACTAACAAGTATTGGTAGACTTTTGGTAACTCGTTATCAACGGACAGCAATGCAGATGGTAATGGGTCAACAGAATCAATATGCCACAATTCTATCTTAAAAAAAATAGATCTTTTTAAAAAAAAAAGTATATTCAACGGAGAAGGCAAAAAATTAGCAAGTAATTATATGCCACCCAATACAAAACTACAAGGTTGTGTTGGAACCATCAATAATAAGCAGAACTTTCGAACGATGAACAAAGCAATATTATTCTTAATATTTGCAAACAAAAAGTTCTATATCGAAAGACAACAAAAAGGAACTTTGAGTTCAAAGCAGTTCATAAACCAGGTTCATATGTTAATCGATAACGTTCAAATTTATATAAGCTAACGAGGAAGATTTGCTTCCAGTACGTAAAATTTTATAAATTATATAGTATTTTTTTTTTTTGAAAGATCTATTACTAATATTATAAATTTTTATATAGTTTTACATACTGGAATTACTTTTCCTCGTTAGCTGATATAAAATGTCATTATAGTATTATTGATGTAATCTTCTTTCACTAAAAATATTATCTAATCAGATTTTATATTAAAAATCATTTAAATTTTCATATTTAAATAACATATGAATCTGGTTTATGAACTGCTTCGAAATCAAAGGTTCTTGTTGTTATCTTTCGATATAAAACTTTTTATTTGCAAATATTAAGAATAATATTGCTTTGTTCATTGTTCGAAAGTTCTGTTTATTATTAATTGTTCCAACACAAGTATAAGTAACAAAAATCTTTCTTAAAAAAAAATTTAAATATGACTATTTTATATCAGCTAACGAGGAAAAGTAATTCCAGTATGTAAAACTATATAAAAATTTATAATATTTGTAACAGGATTAACAATATATGCGACTATCGTCCGCACTAAAAAGGCACTACGTCCAGTAATTCATGTTGACAAAGACTATTTGTCAACCATCTTGTATAATTACTGTATAGTTCCTTTTAAGTAGATTCAACTGAGCTAAGTCACCCCTACTAAGCCATTATCTCGTTATAATATTAATAATAGATTCTTTAAAAAAAAAGAGTTGAAAAAACGGTCTTTTTTATCGATGCTAATATTTTTTAAATATTCCAATAGAACATGACAACTACCAACTATTTCTAAAAAACCCGAAAAACCCGGGTGTTTTATTTAAGAAGGACCCAGCCATTTAATTTTCAACCAATTCCGATATAGTGTAATGGCTATCATGGTCCGCTTTCACCGGGCAGACCCGGGTTCGATTCCCGGTATCGGAAACACGCATTGTTTTTTTCTTTAATCCGCTGACTTTCTTTTTGCCATATATAATAAATAATAAATAATAAATAATTCATACAGAAATGCAGAAATGCAGAAATGCAAATAAAAAAAGGTTAAATTTGTCGCTTGGCCGCGTTTTGATTTTTCAACTTGATACTGGCGGTAATTTCCCAATTAGGAAGTTGGCGATATGTTATCTCCTAGTAATCTGTTATCCGTTCCGACTTTGGAGTTATCATCCTAATATTCCTATAAAATCGCCAGTTTTCTCCTTCTATGACCAGTTTCACTCTTAGATTCTTTTCTTTATCAAGTATTTCATACTAATCCAAACACACTTTAATGACTGTCGAAACAGAAACAAAATCTAAATCCTTCGTTTTCCAAAAGAAGATTGCCGACAAGGGTCTCATGGCTGTTGGTTCCAAACATGATGGTATGTATTTAGTTTTAAAAGATCCAGTTACTGGTGAACATAAGACTGTTTTAGATGGTATTTCTGGTGCTGCTGTCTGTTCTCTAGGTCATTCTGATCCTGAAATTACATCCCAATTCTCTAAATGGGCAGATGAATCTCCATATGTTTTCGGTGCTTATTACGGTAATAATGCAGCTGAAGAATTAGGTGAATTCATGTGTAATAGATCAAAAGGTGCATTTGAATCCTGTTTATGGACACAATCTGGTTCTGAAGCAACTGAAAATGCTCTTAAAATTATGAGACAATACCATTTAGAAAAGGGTGATGATAAAAGATACAAATATATCTCAAGATTACAATCATATCATGGTTTCACCGTTGGTGCATTATCTGTTGGTGATGGTACTAGAAAACCTCCATTTAAGGATATCTTGTTAAGTGATGACCAAACCCCAAAAATGCCACAACTTTATCCATATAGGGATTGGAAGGATAATATGTCCGAAGAAGATTATACCAAATATTTATTAGAAGAAGCTGAAAAATGTTTTATTGATAATGATCCTTCAACTATTGCAGGTGTTATCGTTGAAACTGTTGGTGGTTCAACCATCGGTACCCCAACCCCTCCAAAGGGTTATTTAGATGGTTTAAAGGCTATCTGTCACAAATATGGTGCTCTATTCATGTTAGATGAAGTTATGTGTGGTTTAGGTAGATGTGGTTATGATTTCACTTGGATGCATCCCGAATTTGGTTTAACTACTGGTGGTCCAGATCTTTTATCTGTTGGTAAAACTATTGGTTCTGGTTTTGTCACATTAGCTGGTTTATTCTTCTCTCCAGATGTTTGTAAAGTTTTCAATGAAGGTTCTGGTTATATCGCAGGTGCTCAAACATACCATTCACATACTTTTACTTGTAGAGTTGGTTTAGCAGTTCAACAAAAAATTGTAAGAGATAATTTGGTCGAAAATGTCAGAATCGTTGGTGGTTATTTAAAGGAACAATTAAAGGAACAATTAAAAGATTGTAAGATTGCAGGTGATGTTAGAGGTGCTGGTAACTTCATTTCCGTTGAAGCTGTTAAGGATAAGGCAACTAAGGAATCATTTGATCCTAAATTAAATGTTGGTCCAACTCTTCATAAGATGATCTTTGATAAGGGTGTCGTTGTTATGGGTGCACAAGGTACTGTTGGATATGAATATCATGGTTTAAACGATGTTACCTGTTTTGGTGACCACGTTACCGTTGGTCCAGCCTTCACATTCACCAAAGATCATGCAGATATTATCTGTAAGGCAATTGTTGAATCATTCTTTGAATTAGAAAAACAACTTTTATAAACCTTGATCTGTTAGATTAAATCTTTAAAGCTGTGCTTTTCAGTCAATCCAACAATTATATTTCTATACTGTGTGTAATAAATTTCATATTTTCTTTTAAAGCTACAAATTTTCATATAAAAAATCGTTTTAATTCAGGATATTGTTTCAAATAGGCATCTAATCTTTGATGTAAACTTAATCCATTCCATAATTCAATATTTTTGTCATAGCTTAATTTAGGTAATCCATGCTGTTCAATGCATGCACCACTTGCCAAAGTTCCAAATATTGCAGAACGTTCAAAATTTTTATTAGATTTAACAAATTCTGTTGTAAATGCACCAACAAATGTATTACCACACCCCGTTGGATCGATAACCTTGTTTTCTTCAATAGTTTTAGTATGGTATGCTGGAAACCAAACTATTTCTTCATTTGTTGATTTTAAAACTAAACTTCCCAAACTACCGCATCTTAAAACAATTCCACTCTGTGTTTTATTCATAAATTTATGAAATTTTAATGCAATTCTTTCGCAATTTTCTTTATCCCTTGGTTCTTTTTCACCAAAAAAACTTGCACATTCAGCTGCATTGGGTGTTAAAATATCTATTTTATTTAATATACTCAACGTGTCTTCTAAATATTTAGGTGTACAGCAATCAGGTATTGGTTCCCATGCAATAATTGGATTATTACTTGAAATGTTATTCTTGCTAGATAAATCTTCCAATTCCTTCAGTAATTCAATACATCTTTTAGGGGAACATACAAAATGAAATGAGTGAGACTTCAACATCCATGGATATTCATTCAAATCAAGCATTGTTATTCTTTTCTTTGGTGTTAAATATTTAAACTCTCTAAACTCGTTTTCTCCGTATCCATTCCAACCTCTGGTACATTTTCTAGAAGTATCAAATCTAAAAATACCTCCAGTATTCCATGATTTTAATTCAGCTAATACTTCGGTAGGACAGTCTGATCCAATATCTACTATCCATGCGCATTTGGTTGATTCGATTGAGTTTAATATCATTCTTGATCCAAAAATTGCAAATGTTCCACCACCACCCAAAATTCCATCTAACTTAAGATCTGGGAAACTAATCTCGTCAATTATAAACATCCCCAATGAGGCAAAGTACGGTATCTCATGTTGATTATTCATTTAATATTTATTACCAATTTGGTAAAAGAAGAACACCCATCATCAACCTGATATGGTATACTCTTTTTTTTTTTGAGTAAAATCATCGCCTAATTAGGCAATTAAAAATTTTCAAAATTTCAGGACATTTTTCTATCTAACCTTTCTTTCTACACCATTGAAAGATGAGTGACTTTGACCAAAAGAAACAACATATTTTACAAGAAATTGGATTGAATTCAGAAGATAACCCAGATGCATCACCAAAGGGTACGATTGATTCTCTATGTATTCCCTTAATTACATTAGTTAATGGCCATAAAGATATGGTTACTACATCATCTTGCTCTGGACGTCTTTCAGTTTTTCTCGAGGGCTCTAAAAGTAGCATTGATAGTGAGAATATTAATGAAAATAGAGAACAAATAAAAATTGGTGCAAAGGGTGATGGTGGACATTGGATATTTGTTTCACATGATAAAGAAGATATCAAAAATTGGTGGTTGAATAAAGATTTGAAATTCAATTATGAAACTGAAATAAATGATAATAGTTATAATTCAAAAACGAGATATGTTTTATTTAAATATGAACCACTTATTTTACATATTAAATGTCGAGACTTTAAATCAGCATCAAAATTATATTCAACTGCAATGGGTTGTGGATTCCGAGAATCTGGAATTGGAGCAAATAATAATGTTGCAATCAGAATCTCGATTAAGTTAGATATTCCAATTGGTTATATGGATCAAAATGAGAATATTGTATTTTTTGTTAATGAATCTTACTTGAAGTTGATAACAAAACTTGCTCATGATAGATTTTTAGAAAATGAGAGAAAATTAGGCGTTCTTTATGAAAGAATTAACAAGGAAATAATTCAAAGTATCGAAAAGGAAGAAATAATTGAAACTAAAGAAGAACGAAAGGAGAGAAAAATGAGGGAAGGTCTTGCAAGAAGGGATGATGTTCGGAAGATTAAAGAAGAAAAGAAGAAACTTAAACAAATCGAACTTGAAAAAAGAGCTACTGAAGAAAAAGCCAACAAAGATTTGATAGTTTAAAATTAATTTTTTAGTAAATTCTATAGATGTTCTAAGGTATTATATATAATCATAATTTTGAAATTTCAGTTTCAATAACAAAATCAATGTCCTCAATATCGAGAGTTTCACGTTTTGCAACTCTCCAACTTTCCTTTGAAGGGTCAACTATATCAACATTTAATCTTGAATTCCAACTCCAAATTTTAGAAATTTCTTCATCTAAATTGTTATCAATTCTTTGAACAACATACTGACCAATGTTTGGTAAAAATTTATAGGCATGACCTGAATCACCAGTTGCAATAAATAAGTTATTAAAATTTGGAACTTTGTCAATTAAAAAATGTGACTTCTCTCTATCTCCAATCCAGCAAATCTTCGATCCAAATAATTTATGATCCTTTAATGCAGGTACGTACTTTGCAAGTAATTTTCTAAAGGATGGTACCAAATACTTAGGAAGGGTATCTTTTGGATACTGGTTATGAAATCTAGGTAAAGAAACATTCAAATTCTCATTAAACTTATCAGGAACTGTTCTCTTAATTCCACTACCAGTGACACAAAGCTTCATTATCTTCGTTTCTGAATCAGGAGGGAAAAAATATCCAATTTCTGCATCGAATATCACAGGCATTGTTTTATATGTTTCAAATTCTTTATTATCTAATTGAACATGAGTGACGAATAATCCCGTTGCTGATTGTTGATTTTCTAAATTTAAAATTGATCCAGAATTTGCACCAGCTGCAACTATAACTGTATTGGCAGAATGTATAAATCCTGATTCTGTAATAACACCAGCATCTCCATTTCTGAAAATTTTAATTCCTGTAGCTGTCCCCGATTTACCAAATACACAATTGAAATTTGGTTGTGTCAACAGATATTCATAAAGATGCTTAATTGAATTAGCCGAATGTCCAAAACCCGACTCCGGATTATATTTAACCTGCTGGTTATTTGGAATCTGATTATCATTTAAACAGCTAAACTTTTCGCCAATTTGTTTACCACCATTGAAGTACTCAAATTTCAAACCTTCACCCAAAGATTGTAAATTTTCAATACCTTTCATTTCAAACTCAATTCTACCTTTATGTGACATTGGAGTAATTAATAATCTACCACACTCATGAAATGACTGCTTAAAAATATCATCATCTCGCCATTGTTTTAATGCTTCGATTGCTAATTTTGCATATATTGGATCACTATATTCACACCTTATAATTTTATTGAAATCATTTGCGGCTGACCAAGGGGAAGGTGGTTCATATTTATCAATAATGCTAACAAATTTCCCCTGTTTTACAAGTTCCAAAGCGGTAGAAAGACCAAACACTCCACAACCAACAATCAACACAGTTCCATCAACCATATTTGCATTCCCTTTAAATCATTCAGAGGAAAAACCCAGTATCAACTCAACTGAAATCTTTTTATCAGCTCTCTTTCGGAGATGTGCGAGATCACATTGTGAATTTACTTGATAGTGTTATTTATTATTTAGTCTATTCTAATTGCTTTCTACTTAAATACTTAATATTCACTTATGCTAGAATTTTTAGTTATTGTTTCTAACATACTCTTATGTTGATCTGTTTGCATTACATGTAAACCACTAAAAAGATAGACAACACAGGGCATATCACATAAATACCTTCATGTTTTCGTTTTAAGTTATAAAAGAAAATTTTTTTTACAAGTTGCTAAAGCTGCTGGATTCTATTGGGTTGTTTATACATAAAAAGAAATACGAAAAAAGCAATCTATCTAAAGGAAAAATCATTAAACTACAAAGCCTTTAATTCAATAGCATCTCTGGAATGATCCATTGGTTGATTGTAAGGTTGATAATCTAAATAACCGATGTTGGAACCACCATTATAGAATGTGTTTCTATCATATGGTGTTAATTCTAAACCTTCCATTAATCTGTGAAGTAAATCAGGATTTGAAGTATAGTAACGACCAGCAGCAATTAATGTATGATCATTTTTATTGATGATACCTGCTAATTTGTCTAAATTAGCTTTGTCTAAATAACCACCAGCTCTGATAATAACACCTTTCCAAATTAAATCAGGCCAATTAAAATTGATTCCACTTGCATCAGGGTTTTCATCAGCACCTGAAACTCTTGGTTCAACAATAGAAATATATGCTAATCTATTGCCATTCTTAGCTCTCTTTTCTAATTCACTCAAAACATACCCCCAAGTGACAATTGGATTAATTTCAGCTTTGTAACCCAAAGCACCTTGATATTCAGCATATGGTGAAACTCTAATTGCAACCTTATCAGCACCAACAGCTTCAACACAGGCATCAACAATTTCAAGCAAAAATTTTGCTCTCTTTTCAACAGATCCACCATATTCATCTGTTCTTTGATTAGATGATTCTTGCAAAAATTGATCAACTAAATACATATTACCGGCATGAATTTCAATCATATCAAAACCAGCTTCCTCAATACATCTTTTTGCACAATCTTTGTATTCTTGAATCATTGATTTAATTTCTGGAACTGTTATTTCTCTCAATTCATTACCACATGCTTTAGCTGCTTTCTCTGAGCTTTCATCATAATAAATTGCAGATGGAGCAAGTAATGGTAAATTGTGTTTTTTCAATTCATTTGCATCAGCAACTCTACCTAAATTCCATAATTGAATAGCAATTGATGATCCTTCTGCATGAACAGAATCAACAATTGTCTTAAATGCTTTAACTTGTTCAGGAGTTTTAATCATTGGTGCACGTTGATAGAGACCAAATTCTGGAGCTGGGAATGTAGCTTCAACGATTAACAAACCATGGTTATCCTTTGCACGATTTGTATAATATTCTAGCATTGAATCAGTTGCAACATAGTCAACTGTATTTCTAAATCTTGTAGTTGGAGCATGAACTAAACGATTAGGTAAAGTAACTTGACCAACTTTAATTGGTTTGAAAAGGTTAGATGATGATAAATCAGACATGATAAGTGTTTGTTACTTGAATTTTTTTATGGCTTTTGCAGGCTTCGTTACTGTTTTGAAAGGTTGCTTATTTTACAAAGATTTATTTATGTAGTATACGGATTAATACAAGATGGAAAGACATGGGTTAATTTATAGGATTTGTACAAGTATATCTGAGAGCGGAAAATGTTATATGGATTAATAATCAATTGCTATGTAATACATTGTGAAGGAAGATATATGGGGAACAAATAAAACCATAAGGATGATGACAAATTAACGGTTAAACATCAATCATGATTCTGATAACTAATAACAAGACGTAAAACGTATGATTTATATCTAAGACATCCACAATTCAATTAGCTTTTTCTAAAAAATCGATTTGAATTTGGAGATCTCAAAAAATTCCCAAAACCGTTGTTTATTACTGAACTTAAACCTACTTTAAATGAATCGATTGATTCGAATCAGTTTAAGAAGAATACTAAAATAGGTGCCGTAAGAATAGAGATATCATTACAATGTGCAACGTTATGTCAAGACATTGCTATTGATAAAATTATATATGAATAATTTTCACAACGTCGTTGAGCGTTGGATGATGCAATCTATTTCATGCTTATAAATGTAGTTCATTCTGGGATTGATTGTATATTCTATAGAATTCTTATAACAAGGGAACTCCATTGGATATATTATAGTGTATAAATTATAAATATATGAGCTTACACTATATACAAAGTCCTAAGCATGGACATCAGTAATGTCATTTGGGAAAAGTATTTAACCTTTAACCTTAAGTAGAGAATTTGAATGTCGAGATTAATTGGTTAAACTAAAAATTATGTATACGTATTCGTTATTTGTTATAATTTTTCAGTTTTTGATGCATAAATTACACAGTTCATTTACTATTATAGCCATCTTGAGGAGTAGACTCCTTTTCTAAAAACTCAGTCCAAAGTGAAACAAAAGATTGGGTTCCTGACGGACTTGGATGGGGTACTTCGACAACACTGTTTGATTTTGATTTGTAGTTTCCTGATGAAATTAAACCAGCATGTCGTTTTTTGTCATCATCCCAAGCAAGAAAATTAGCTAAAAGTTGTAAAACTTCAAATTTTTTGGTATCACCTCTTGGGATTTGCAAGAAACTTATGAATAAATTAGAAACTAATTCTCGATCAACCATTTCTTTACCAGCCTCTTTCTTAATAAGTTTCATTGCTTTAGTAAGATGTTCATTCAATGTAATTGTTTCATGTCTTAATTTACCAATTAATAGTTGCTTTTCTTTCAATGATTTTTCTAATTCATCTATAGAGTTTATCTTAATATCCTTTTCAGACATTATCCTTCTTAAATCATTGATTTCTTCAGTAAATTGATTTAATTGATCAACTTTACTCTCCAATTGTCGTTTAACATCTGATAAGATGTTGTCATTGTCTTTTTTCAGTTGTGTAATTGATTCATTTAATTTATTAATCTCTTTTGTTAGGTCGTTACATTTATTATCAGATGAAGATTTTTCTGATTGAGCCGTTTCAAATTTGATTTTTAAATCATTAATTTCTTGATTTAGAGTAGTTCTTGTCATTTTCTCTTCTTGAATTAAAATGAGATATTCTTCTAAATCGGATTTCGCCTCCTTTAATTCTCTTTTCAATCTTTTATTTTCATCTTCTAAAATTTTTGTATCATTTTCTAATTGGAAATCTTGTGACTCAACTTGTTTTTTCAACTCTGAATTCATTTCAGTTAATTTATCACATTCAGAATTCAACTCTGACAAAGTAACTTCAATTTGGTTTAATTTAGAGTTTGAAACTTCTAGTTTTGCTTTCAAATCTGAATTTTCAGACTCCAACAATTCATATTTTACTTCAGATTCTTTCATCTTACTGAAAATTGTTTTCATCTGTGAAACTCTACTCAAAATTTTATCATAATTTTCTTTATGTTTATTACTTTCTTCAGTTTTTAAAAGTAATTGATTCTTTAAGTCCTCAACTTCAGCATTATCATCAACAGCTTGAGTAATAGGTTGATTTTTCTCGATGGTTAATTTATCTATCTTAGAATTCAATTCCTCTATTTGTGAATCCTTTTCTTTCGACGCTTTTTCGAATTGTGAATCTTTCTGTGAGAGTTGTTCCTTTAACTCATTTATCTGTTTTTCTAAATCATTTAATTGTTCATTATTAGAAGAATCCACAACAACTTCATCCGGTTCAGTAGATCCTAATTGATCTTGTGATTCCTGTGATACTTCTGTAATATCAATTTGATCTGCTTGTATTTCAACAGGATTAGCATTGTTTTCCTGCTTTTTTCCACTTGAACCCTTTGACCTTTTCTTTGCCATATTAGTGATAAGGCTATCTATGTCTTACAAAAAACCCTTAAAAAGATATATAATTAAAACGTTTGTTATTTGTTGATTTTGAAATTTCTCACACTTGGTCAACAAAAAATTCATGCAAGACACGTATTCAAACTTTCTCATCAATAACTCTTTTCAAAAAAAAAACAACAACAATTTATTTCAAACATATAAGTAGCAATGGATACTAAAACGATAGTTGTTCTAACAATTGGTGTCCTTCTTCGACTTTCTGTTTTCACATTGATTCCAAATGTTTCCAATGTATTGGATCAATTTGTTTTATTTTCAACGCCTATTAATTCATATAGATCATTAAATGAAGGTATTTTCCTATTGTCAACAAATTTAAATCCCTATACACAAGGTGAAATATTACATCATCCACCAATATTACTTTGGTTTTATAATATTTTAAAAAACTCCCAAATCTCAGATAATTTTAATACAATTTTATTTTACTCAGTTATTGATTTATTGATTTGTTTACAATTAATTAAAATCAATAGCTTGTTGAACAAAGAAAACGGATATAGTACATTTAAAATTGCATGTTTTTATATGTTTAATCCATTTTCATTATTGTCAACACTATCCAAATCGACATATATTATCAATAATCTTTTGATTATTTCAATGTTCAGTTATATTATGAATAATCAATTTGAGATATCGATTATTTTATTATCAATGTCATCATACTTAACATATTACACTTGGTATTTATTAATACCCATCTGCTTTTACAATTTCAAAACATTTGGATTAATAAAATCAATCAAATTAGTTATAATTTTTATTTCATCAATTTTAATATTATTTGGTATAAGTTATAAATTAAGTGATGATTCGTTTAATTTTATTAATTTATGCTATCTGAAAATTATTAAATTTGAAAAAATCACACCAAATTTAGGATTATGGTGGTATTTTTTCACTGAAATTTTTGATTTTTTCAACAATTTCTATTTATCAATTTTCAATATTTATGGATTTATATTTGTTATACCGTTATCAATGAGATTTATTATTCAGGGAAATAAAATGAATTTAATTTTTGTATTATGGTTAATTATTGGATTGGTTAATTTTTCAAAGGCATATCCGATATTGACAGATTATAGTTTATTCTATTCATCAATATTTTTATTTAAAAAATATTATGATAATTTAAAGTTTAAACCAATTATAAGTTATATTGCATTATTCGTCGTTTTATTACAAGCTCCAACATTCTATATTGTTTGGATGTCATTAAGTTCAGGTAATGCAAATTTCTTTTATGCACTTGGATTGGCACTTAATTTTTTACAATCTCTAATTTTAAGTGATTTTATTTGGGCATTCATTAAATTTGAATATTTCCTATTACATCCGATAAAAAACCCAGAAAGCCAGCCTCCAAAGCTAACACAGATATGAAGAACGTTTTGTATGAGTCCTGTATATCCTCTTAACTTGAGTAATTTTTATCATTTATTTACGATGTACATTCCGGCTACTTCCAGCCGCAACATGAATGTCAAACCCGCCACCTTCCTAATTGGGAAAGTTTTCAGACAAGCAACAACAATGTAGGCTGCAATAGTTCGGTACATGCAGTTCTAAGTTTGGCTCATCCAACAGAGTAGTTGCAGTATATAAAGAAGGATAAGTGCACATTGGAACAATAGGGGAAAAAAAGAACAGAAGGAAGAAAGAAGTATATATTATATTTTTTTCTTCAACAACTTCTAGACAAATCCACTAAGAACAATGCAATTCACATCATCATTTTTCATTATATTTACTGCAATTACATCGGTAAGGGCAACTTCAACATCGTACACAACATTAACATCTACAACCTCATCATCAATTATTTCATGTCCTGAATCAGTATCTGATTGTCCAGGTAAAAACGGTACTGGACCAGTTCCTGTTTATCCAGATGCGGCAGCTCATGGTTCTGCTCCACTTTTAGCTGTTGGGGGTGCTGCAGCATTTGCATTAGGTGCTTTAATATTATAATGATTGAGGGGAGTAATACAGATACATTTCTTTTACCAACTTCATTCGTTCCTTTCTTTTTCTTCATACGTTTCAAAACCTTGTTTGTATACATTAAATGATCATAACCGCATGGATCATTTTAATAGATAGCTACACTTGGATATTATTTTATATAATTGTATAATACAGTGCAAAAAAATTCCAATAAAATTACAAAAACATTGTACAGATTGCTTTAACTTTTATTTCGTCCGTAATAATTCACATGTCTGGCCCTATGTCCAATTTCACTAACCGTTATCAGGGTAGATTCTAGCTTTTGTTTGATTTCAATGGATTCCTTTTGCTTTGCTAATAATTTCGTATTTAATAAATTCAAGGACTCTAATTCTTTTTTTATTTTTGAATCATCAGATTTTAAAGTTTCTATTTTGTTTATTAAGGATTCATTTGATTCTTTAATTTTAGATATTTGAATTTCGGATTCTTGGATCGATATCTCTGCACGATTTATTTCTTCATTCATATATCTATCTTCATTTTTAAGAGATTCTAATTTTTGCTCAAATTTAGAAATTTCTTCTAAAATTTGAAACTTTTCTATATCTTTGAGTATAAAATCTTTATTAAGAGATGTGGTTGATAAACGTTCAATTTTTTCAGTATATTCATTAATTTGATTTTTGAAGTTTTCAATTTTCTCATTCTTTTCATTTATTTGGTTATCAATATCTTTCAATTTTGATTCTTTAGCAAATTTATCATTTGATAATTTTGTATATGAATCAATCATAACTTTAAAATCATTTAATCTAATACTATTAAATTCATTAAAACTTTTAACTTCTTGATTCATATCGATAGTTTTCATTATGTTCAAGTCAAATTGATGGATTAAAGTATGTGTTAAAACTTCATGATTTTTAATTTCTTTTGAAATTCCAGTTAAATTTTGGTAATCTTTATTAAGTGGATTCATTAAATAATTTTTTTCTAATCTTTTACTATCATAATAATTTTTAAATTTTAAATTTTTTTTAGAAAATCTTGGTTGAATTATATGTCCAATCATTTTAGTTTTACCACCAAAATTTGTATTTAAACTATTTTGAAATTCCAATTTACTAGATTCTTCCTCTTTTAAAATTTCTTCATTATCAAAATTAAATTTTACCTCTGTTAATAATGATTTTTCAACATCCCTTGATGTATAATTCCCAATTATTGGTAAATCAGGTAATGGCCATTTAACAGATATTGGATTTGATAAATATTCTTTTAAATATAACAAATTTTTGGTATATGCAGGTTTTAAATTTGAAGGTAATTTACCAACTCTATCCCTTAATACAACAATTGCAGAAGTTATAGGTTTTAAATATTCCTTTAAACCCTTTGATTTAATTTGATCTTCATAATAAAGTTCGATATGCTCAATTGAATTAATTGGAACCAATTTAAAAATTTTGGTAAATGATTGATCGATTAATTTATTAAATATTGAATTATTTAAATCAATATTTAAATCGAATAAAATTATAAAATTCATTCTCTTTGTAAAATTTTTCAAATTAATATCAATTTCTTTATTATTTAAATTTTCAAAATTTGAAGGGAATAAATGAATATTTAAATTTAAATTTGAATTTTTTTTATTATTTGCAGATGAATCTCTTAATTTGATACCATTATATCTTTTAATATTACATCTATGACCAATACATAAAGCATCAATCAAATCCATTGGTTTACCAGATTCAATAATAATGGCAATATTAATTTCCAATTTTTTAGAATTATCGAATTTATCAATAGGATTATAAATTGAATCTAATTGGATTAATAAATCATTTAATATTTGGAATTTCCCACTAGTTTCAGATAATCTATTGGGTAAATCTCTAGTTGTTAAACTTTTAGGGAAAAAATGATTAATTAATAAATAAGGGTGTAAACAAACCAATTTTGAATTTTGAATTAAAGTATATAATGAAGATATGATAATTTCTTCATGATTATTATCTATTGGATTATTGATATCAGTTTCAAAGAATCTTAAAATATCACTATAATGTAATGAAACTATTTGATCAATTAATTCTTTTTGGAAATCACTCATTGGAGTTGCAATTTTATAGATATTTGAATTTTGGTATTTTGAATCGATTATGAAATGGTCATTATTGACGATTTGAGGTTCTGGTTTAGCATCTAATATACGTAATAGATCCATTGGTAGTAGGAAATAAAGATGATTAAGAGGAAGAGGTAAAGAATATAGATAGATACCAGATACTCAAACAGAATATATTAAGCTAAATTATTAAAATTTCACGAAAGTTGAGAATGGTGAAGTTTCAATTTAAAATTCAAGCATAAAACATAAAACAATAGGTGTCTTTTCCTCTTTGAATCTATCAGAAAACGATACATTGACAATGTCAAATACACTATCAACCGACGAAATCAATCTCTATGATAGACAAATCCGATTGTGGGGGCTGGAAGCACAGAAGAATCTAAGAAGTTCTCAAGTTTTGATTATAAATTTCACTGGATTAGGAGTTGAAATTATCAAGAATTTAACATTAGGTGGTATTGGATCTATAACTATATTAGACAATAGTCGATTAAAGGAACAAGATTTGAATTCGAATTTTTTCGTTACTGAAGAACAAGTTGGAATGTTTAAAGTTGATGCAGGTATTGAAAAAATTAAGGATATGAATCCAAGAGTTTCAATCCAAGGTGATGTTAGAAATTGGGAGGAGGAGGTATTAGATGATGAATATTTTAAAAAATTTGATATGATTATATCAACTGGATTGAATAGTTTACAAATTGGGAAATTGAATGGAATTACGAGGAGATTAAATATTCCATTAATTTCATGTTCTGTTCATGGTATGTTTGGATTTATATTCAATGATTTAATTAAATGTGAAAATTGGATTAAACTGGAGAAAAATGGAATTAGGAAAGTTGGTAAATTTAATGATGTTAGTAATATATTAAAGATTGAAGATGTTATTGAAACCGATGGTAAAAAAAATATGGAAAATATTTTAATTGAAAATGAATTTAGGGAATGGGGTGAAATTAGTGGTAAATTTTTAAATATTCAATTTCCAACAGATAAGAAGAAGGTGAAGAAGATCAATAAAGTATTGATTTCTATATTGGGATTATTAGAATTACCAGAGAATTATTTAAATAAAGATATTGAAGATATTAAGATTTCAAATGAAGAAATTAAGGCGAAGATGAATGAAATTTTAGAAAAATTTGAATTACCAAAAAGTTTATTAATGGAAGAGGAAGAATTGAAGAGATTTTTAAGACATGGATATTGTGAATATCAACCAACAAATTCTATTATTGGAGGTGTTGTATCACAGGATATTATAAATACCATAGTTAAAAAGGAATTACCAGTTAATAATGTTTGTATACTTGATGGATTTAATAGTGAAATGCCAATATATAATTTATGAAGAAAAAGGATTAATAATTAATAATTAATTATATAATTTAATACTTCTATCCCAACCACCTGTAAATATAGATAAAGGAATTTCATCATTTTCGATTAATTGACAACACATAATTTTATCTAAATTAGTAAATTTTTTAACGATTTTCCAAGAATCGGTTGCAGTTAAACATAATGAACCATCATAACTTGTAGATATCATTAAATTATCATAATTATTAAAATTTATTGAAGTTATTAATTTATTATGAATTGGTAAAGAAATTAAATTTTCACTTTCATTTTCATTTCCAGTTTTCCTAATATCCCAAATAATCAATTGATTATCAGAACCACCACTTGCTAATTGATAACCATTTGATCTCCAAGCTAATGAATGAATTGATTTAATATGACCATTTTGAAATAAATTTAAGATTGAATTACCAGATCTTAAATCCCATAATTTTATAATTGAATCATTACCAGCAGATGAAAGTAAAGAACCATCAGGATGAATTGAAATTGAATTGATTGAATCTGTATGACCTTCTTGATAATATAATTGTCTTTGTTTAATTATATCCCAAAATCTCCAAGTTAAATCATTAGAGGCAGATATTAAATAATTATTTAATGGATGAAATTTTAAATCATTAATTCTATCTAAATGAGAATTAAGTTTAGTTATTGAAAGATTATTTTCAATAGTATTTGTATTTGTATCTGTATCTATATCTATATTTGAGATTAAATTAATGATTCCATCGGAACCACCAGTTGATAGGATATTATCATTAGAGAATGAAAGAGCAGATAATTTTTCAGGATGTAAATTATCAATTGAATTTTCAATTGATAAATTATTTGGATTAATTAAATAACAAGAACCATTCCAAGAACCTAAAGCTAATAAATTTTGATTTCCATTATAAGCAATAGATGATGAGAATCTATCAGATATCAATTGAGTCCCCTGTAAGGATAATTTTTCAATTTTAGAATAATAGAATCTCCTAGAGGATAAATTTTGAGTTGAATTGAAAGATTTATAGATGTTATATTGAGATTGAAGTCTTGATTTAGCCTTAGAGAGAGAATAATCTGCTATTTCACGACGAGTTTGAAGAAGCGAGGGAGGACCGGGGGTGAAGAATGTTTCATCATCATTATCATCATCATCAACATCGGTGTTGATATCTGACATGGTTGATATTAGATGGAGGTAGTGTTTAGGGTTATGGTATTCTAAGGGTAGGAATGGTATAGATGGATGGAGACACCTGTGCACCAGGAGAGAGAAACACATCCGTACACCACAGAAGAAGACACACCCGTACACCAGACAAGAAGACACACCCGTACACCACCCTCGGCACGACGGCAAAAAAAAAGACAAAAAAAACTCCCGCCCGTCCCTTAAAAACAAACTGTAAATCATAAATCACCCATAAAGACATAAGACAAATACCCTTACTCCGAAAATACTACAAATCCACTAAATTACTCCGTCAGCCCGCTGACTCACTCGGAGTCGCCTCGTTTCGCCCTTTTTTCGCTTTTCCGCTTCCGCTACCCCAGATTTCAATTCTAGAGACAGTCTTGTCAGAGAGAAACACTACTGAATCACTATAAATATCCTTCCATTTCCTCTTAATGTTATCCATCTCTTCTTCTTCTTCTTTTTCTTCTTCTCCTTCTCCTTCTCTATCAAACAACAAAAACAACAATGGTTTACACACAAATCAACTTAGATGAAGAGGAAAGAGCATTCCAAGCTGAAGTCGAAGAAGTCAAGAAATGGTGGGCAGAACCAAGATGGGAAGGTATCACCAGACCTTATTCAGCTGAAGAAATTGTCAAAAGAAGATCAACTATTAAAAATCCAAATGCCTCAGATGCAATGGCTAGAAAGGCTTTCAATTTAATTAAAGAACATGCTAAAAATGGTACTTCATCAGTTACATTTGGTGCATTGGATCCAATTCATGTTTCTCAAATGGCTAAATATTTAGATACTGTCTATGTATCAGGTTGGCAATGTTCTTCAACTGCTTCAACTTCAAATGAACCATCTCCTGATTTGGCAGATTATCCAATGGATACAGTTCCAAATAAAGTTCAACATTTATTTTATGCTCAATTATTTCATGATAGAAAGCAAAGAAATGAAAGAATGTCTCTATCAAAGGAGGAAAGATCTAAATTAAATTATATAGATTTCCTTAGACCAATAATTGCAGATGCTGATACTGGTCATGGTGGTACAACTGCAATTTTCAAATTAACAAAGATGTTTATTGAAAATGGTGCTGCTGGTATTCATATTGAAGATCAAGCTGCTGGTACTAAAAAATGTGGTCATATGGGTGGTAAAGTTTTGGTTCCAATTCAAGAACATATTAATAGATTGATTTGTATTAGATCAAGTGCTGATGTTTTCGGTTCAAGTTTATTATCTGTTGCAAGAACTGATTCAGAAGCTGCAACTTTAATTACTTCAACAATTGATAATAGAGATCATTATTTCATTCAAGGTACAACCAATGAAAAAATTGAATCTTTAGTTGATGTTATGAATAAGGCTGAATTAGAGGGTGCATATGGTTCTCAATTGGAAGAAATTGAAAAAGCTTGGAATAATGATGCAAATGTTTGTCAATTTTATCAAGCTGTTGAAAGGGCAATTCTTGAAGAAAATTCAATTACTAATAAAGATGCTGCTATTTCTAAATTTAATTCAATTGTTACTCCATTATCTGGTCATTCAATCTCTGAAGCTCAAAAAATTGCAAAGGAAATTTTAGGTCATGAAATTTATTTCAATTGGGATAAACCAAGAGTTAGAGAAGGTTATTATAGATATAATGGTGGTACTAAATGTGCAATTAATAGAGCAAGAGCTTTTGCTCCTTATTGTGATATGGTTTGGATGGAAACTAAATTACCAATTTATGAACAAGCAAAGGAATTTGCTGAAGGTGTTAAAGAAGTTTATCCAAATAAATGGTTATCTTATAATTTATCTCCATCTTTCAATTGGAATTCCGCAATGTCTCCTGAAGAACAAGAAACTTATATTTCAAGATTATCTAAATTAGGTTTTGTTTGGCAATTTATTACATTGGCTGGTTTACATACAACTGCTTTAGCAGTTGATAATTTCGCAAGAGATTTTGCTCAAATTGGTATGAGAGCTTATGGTCAAAATGTTCAAGCTAAAGAAATTGAAACTGGTGTTGAAGTTGTTAAACATCAAAAATGGTCTGGTGCTGAATATGTTGATTCAATTGTTAAATTGGTAACTGGTGGTGTTTCTTCAACTTCTGCAATGGGTGCAGGTGTTACTGAAAGTCAATTCAAATAATCCTCTCATTCTTATTATATAATTATCTTCTCATTCCTTATTCCTTTATTCCTCTTATGTCATGTCCTTTTCTTTGTCTTTTTATACTGTATTACATTGAAAATTAAAATTAAAAATTTTAAAAAAAATTAAAAAATTCGTAAAAATGAAAAAATAAATAAAAATTCATGAAAATTCATGAAAATTCATGGACTTTTTTTTTTTTTTGACCTTCAATTTCATCCTTTATTCCATCCACAATGTTCAAACAAACGATCCTCCAACCAAATCGTTTCTTTATCCGTGGTTTACGAACAAAATCGTCGGTAAAGGTGAAGTTGAAAAAAAATCAAAATAATATAGAAACTACTACTAACCCTTCAGATTCAATCATTAACGAAACTTCAAATTCACCAATAATTAAAAAAAGATCCAAATTTAACAATACTTTAAAATCTGATACTCCAATAAATGAAATCTTACAAAAATTAAATTATAAAAATCCAAAAGAAATTGAACTTGAATTAATTCAAAGGTTTCAAAATGATGGAATTGAAGTAGATTATGATTTTATTCAAAATATGATTAACCAATCAATTAAAGAACAAGAAACTTTGAAAAATTATATTGTTGATCCTTCATCTACTTTAAATAATATAAATATAGAAGAAATTATAAATTATATAGATTGGATCATTAATGATAGTATTGAAAAATTGAAAACTCAAAAAATTGATAAATTTAAAGAAAAGGTTAAATTACGTAACAAATTAAATGAATTTACAACTAATGATCAATCCATGGATCCTGAATCTTTAACAAATGCATTTGCAACTGTTCAACAATTGAATCAATTAGATTCGAATATTTCTTCATCATTGGATAATTTACCAATTTTATTAAATGAATTAAATAAATTTAAAAATTTCGATATTTTAAATTCAATTCCAATTGATAAAATTTCTTCATTATATGAAATTTCAACTCAATTGATAAATTTAGAAAATAGGGAAAAATGTGTCTATTTATGTGGTAAATTATTATATAAATTATTAATTAAAGAATATGGTCCAAGGGCAAGACCTGATATAATCAATGAAAAATTCTTTATCGAAAGTTGTATAAAATTTAATGATTTAGATAAAGCCTTTGAATTGTATAATTCAAGATTAGAGAAAGATCCTAATGTTCAAAATAAAAGATTTTGGTATGAATTAGGTATATCGATTAATATATCTAAATATTCAGAATCAAATGATTTAAAATATTTAGATAATTCAATTGATTTAATTAATCAAATTAGGAAAGATTATAATTATATTAATAATTTAATCTTAATAGATTGTTTGAAAAAATGTTGTCATAGAGGTAATTATGATGATGCTTTATGGTTTTGGGATGAAATTAAATTAAATTTATCAGAATTTGGAATTGTTAAAAAAATTGAAATTCCTGAAACAAAATTATATAATGATGATGAAATTGATAAAGTTTTCAATTATTATAATAGAATTGATCCAATGTTTTATGATGGTTTAATTGAATGTATTTTCATCTTTTTAAGTAATAAAAAATTCGATAATTCATTAGAATTTTTAAATGATATCTCTGAATTTGATAATGAATTTATTTATTATTTTATTGAAAATTTTGGTAAAAATTTTAGATATTCAGGAAGGGAATTATTTTTAATATATTTGGAAAATCTTGATGAAAAGGATGAAACAATTAACTATTTAATTAATGAAATCAAACCATTACAAAAATTTAGATCTTCATCAATTGATGAGGCAAATATAATTGAAGAAATCAATATTTATTTAGAAAGATTGACTAATTTGAAAAGTAAAAATTTATCAAAAATTAAAGATTTACTTGAAATTATTCAAAGTGGTGAAAGATTGAATTCTTTCGATATTAGATCAATTATTAATATTTTATTACAACATAAATCAATTACTTCATATACTTTGGCATGTAAAATAATATATCAAATGAATGATCATAAATTAAATAATATTAATAACAGTATTTTACCAATCTCAACATCTCACATATATACTGAATTTTTTCAGCAATTTTTATTACAATCAAATCCAAGAATTAATGAAATTAATAAATTTTTAAATTTAATGATTCAATATGATATTAAATTAGATCAAAATTTGGCAAATAAAATAATAATTTCTTATATTAATAAAAAATTATTCTCTGAAGCAATTAAATTTATTGAATCTTTTATATTTTCTGATAATAATTCAATCTCTGTTAATGAAATCAAAATTTTAAAACGTGATTCAAATAATTTATATACTGCTATTTTTTTAGCATATTATAAATCTGTTTCAACGGGTACATTAGAAAATCATATTGTTGATTCAAGGTTAACTTCGTTACGTTATTATATTAAAAAAATGATGGATAATAAAATTGATGATAATTTCACAATTCAGGAATCAACTGGTACCTTATTAGCATATGGTGATTATAATGGATTGATTTGTTTACTTCAATGGTATGGATTAAATATTGGAGATATTAAATTTGATTTAGTTTTAGCAATTAAAAGTAAATTAGAATTATCAATTTTAAAAGCTGAAAAATATTTAAAATTAAAATCTAAAAATCATGATTATCATTCAAAAATTAACAACTATCGTTTACATTTTGGTATTCAATCATTACAGGATGATTTAAAGACAAGGAGAGATTTTACTTGGCAAGAGGTTGCCATAGTAATTTATAATTATGCTGATTTATTTGGTTTTAAATCAATTTTTTCAAAAGATGATCCATTTTCAATGTTGATATCAGATTCTGAAAAATTCGAAAATAGGGAAAATTTCCATTTGGAATTAGAGAAATCTCAAGATTATTTTAATTTACCACATTGGAGACCTTAATTTGTATATAGGAATGTATAATAATATATAATATATCATGTATTTAGTTAACGGAAATAAAGGTATATAAACCTTGGTAATTTTTACGTAATCACGTTCCAAAATTTTTCCTTTTTCCTTTTCTCTTTTCTCTCTTTTTTTTCCTGCACTATAAATTTTTTTTCCGGTTTGAAAAATTTTCATTAAATCCATATTATACAACCATTCTTTCAACAAAACCAATCAGTAGGCAAAATAGAGACAATGCCTCCAAAATTTGACTTAAATGCAGCTAATTTTGTGCCTAACCAATCTGCTCATGGTGGTAACAAATATAATAACAATTACCAGAAAAGACAACCACAACAAATGTCTTATGAAGATTTCCTTGCTCAACAACAATCAAATTTAAATTTAAGACCTTCAACTCCAGTATATTCTGAATCTGAAACTTCATCACGTGCAAATTCGAATACTACAATGCCAGCATCCGTTTCAATCACTTCTAATCCTTCAACTACTTCACTTTCATCAGCTTTAGCTAAACTTGAAATCTCACCAATTTCTGATTTATTAGCAGAATTAAATACTGCAACTAAAATTTCTGAAGTTCGTGAAAATTGTAATAAAATTACTGATTTAATATATGAAAATGGTGCTTCATCAATAATAGATTGGAATATTTCAGAAGTTATTAAGACTTTATATAGACCTAAAAATTCTCCATTGTTAAGAGAAGGTGCATCAGTTTTAATTCAATCTTTAAGTCGTAAATTTGCAGGTGTTACACCAAATGAAGCTTATTTTGTTGAATTTTTCATTTATGCATTTGATTTATTTACTGATAAGGAAAATACGGTTAAAAGATCAGCTCAATCAGCTGTTGATTCATTATATGGTATGTTCCCAACTGAGGCAAAGGCATCAATTTTAGTTAGTTATTTTTTAACTTATTTAAAATCAAGTGCTAAATGGCAAGCTAAAATTGCATGTTTAAAATTAATTGAAAAATTAATTGAAGAATGTCCTGCTGATTTATTAGAATTAGAATTTTATGATGCAATTCCAATTTTAACTGATATGGCTACTGATTTTAAACCAGAATTGGCAAAGGAAGGTATGAAAATTTTAAAATTATTCGTTGCCGTTTTAGATAATTTAGATTTATCTCCAAGATATGATTTAATTGTTGAAACTTTAGCAAATCCTCAAAAAGTCCCAGATTGTATTAAAACTTTAGCATCTGTTACATTTGTCGCTGAAGTTACTGAACCTGCACTTTCACTTGTTGTTCCAATCATTGATAAATCTTTAAAAATGTCATCATCATCTCAAGAACAATTAAGGCAAACCGTTAAGATCACTGAAAATTTAACAAGATTAGTTAATAATAAACGTGAAATTGAAAAATTCATTCCAATCCTTTTACCAGGTCTTAATCAAGTTATTAATACTGCTTCATTACCAGAAGTTAGAGATATGGCTAATGATGCTTTGGTAGTTATTAATGAAGCAGAGAAAGAACACGGTGATGGTAAATTCCATGGTAGATTAAATAAAGTTACCGCAATCCCATATATTGAACAATTCAAGCCAATTATTAACAATGATATCCTATTTAACTATTTGGTTGGTATTGTTGTATCTGATGCTAATGTTAATGATTGGAATTCATTATCTGAATATTTTAAAATGTCATTAGAATCATTTTATGATAATGAAGATGAAAAGAATAAAGCCGTTGATGATTTTGTTTTAACTTTAAAGACTTTATTTACTCCAGATGCAGTTAATGATGATAATGAAGATGGTATTGTTATTGTCAATGCCCCATTCTCTCTTGCTTATGGTGCTAGAATGTTATTAAATAAAACCAATTTGAGATTAATTAAAGGTCATAGATATGGTCTTTGTGGTAGAAATGGTGTTGGTAAATCTACCTTAATGAGAGCCATTAATAATGGTCAATTAGAAGGATTCCCAGATCAATCTGAACTTAAAACTTGTTTTGTTGAACATAAATTACAAGGTGAAGAGGGTAATTTAAATTTAGTCGATTTTATTGCATCTGATCCAGATTTAAGTTCTGCAACTAAGGAAGAGATTGCAAAAGCTTTAGCCGATGTTGGTTTCGATGAAGAAAGGAGAGCTCAAAATGTTGGTTCACTTTCTGGTGGTTGGAAGATGAAATTAGAATTAGCTCGTGCAATGTTATTAAAGGCTGATATTTTATTATTGGATGAACCTACAAATCATTTAGATGTTTCAAATGTTAAATGGTTGGAAGAATATTTGGTTCAGCATACAGATATTACTTCATTAATTGTTTCACATGATTCTGGTTTCTTAGATACAGTCTGTACTGATATCATTCACTATGAAAATAAAAAATTAGTTTATTATAAGGGTAATTTATCAGATTTCGTTAATATCAAACCAGAAGCAAAGGCATATTATACTTTAACTGATTCAAATGTTAAAATGCATTTCCCTCCTCCTGGTATTTTAACTGGTGTCAAATCCAATACTAGATCTGTTGCTAGAATGTCAAATGTTACATTTGCATACCCAGGTGCTGCAAAACCATCATTAAAGAACGTTTCATGTAATATATCTCTTTCTTCAAGAGTTGCTGTTTTGGGTCCAAATGGTGCTGGTAAATCTACTTTAATTAAGTTATTAACTGGTGAATTGGTTCCACAAGAAGGTACAGTTGAAAAACATCCAAATTTACGTATCGGTTATATCGCTCAACATGCATTACAACATGTTAATGAACATAAAGAAAAAACTCCAAATCAATATTTACAATGGAGATATAGATTCGGTGATGATAGAGAAGTCTTATTAAAAGAATCACGTAAGATTGGATCAGATGCGGAACGTCAAATGATGGAAGTTGAAATTGATATTGATGATGGACGTGGTCCAAGATTAATTGAAGCATTAGTTGGTAGACAAAAATTAAAGAAATCCTTCCAATATGAAATTAAATGGAAGAATTGGTTACCAAAGGCAAATTCATGGGTTTCTAGGGAAATTCTTGTTGAACATGGTTTCCAACCTTTAGTTCAAAAATTTGATGACCATGAAGCTTCTCGTGAAGGTCTTGGTTACAGAGAATTAACCCCAAAAGTTATCAGGGAACATTTTGAAGCTATTGGTCTTGATGGTGAAATTGCAGATCATACTGCTTTAGGCTCACTTTCTGGTGGTCAATTAGTTAAAGTTGTCATTGCTGGTGCAATGTGGAATAATCCTCATGTTTTAGTCTTAGATGAACCTACAAATTATTTAGATAGAGATTCGTTAGGTGCATTAGCAATGGCTATTAGAGAATGGAAGGGTGCTGTCGTTATGATTTCACATAACAATGAATTCGTCGGTGCTTTATGTCCAGAACAATGGATTGTTGAAAATGGTGAATTAGTTACCAAAGGTATTGCTGAAATAGATCAAACTAGATTTGAAGATGGTGGTAATTCTGAACAAACCAAAGTGGCAACCGAATTAGCAAAGAAGGCAGTATCAAAGAAAGATGATGACGATTCTCCAGCGAATATTAAAGTTAGACAAAGAAAGAAGAAGATGACTAGAAATGAAAAGAAATTACAAGAAGAAAGAAGAAGACTTAGATATATTGAATGGTTGAACTCACCTAAGGGTACCCCAAAGCCAGTCAATACTGATGATGAAGAATAAATGTAGTTTTCTTTTGATTATCTTTTTTTGTTAAAATATCCAAACTTTTAATTCTTGTTAAAAAAAATCGACCATATTCCGCTAATAACTTATAAACTTTCTTGCTGCGTTTCTTTATAAATTACAAATTTTGTTCACTTGTGTTTTTATAATTTTTTACTCTATTTTTAATAAACTTATTATATCTAAATCTACACATAGAATGCAATAATAATCGTACTGATAAAAAAATCAAATACTAAATTACAGACCAACCAACTTAAAAAGTACAAAATTTTAGGACTGAAAACGGTCCAGATGAATAAATGGAATCTTAAATGATAACAACAGCCAAGCAATAGCAGACCACTAGTTGAATAGAAGACAAAATTGAAAAGTAATCTATCAAACAATATTTTCCATTTTAATGATTGAATTTTATCTTGAGGCAATTTACTAAAAACAAGGTATAAGTGAGCAATTGTCCAAAATATAGGTCCTGACCAATTTGCAGTATATGTAAGCAGACCGGATAAAAACATATTGTAACTGCTTAATCCATTAAATGAGTTTGTCAAATCGACAGATGATAAGGAGTTAGTTGATCCAAATTGAAAGAATGTTAAGTTTTGTAATAATAAAGTGAATATGTTGAAAACATTAGAGTTAGTTGTTGAATATGGTGAATTCATTTGAAATCCCGTAAGAATCAAATACAAGAGTGAAAAAATTGGAACATTCAAATAATTTGTTTGTGAAATCAAAATAAACGTAACTATAGACAAGATATTTGGTAAATAATGATTTGAAAGCTTTTTTGATTTTAAGACATATTTTGAGAAAGACGGTTCTAAGAGTTGAATAACGATTGTGAATAACCAAATTTTTTGCAATGTTGAATAAATAAGATTATTAATTTTATTATAATCTTCTAATTGTACAAGTTCTTTAGTCTTAGATAGAAAGGTGAAACACCAAGGAGGTAATTCTAAATCTGGATTGTTGATATTATATGCTTCTGTTAAAAAGGAAATCATTTTGACACTTCCAACTAAGAAAGTAAGCATGGAAAGTAAAATTTGTAAAAGTTTTAAAAATAGACCATCCTCGAGTTTCATATTAGTATGAATTATCATTGGTAAAAATGTCAACAATAAAAGGAAGGCATAAACATTTGGACCATAAGTGTCGGGCAATTGACTTAAATAGGTTGATAATTTCAGATTCGACTTTAAATTATGTTTTTGACCACTATTATTCCATGCCTTTAACAATCTTAAGCCAACCATCATTGCCATTAAGCTGATCCAGCCAAAACTATGATCTCTGAGTCTTTTCATGATAATATAAGCAAAAAAAATGGTAGTAAAAAACCACCATAAATGATGTTCTTCTTCAACCATTGAGGAGGCAATAAAATTAACAGAATAAACAACAAAGAAAACAACATCGAAAAATGCCACATAAAATTTACCCTTGAAGTATAAACCAAACCAAACAAAGGATACCAGGGTAACTAATAAATATAGACCGATTCCGGAATTTATGTCGGTGTAATTATAGGCAGAAGAATTACTTGATAATTTTTCTTTAGCAAACTCAATGTATTGAAGGAGTTCGTCGGTGTTCATGTCATTTAATGGAGTAACATTGCCAATTGACTTATCTAATAAAACTTTAAGTTGTAATGCATTTTTCAATAAAACATTCTTTTTTTCTTCAGATGTATAAAGGTCTAAAAGTTTTGGCACAAACGCACCAAGATTATTGATTGGAACGTCAAGTCCGATTAATTCTGTTAATGTCGGAACTAAATCGATTTGATCGATTTTAGTAAAGTAATTAAAATCATCATTCCACGTAATTGGTGCTTTAACATCATTTGACAAATTTGAGTCCTTGAATTTTTGTGAGATCAACATTAATGCTGCAGATGTCTCAGCAGTTGATGAACCACCATGGTTACCAACATCATTCATACCGTGGTCACCCATTACAATAAATAATGAATTTGGATTTTTCAATGTAACTTCATTATAAATTCTCTTAATAATTTCATCCATTTCTTTTTGCTTTGCTGGCATATTTAAACTATTTGGACCTCCTTTATGGCCAATATGATCTAAACCTAGATAATGTAAAATTAAGCAATCCCAGTTAGATTTTCCATCTTCACTTAATTCATAGTCCAAATGTCTTGTAACGTTATTATCAACTATTGTAAAATCACTAACATAAAAACTTGCAGTACCTTCAGTTTTAGCAAAATAATCAGGAAATAATTTATGCCAAGTATCATCACCAAACATATTTATTTTCCAATTGTTCATGAACATTTGTTTAACCCAAGAATCTTGATCGCCTAGGGTACTAGTAGTATCATCCTCCGCAATATTGAGAACTGCATCAATAAAATTCGGAGTTGATCCAGTAGTGATTCCTTTTAGACGTGGTAAAGTGACAGTTGGAGGATTTGAGAATGCTGTGAAACCCAAACCATATCCAGTGTTTAATAATTGATGCGTAAAATCCATATATGAGTTGTTCGAAAACAGGAAATCAGCTCTCATAGCATCAACGACCATTAAAACAACTTGATCAAATTGTGCTTTCGGATTTACATAATCTCCCGGTAATGGAGTATAATATTGAGCTAATTCATCTGGGGTCAACAACACTTTTGTTGGGAAGAATCCTTTACAAAAGAGCAAAAACGCCACCAATTGAAGGATCAATCCAACGAACAAACCAATGTACCTCATCTCTGAGTATTTAATCCGTTATAAAACTTGTTTAGTTCCACTGTAAATAAAAGACGATAAAATATAAAATGTAAAATGTCAACATGAAATTTGTCAAATTTGACATCGGCGATTTCGGTTTTCTTCAATTTTCATACATCTTCATTCTTCTTCTTCTTCTTCCTTCACTTCCTTTCTATTTCAAATGTTATGCTCCAAGAAGCTATCAAAACAAACCACAATGCAAAGTTACAGAATAGCAGCCAGTTATTTGGTAAAAAGTCAGGCATTTAACCTGAGAATGTACTCATCAAAATTTGCATCTAGAGGTCCATCACCGCCACAACTAGATCCGGAAGATCAAAAGGAGTTTGAAAAACTTCAACAAGCAGCAAATACACAAATTGCCATTGAACAGTATAACGAAGATAATGGTTTTGAAAGTAAAGAAATGCCACCAAACGTTGCTTCTTCAGATATCGGTAATTTTGGGAGAACGATGCAAACAATTCCAGAATTTGAAGGTGACATAAACCCAAAGACCGGAGAAGTAAATGGTCCAAAACAAGATCCAATTAGACATGGTGATTGGAGTTTTAACGGTAAGGTTACAGACTTTTAGGTATAGGTTTTATTTAATTTTATAGATTAGCGTAGGAAATCCGATCTATTTTAATGTTAATATGAGTTCGTTTTCTTAAATGTTTTACACAAAATAAATTAACAGTAAAAATACCACAACTTGAAATATTAAACATAAAATCAAATCAAATTAATTTCATTCAAACGTTCACACAAATGAGTAATAAAAGTATTTTGATTCTCCAAACTTTGTTTTAAAACTTCCAAGGACTTTTTATTACTAAAATCTTTCAGAACTTCCTCTGTATTCTTCAACAGAACTCCAATTTCCGCATTTTTAACATCAGATAACATACCATTCAATTGTTCTAATTCAGTTTCTTTCCTTATAACAAAATCTCTCATACGTGCCAACTCTTTGAAATATGCATTTTCTTGATAAGAAATACTGATACTTTTCATATTATTTTTGGATTCCAATAATTCTGTATCTGACATAATCTTACACATTTTAACCATAATTTTATCTTGTCTATCAACAGATTCTGCAAATGCAGTTCTAAGTTTGAAAAAATTACTCAATATGTTTTCTTTTTTTAATATTATTGAATGATAGGTATTGATTTGATTATGATATTCCATTGACATCATTCTTAATCTTCCAGATAATAACGATAAAACTCTAAATAAAATAAGTTGTCCTGAACTAACTATTTCGGTTAATGTATGAACAACTTTCAATTCTGCTATTGTTGTCTTTTCTTCATTTAAAATAGTTGTTGGAAATCTATTCATTGCATTGTTAATTTCTGTAATTTTAGATAATGCTGTTTTAACTTGTGGTAAGACGGAACTTTTGTATTCTCCAAGTAATAATGATTCGTATGGGTTTGCCAAAGATTTGCTTTCCTTTTGCTTAACAAATTCTTCCTTTTCACTTTCCTCATTAACTGAATCTACCGCTGTACTAATTAACGAAGTACTTAAAATCTCAGGAGATCCGGCCTTTAATACCATTGCATAAACTTCCCTTGTATTCCAAGCAAACCAAACATTATTTTCATGCGTTCTTAATGGAACTTCCGATTTAATTTCCGCTTCATTTGGTAAATACATCTTGTTTAACGATAAAACTTCAGTTGGTAATTGTGCACCTTCACATAACTTAACAAATTCTGATAAATCACCAGTTTCTAAACCAACACTTACACTATCCATCCATTGCGAAAAATCAATTTGAATTAATGTCCCAGTTGAGGCAGTTACAAAAATCGAATCACGAGTAACTGGATGGGTTTGTGCAGTACAAATATTTCCATTATTTGAAGAAAATACAATCGTGTCTAATAATAATAAATTATCATCAGATTCAAAATTTTGATTTTCAAATACCATTCTGCAACTTGTACTTCTATTGAAAACAACAATGGCTGAATCGAAGACTATAATCAAAATATCATTAGGTAATGTCAATAACTTGATTGCATTAAATGCATATAAATCTTCCGGAAATGATTCAATTGTTATTGGACCGGTAATTTTCCCTCTTTGGTAAATCAAAGGTAATTCATTTCTAATGTAAATGCTTTCAGGATTTAAAGATTGAGCCAAAAGTGCAGATACTTTGACGGATGACAACATTTTAGATTGTTCAATCTCATCATCGAAAGATTTAAAAAAAATTGTACTTGAATCAAATAAATCAGTTAACCATTCTTTCGAAACTGATAATTCATATGGAAAAAATGGATATATTTTATAAATTGAGGCATCTGATGTTAATAGAAACAATGTTATGTCATTCTGTGGACTATTGTTGGAACCAGACTTGAAATCAGCGTGTGTATTGGCAGATGCAAAGCAGATTGAAACAGGATCAACAATTGACGAATCAAAATCAAAATTATTAGAGTTGGATGTGGAAATTGTCTTTTCATATTCTTTCTTGAAATCAATTCTTTGAACGGGTAGTTTAAATGAAATGTTTAAATTAAATGACTTTATTTCGTTTGTTGTTAAAATTACCAATTCTGATTGATATTTACTGACATTATTGAAAATAACTTGAAGAACATTTTCGTTTTTATCTAATCCTAAATCAAGTTTATATGTAATAGTAAAATTAATACCAGAACCTTCTCTATTTAAGGAAAGCGCCCAAACATTTTTTTGATCATAAAGACACAATAATTGTTCAGATTGATTCAGCAATATTTCAATTGGCTCAAAGGTGAGATCTGCGTGTAATTCATGAGTTGAAGCTCCATCTTTTAAATTAGAATCGAGTTTGGTTAGAGTGATTCTGCCATGGGAGTAAGTAATAATTTCAGAACCGTTTTCTCTGGTAATAGTTCTGTAAGATTCAGTGGAAGCAAACTCCTTAGAACACTTGACAATCGTCTCCTTAAATGCAGAGTCCATACTTTGTGCTTGACTTGTGTATTATTCTATAGAAAGTTACAAGAAAATAACTTAGTGTCATCCAAACAAAAATCTACACAGATCGATAAATCAATTTTCGTTCTCACTGAGAAATTCCAACTACTCTTCCAAAAAGTTGTTCAACATGCATAATAGGTACTTTCCATCTCACTGCCAACTGTTGTTTCTTACTTGATGAGGAGCTGATTTTGTGGCTACCACTAACCACTAGAAGCTCACAACTTTTATTGAAAACGGGACGGAAATTTAGCCAGTTACCGAGTTTTTCATGGAATAAACGTTCAATTTGTGACAGATCGGTTCCTTGGAATCCAGTGATTGCGATTGCAATTTTGACGTCTAATTCATGTAATTCAGGAGTTTCTGGGAAGATATGCTTACGAAACTGTCTGATACTGATTTCTGGGGATATGCAAAATGGTTTACACCATAGATAGTCTTCAAAATCAACCTTTTCATTATATATGAATCTTTCAATTGCAAATTCTGTTATCAAATTTCGACCTTGAACTGGTTCATTGTGTTTGAAACTCACTATTGTAAAATTAACCAAATCATCATCATCGGATCCTTTCAAAAGAGTACCTCCAAACTTGTTTATGACTTTAGTTAATTTTAGTTGTTCAGATTCTGTAAATCCAACAGCTTTAAATTTTAAACCAAGAAATATTGGGCCGTTAGTATTTTCTCTTTTAGTTTTGAATCCGACCTTTTCAGCCATCGATTTTTTGGTATTACTATTATCAACAATATTATTCTGTTTTTGCATAACTGAATTCCACAATTCAGTTGCCTTACCCTTTTTTTTCAGTTTAATAACAACTTCTTCACCTGCATCATTCTTAAGTTCTTCGATCTTTCTCTTTAAAGAAACGTCTAGTTCTGGTTTTAGGTTGTCATCTAGAAGATCTGGTTCCAATTCTTTTCTTTTATCAAACATAGTCGTTATGTATTCTTCAAGTTTCCTATCATCTTCACGATTTCTCCATTCTTTAAGTTTCTCCCAATCACAAGCCTGATCTCTCTTTCCCAATTGATACGTTTTTACAATTAGTTCATTGCCAATTTTATCATCTTCATTTTCATAATTTAATTTCCTAACGACATCGGTAACATTTTTAACTAATTTATAGAATTTTGTATTTAATGGTAATCCTCTATCAACAGAATCATAACACCAATCAGGACTTACAACATTAATACCCCATGAGAGTGCAGCATCATATCTTCTACCTTCCGCCACCATGCTTATCATCACATCTGTTTCATTAGTTAAATGGTTTATTACAATACCACCATTTTGCTTAATAATGCTTCTAGTTTTATCCATCAAATCATCTTCTAATCTACATAATGAAATTGTCAAGTTGTCAAACGGTTTAATGGTTGGAAACTTTAACAACGATGTTATTTTATTATATTTTTGAAAATCGCAGATCTCTTTGTAATCAACTACTCTAATATCGGGCCTATAAGATGTAACATACATGAATTTTTTTGATTTAAGCCAATGCTTTTGTGGATCATTTTTATTAAGAACTAAAATGCGTACCTCAGATGTTAAATCTGAACTGTATTCTGTGTCTTGTAAGTATTCTTTCAATGATTTTTTCAGAGAATCAGTCTCCAATTCAGTCAATCCCGTAGATGTCACCACTATTTCAGCATTCATACTTTCTTTTATTCAGTAGAAAATAAACAAAATAAGTAAATTTTCATGTATTACTAGTATAAAGCAATATATATCAAGAATATTTTTGGCGTCGCTATAAAATCGCAAGTGAATTTTTCCAAGAAAGGAGATTTCAGTTTGTTCTATTACAATGTGTGAAACTTTAAAAACAATGGCTAGACCTTGTTATTAAAGGTTACTTCAATTTAATTCTAAACAACAATTTATAATAATAAAAGATTTAAATAGAAAGCTCATTATACAATATACTTTGTTTAATCATATTTTAGAGATACTCGCAGATCGCCATAGCAAGCATATTGAACACTCATATATTATACTCTTAGTTCTTTGTCTGATCTTCAGGTGTTTCAACAGTGAATAGAACGTCATCAATCACCTCAGTAGCCGATTTTCCCTTGAATGTAGAAGTCTCTGCTACGGACTTGCATATCACCACAGCCAATGCTGCACCCGCAACTTGCATCATAAACATTCTCACTGTCATTGATAGTGATTTATGATTTATATTATTTGAATTCCAGTGGCGACTGTAAAATACATTAAGTCTTTGTGATAATTGTTAGAATATGTACGATATCGCACTTAAATAAGAAAAGAAGTCATGGATTATTTATATTTTATGTTTAGATATATATTTAGTTTTTGATTTGTAGATGTCTCCTGTTTTTTATCGGCTATTAATTAAGTTTGATGCACTGTGTGGTTTAAGGTTTTAAGGTTTAACCAAATAATCTCGACATTGAATGTGAGCGCAAATTCTCTATTCCCAAATGACATAATCAGCATCTTACCTAAACTGTAAGCATGTTAATGTTCATGCATAGACCTTTATATACCATATAATCACATATTCTATGTATCTAATCATTTGGTACTTGTATCCGATTCAGAAGATAATGAACTGAACCAGATAGTTCAGTAGACTTATAGATTATTGTATCAGAACACATTATATATGAAACTCAAACTTATTCATCACTTATAATTCTATAATTTTCTGGAATACTTATCACGTACATCAATTTCGACATGATCATTATCCCAATTTCCAACTGTATCACTGTGTAAGATCTCTGAATAATTATAACCTATTTCTTTAATCTGATGTTGATTTTTGGACTTTCCAACAGTAGGTAAAATTTGATCAATTAATTGAGTAGGTGTTTTCCCCTTAATTAATGGATCTTCTGCTATTGACCGACCTATATAGACGCCTATAAATGAAGCTATGAACTGAACGGTAAAGTTCTGCATTATACGTTGAGGTTTTAATGATGATGCCTATTCAAAGCCTGTATAATAAAAGAGTACTGATCATAATTTGTAATAGAGTAGTTACTCTCTTATATAGTCCTTAATGGAGGCAATGTATTTTCAGAAAGCCCAAACCTAAAGTGAAACCTTAAAATTGACTTTGCGGTAATAAGCCGGCCATATTTTTATTTTTTAATTATAAGTTTCAGCTGCCAATTATATGTCATCAAACTTGGAGTTGCTGAGCAATTAACAATTAACATTAAGAGGAGGCAGCATTATGAGACTGTAATAGGTCGAATTTGTTGATAATGAAACCAAGAAAATTGTAAAAGAGGTATGCCTTGTGCAGCACATATTACAAAATCGCCCCCTACGTTAACGAACAATTTCTCTCTACTGCCATCTACACTGACTAACAAATAACTTGTAACTTTCACAAATAATAAATTTACATGCCAATCAAGAAAGAAATTAACATAAAATAAAATAAAGAGTAAATAGTAAATAGCAAATAGATTAAAAAAAACGTACCACCTATATATGATGCAAGTGTAAAAACCTTTAAACTTTAAATTAATATTAATTTACCTAGAACTAAATTTATAAGACTCCGTCCCTATATGTAGTTTGTGACTTAAAATCTAAAAGCTCAAAAAAAAGATGTGTGCAACAAATGTTATATTATACTAAGGTCTTCGTGAAAAGCAACCAAGTGTGTTAATGAACTATTTTATATTTTATTACTCCTTATTTTTTATACAAATTTTATTATTATTCTAATCTATAAACCATTTCATAGAGCTTAGATTTCAATTCTGTATAACCTATCAAAATCAAAATCTTCATCAACATGTCCGATAAATGTGTTCCAATAGTAAACCATCCGGATCAAACACCAATTATACACGATTTTTGGGAAAATGTAATATGATCTAATTAACCATTTTAAAGTTTTGAAAACATTCTTCAATTCAATAATGAAAATATCCTTTAATGATTGACCTGATGAATCATCTAAAGTAGGAAATATCACATCTTCGTAAAGTTCATGCTCTTTTTTAAATAAATCTGGAGTACTATATTTATCCTTTTCTGCTTCTCTACATTTACACTCACCCTTCTCCTGTTTACATTCACTACCCTTGTGTTTACAATCACAATTAGATCCACAATTGTTGGATTCCTTTTTATTTGTTTTGACTTGAATAGGTTTTTCCACTATATTATTGTTATTACTTCCCAATCCTAGAGGATTCAAATTATCTTGGGTGAAATTATCAATCAATTCACCATTTTCTTCCTTTTGGTATGCTTCATCAAATAGAATTTTGAAATTATTAATACTTTCAACACTTTTTGATAATCTATCGAATGTATTAACAAGGGCAATCACTTCAATATTTGATAATTCCGTTCTTGAAGTTTCTTTATCCTTTAATTCAAATAAAACTTTCAATGCAGTACCATAACCAGTTGTTTGAAGTTTACCCCATAATCTACATCTATCACAATGAACACAATCCATAATTCTTGTGATGTTTTTAAAGTTTTCTCTGATTTCTTCCTTGACAATCATTGAATCCTTTTCCTTAAATAATATATCTTCATTAAACATACATTGAGATTTATTATTACTAAATTCTACTGCAGGTTCCGATAATCTTTTAAAGCTTAATTTAAATTCATTTTCTTTTTCGACAAAATTTAAATCATCACTAAATGTTAGGTTATCAAAAACTCCATAAGTTTCTAATTTGATAAGTGATTTCAGAACAACAATGTAATTCAGATATAAATTTGCAATTCTGTCAGGATAATTACCGACTCTAATCATAAATTGTTCTAGATTTGGTCTATACTCCATAATTGATTTATCCAAATATTCATTTGATAAATGGGTTGAAATAGATGCATGCATACCGGAAACAATTTTATAAAAAAAATTCTTTTCAGTACATTGATCATGACCTAAATTGAAACAATTTTCATTGTAAATTGTTTTCCAGATTTGCCAACTTTGATCTCCACCATATCCTGTAAATCTTTCAGGATTTGCAACCAAATCAACAAATGTAGTGTCATGTACAAATCCATCTAAATCACAATAATCTTTGTCATTACCACTTAATTCTTCCTTAGCGTTCAAATTCTTTACCAAACCTGAATCTTCTAATTTTCCCAAAGCTTCAGGTTGCCAAATATCAGGTAAATCTTTCCAATCATCAATAGTATCGACAGCACAACTTCTATGCATACAAAACCCAGTACTTTCCCAAAAAGGACATTCTTTAAATAAGTTAAGTCTAAAAATTCTGAAAAAGTTCTCCTTTACTAAATCTTTGATAATTGGTCTTATATTTTCATTTAATTTATTAATATCATTGAAAGTTGTGGATGTTGATTCATCAACATTTGAATTAAGAAACTTCTCAAATGTAGAATTTAAAAATGGTGTTCTTTCAAATTGATGGTAATTATCAAAATGTACTGGTTGTGGTGGTTTTTTTTCATACTTAACAATGATATCATCCTCAAGCGAATTAAAGTGGAAAACCCCTGTTGCCGTACATATACCAAGATACATACATACTAGCACAAATAAAGTATCCAGTTTGCTATTTAACTTCATGTTTGGGTGTTTTTCAATACCTTTTTGCAAACAAAATGTAGTATGGTATCAAAGATCTTTCTTGTCTTGCCACTGAAAAATTTAGAAAAATCAGGGAGCAAATCGCTATCGTAGAAACTTAAATAGAAAAAGGAAAAAGAAAAAAAAAACCTAAAATCAGCATACAAAATTGTTCCTCGTCTTGATTGACGTGTTCTTTTTTTTTATATGAACAGACCCATTATTATTATATTATAAATTATATAAAACATATGACGAATTAGTATATACTAATCAATCTCTATTATACACTGTAGCTAAGTTGAACATTAGGAAAGAACACGTATTTCTTTCACGTAAGCATAACATTGGTTTTCCAATCACGGAGAACATCAACCCAGCTGTTATTTCTAACATTATGATTTTTACGTCTCCAAATCTCAAGCATAATCTGTCTCGCATTCCAATAGGTACCGATTCCAGTTTGTGCAATATCCTGACCCCACTTATTAAAACCATTCTGTAAAAATAGTGTCATTGCTTCACTACCGGCGATAAATCCTTGCCAGAACAATGGAATAATATATGAAGTTTCTTTATTATTTTCTAAGATTTCTTGAATTTTATTTAAATGATGTAAAACTTTCTCGATTCTCTCCAAAAGGTACATTGGATTAACATTTTCAATGAATCTATAAAAATAAATGATCAATGCATGATAAAATGACATAACATGATGATAAATACCCTCATGTCTTGGGGAGATGAAATTCTTTTTGTCTTCATCAATTGAATCATTGATTGTTGAACCTCCATTTTCATCTTCAACAATTAATGTCCATTCCAATTTCCATGTTAATAATTTGAATTCTAATTGTTCAGCTAATTCATCAAAAAAGAATGGGATCGGCAAGTTATGATCATCATGATACTTTTTGAACCTTGTTAATGGTACAATTTCTCCAAACATTAAAATAAGTGAATTTGGTAATCCATAGATTGCATCTGATGAAACAACTTTATCATCTAATTTATTTTTGGATGGTTGGAAACTAGTTCTTGTAATATCAACAAAAGCAGGAATATCATTATTTGAACTGATTTCATCTTTACTTTTATTATTATTTTTGTCATTATTTATACCATCATCATCGTCATCATTATTAACAATAAATTCTATCCTGACTTTACCATTATCTGTAATCTTTTCATTATATTTACCTCTTTTAGAAATACCACCACTGATACTGCCATTATTATTGTTTGTTGAAAAATTACTTGTATTGGTATTTTGCCTCGATTGATACACAGATTCAGGAGATGCAACAATATTAATATTCTTATTACCATTATCCAAATCAATATTTCTTGAATTTGACCTTGAATCGACATTATCTTTGTTATTTAAATTATTTTTTGCCTTTACTTTATTGATCCTCGAACCTCTGAAAATACCCCTAAAATTATCTTTATTTAATTCATCCAATTGATCTTGATTTGGCTTTGTACCAGTTAGAAAATTTTTATAATTCTTTTCATTTAAAAAAATTTCCGATTTTTGAATATTTTCTAAACTTGTTGAATCTTGAAGCAATTTAAGTGAACTGAAAATTCTATGTAAAATAACTGCTTTTGAAGATAGTTTCTTTTTAAACAGCATTTTCTTTTCAATAATTTTCTCACAATGATCCAAGTGAATTTTACACGATGACATAGTACCCCAAACAACGTCAATTGTCACCATTGATAAAACAGCAGTTAAAACATCTTTATATTTTTGATCTAAAATATCTTCTTCCATACATTTTTCAACAAATTCATTTGCTTGCCTTCTTAATTGAATACCCAAATCAACATAATATTTCATTTCATCACTACCCCTAATAAATTTACTTTGTAAATTAAAAGCACTAACAGCTAATAAGGCGTTTAATAATCCATTTCTTGCATTTGATGTTCTACCTAATGATGCAAGCTCACCAATTGCCATAATTGCTCTCGGAAAATATATGAATTTCCAAGGATTCTTGGCTAATGGTATAACAGTCATCATATCAGCGACATCTTCGATATAATAATTTAATAAATATCTTGCCATTGGAAGAACATTTAATGAAGTAATTGGAATACCAAATTTATCAATTGCTAACGATTTTGGTAATGGATTAGTTTTCAGAATTTCCATTATATTTTTAGGCATTTTAATTCCATTCGATGCATGAATTTTAATTTCATTATCAATAATCGGCAGATTCGTTTCCTTAAATTTATTATTTTGATTAGTTGTTGGAATTATACCAGTACTATGAGGATTTAAATTTGTCGAATTTGGAGTGGCAACTTGGCCAATACTTGAAGATGTTATACCTGATCCGTCAATTGAATGAACAGATTGAATTTCCTCAGGCGACATTTGATTATATTTATCCTTTGAGGATAATGTAGCACTTGAAATTGATGCATCTGACTGTTGATTTGTTGTTGGTGTTGATGATCCTGGATTGGCCATTTTTTGAATTTGTGATATAGGATTATGAAACTTAACTGCTGAATTAATTATTTGAGGATGAGAAAATGTGTTGTCATCTGAAGGTTTCTGTGATGTTGATACGTTCGAGGGGTTGTTGGATAGGATATTGGAAGAATTATTGTTATTATCATTATTATGATGATTTAATTGTAATTGATTATTGTCATCCGGTATACTGTTTCTCCCTTGAAAAAGAAGATGTAACATTTGATCTGGAACAGAATCACTAAATAAGTCTGCTGTTGAATTGTGTCTATTATTCGTAGATTGATTGATTTGTGCTTCATTCATTGTACTATTAATATTGTCATTGGCGTGTGAATTATTATTTGTTGAAAGATTATTATTTGATATTACGTTGCTTAAGTTAATATTGCTATTAGTTGAATTATTCAAATTGGAGATTTGGTTATTATTAGAAGTATTAATAGTTGAATTACTAATCCCTTTGTTATTGTTTAAAATTGAGGTATTATTTGAATTATCCATGTCAAACATATCAAGAAAATGTGTATCACCATTCAAGGCTGAAGCAGTCAACAAAGCGGCATCCAAAAGCTCAGTACTTAACCATTCATTACCATCAATAATTTGATTTTTATTATTTGAATCAAAATTATTACTTATAATTGAATTTGAAACGTTTAGTGGATACATGAAGCTTGAATTCTTTGTATTCAAACCTTTATATTGCCTCGTCATTTGATTTATTGATTTTGAACTATTATTATTAGTATGCAAATTACTATTCTCAGTATTACTTTCATTATTTATATTATCAACCTTTAAATCTGACTTCTTACGTTTATTAGTAGCATCTTTATTGGTATCTTTTGCAAATGATTTCCTCTTTTTACGCTTTGGTTTGACTTTGATACCTCTGAAAACACCAAAATGTCCATTAATAACAGTTTTAGATTTTGTGGATTCTAAGAATAAATTATGTAGCTGGGCCAAATCTGAATCCATTTCATCATAATAGTTATAGGCATCTTTAAAGTATTTAACATATTCAATTGATCTCCTTTGACAATATTCTGTTTCTTGGTTTGGTTTTGAAGGTAATTGATAACCATAAATATCGAATTCTATAGGTTGTGACCATCTCAATTTGACATCATAACCTTCACATACGAATCCGGACTTTTTACATTTCAAACATGAGGGTCTTCCCAAATCACAGGCAATCTTACGCCTTCTGCAAGTGTAACAACCAGAAAAGGTTTTGGATCTCCGTTGTTTCTTCGGAGTCTCTTCAACAAGATTTTCCATTGGGTTTTGCGTCTTAATCTTTAAAGTCTTCACAATCAATAGAGTGCCATTGAAAACAGCCAAAAAAATTACACGGAAAAATTTTTCCTGCTAGTGGAATCTGCTCGCCTCCTCTTTCTCAAACGGGTGTCTATCCACTTTTGGATGTCCTAATAGGGTAATGTTGAGTTGATGTTTAATTATTTATATATGGTATATGGTATAGTACTACAATATTCTATTCTTTTTATATATATTTCATTACATTAATCTATTAGCAATTAGGAGATAATCATTAATTATCAATCATTAAACCTTCTCCTCTATTCTTTTACTCTTCTTCCACTTTATATAAACAAATATATTAAACAATGATGCAATTATAATAGCAAACCCACTTAATCCAATGCCTGTATACATCGCATACCTAATACCTTCTAATTCTGTAGCGCCATGTTTAACTGTATAATATTCAACTGTACCTGCAACACCCAATCCAATAGCAATTGAATAATTAACAACAGTTGCAATCAAAGAACCTGCAACACCTTGATGTTCTCTTGATAATGAGTCAGATAACAATATAGTACCAGCTGGGAAACTTGTATCCATTGCAAATGGTGTTATTATTAAACTTATAAATCTTTGAATCCAATAAACCTGGTCAACGGGTTTAAAGGCATTTAATAATGAACCGATTAAAAAGCAAAACATTGCAAATAGAATAATTGTTGATGTTGGAATTCTTGTAATTAAAAATCCTGTTAACAATGATGCACATAATCCACCAAATATTGCAGGTGTTAATTGAACAGCAACGACAATTGGTGATTGTTTTAAAATATCCAATGAAAATCTTAATAAATAAAAGATCCAAATACCAAAGCTTGACCAACCTGCTGAAATTGAAATTAATGTTAAAATAATATTAATATTTAATGGAGGAATTAAGGGGAATTTAACTTTTGTCTGTGAATATCCAAATAGGAACATTATTAATATACCAACAATCAATAAAATATAAACATAAGGTTTTTCCCAGCCAACAACTGGACCTTGATTAAATGAAAAATTAATTAAAATCAAACCTGAAACACCTAAAAGTGATCCAATGGGATCAAACATTTGAATAGTTAAATTATCATATTTTGTACCGATATTATTTGGAATAATAAAATAGGCAATGATCATTATTAAAATTGATACAATTCCCAAAATATAAAACATCCATTGCCATGTTGATTTTAAAACGAAAACTGAATCCCATAATGAACCAATATACATACCACTTGGTGCAACAGCACCAAACATTGCAAATGAAAAAATCTTTGCCTTACCATTTGGGAAATAATGACCAATTAAAGCCAAAGAATTTGGAGTTGCTAAGGCAAATGATAAACCTTGCAGACCTCTACAAATATCAAAAAATATAATTGATTTAGAATAACTTGAGATTCCTGCTAAAATTGACCAAATTGATAAATTCAAATATGAAATCATATACAAATTTTTATAACCTAATAAATCACCAAATCTACCAGAAATTAAAATAAATGTACCTACAGTTAATGAAAATGCTGCAGACATCCATGAGACTTCACCCGGTCTATTCAATATATTGAAAGTTCTTGCTATATAATGATAGGGTATAATTGATTGTGAAAGTGAAGCTTGTGTGAGTAATTGTGTCATTATAATGAGTATCACAAAAGTTATTTTTCTTAATGTTGTAATATCTTCATATTTGGGATCGGGGATTAGGTACTTCCCCCCTTCAGAGACAAAGGATTGAATATTTACTGAATTGGTTAAAGATTCACTCAAAGAATTGCTGTCGTTATTGTTATTGATAAATCGGTTGTTATCTTCTTCACCATGAAAGGATGGGACGTGCGAATTCTGAGATAGTTGAAGTTCCATAAATGACATAATGATCAATGATAAAATACCAGAATGAACTATAATAGCATATAAACAACAAGAAAAGAGTAAAAACAGGAAACCATATCTTCTATCAACTGTATCAAATTGGTTTTTAGTCATCCTAATAGTGATCCTTAGTCATCATCAGATTGCTGAGCCTCTTGTTAAAATAATCGCGAAGTTTGTTAGATAGTTAGAATACAGTAAGTGGTCTATTATAGGAGATTAGACATTCAGATTAGAATGTTGGATACAAACAAAACTAATACGCTAATTTCACAAACTAAGAAGCATAATGTTAATATAGGCAAGTTAATATATTTCTTTTAATTATAATTTAATTTAACATCCATTGATTTAATTAATCACTCAGAGTTGACTAAAATTTCTTTCCCGAAACGGAAAATTCGCACTATTTCACTCTTTATGGCAAAAGAAGAGATAAAGAGATAAACGGTTACTTACCAGGTAATAAACAACATTGTATTTTATCATTAGTGAAACGTCTGGCTATGAAATCAGTTGCTGTAATAGGGGCAGGTCCAGGTGGGATAGCTACTATTAATGAACTCTCCCATGTGTCACTATCTGGAATCTCTACTTTAGAATCAAATACCAAACCTGACCTTCCTGCTTTTGATAAAATCGTTTGTTTTGAACAAAATGATACTATTGGAGGTGTTTGGAATTACTTTCCTACTCCAGATCCTCAATTACCTCCATTGGATATGCTGAAAGGGGGTACCTTTGGTGATCCTGATAATATCTATGAATATTCTTCGAAATTTGAAAATGGTGAACTGATTGGGAAAACTGAAAACGATCCATTTAGTAAGGAATCTGAAAAGTTTGCAAATGATGAATTGAGATGGACTAAAAATGCTGCTTATAAAGATTTATTTACCAATGTTCCTGAAAAATTCATGAGATTTTCTTATACTCCATATAAATTTAACAGTAATGGTAAATTTTTAAAACCTTTAATTACTTTCAATGATGTTAGAAATTATTTATTGGAAATTGTTGAAAGGTATCAATTAATTGAATACATTAGATTTAACTCAAGTGTAGAATTTATTGAAAAGGATACAAATAACAATAAATGGATACTTACGATTAGAAACAAACCAAGATTTTCCAAAATGGAAAAATGGTATAGAGAAGAATTCGATTATTTGGTGCTTGCAAATGGTCATTGTAATGTACCATTTATACCTCAAATTGAAAATCTATCAGAATTTGTTGAAAAAAATCCTAAAGTTTTAAGTCATAGTAAATCATTCAGAGATATTGAAAGTTTCCAAGATAAGAAAATTCTATTATGTGGTTCGGGGACAAGTTCAGCTGATTTATCACAGTATTTACTACCAATTTCAAAATCCATAACAATATCTCAAAGATCCGAATCTACCTATTCTTGGATTAAAGAATGTTTCAGTAAATCACCTGAATTAATCTTTAAACCAAGGATTAAACGTCTATTACCAGATTCTAAATCAGTTGAATTCGAAGATGGTACAATTGATTCATTTGACCAAATTATTCTATCAACTGGTTATCATTATCATTTCCCATTTTTACCAAAGGATAAACAATATATTAAAATTTATAATAATGATAATACACAAATTAATAAAATTGGTAATTTATACCTTTATACATTTTCCATAATTGATAACTCATTGGCAACCGTTGGTATCCCAACAACTCCATTTATGTTTCATACAATTGAATATGGAGCAGCTGCAATAGCTGGTGTTTTTTCAGGTTTCAAAAAATTACCAAATAAAGATAATCAAATTAAATGGGATAACCACAGAAATGATAGAGATGAACCTGAAGTTCCTCATAGATTCCAAGGTTATTTCACCGATAGAGTTAATGACCAATTATGGAATCCACTCTTTGAACTATTTTCAAAGAATAGATCATGTCCAATGGAGATTGATAATATGGATGTTAGAGAAGTTGAAACAGCAAATGATGCTTTAATTAAAGCATATTTATCATTAAAATCTGGTAATTTCACAGCTGAAGATTTATTGAAATAGTTTCATTTCTTTTTCGATTTATCCTTGTTTGATGATTTTTTAGAAATTTTATTATTTTCGTTGGCTGATTTATCATTAACATCAAATAATTTATTAGCCCTTGAAATCTCCTTTGACAAGACAGATAAATCTTGAATTCTACCCAATTTAATTGGATCCTTCCTTAATGCAAACCTTAAATCAGATTCTATAAATTTACTTCTCTTTTGTAATTTTCTAACTTTATTAGCTTCCATTATAATATCAATTAAATAACTTGTAACTGCATCTTCCAACATATGAATAGTCTCAATATTTGGACTCTGTGAATCTCCAAAAGCAAATAATAAAGACTTAAGGTCGTTGGTGAAAAATCTTTGCTTTCCCTTAGGATATCTTTTAGTAATTGCCATCGATGTGTTATACTTTCCACTTGGAAAGGCAAGAGGAAAACATGTTTGATGTGTCGTAAATTTTAAATTTTAAATTTTCTTTTGGTTATACGAAACGTGAATTTATTTATGGCGTTACTTAAATTTTTGAATTTCATCAAGCTTGTAAGGATAAACTATAAACTGTCAATAGATTTTTCACGGTGTTTGCTTATCTGTTTTTCCCTTAAAAATATGGACAATTTTATTAGTGAATTGCACAATGGAAACCATTAATACTGTTGATACAAAGAAGACGAAAATATTGACACCAAGAGAGGTTGAAGGTTTAATCGCAAAGGGTCATGCAATTGTAATTTACGATAATTATGTTCTAAAATTAGATAGTTGGATAAAGTTTCATCCCGGTGGTGATAAAGCAATATATCATTTGATAGGTAGAGATGCAACCGATGAAATGAATTCATATCATTCAGATGAAACAGTTCGAACTTTCAAAAAGTTCAAAATCGGTAAAATTAATCAACCATGGTTAAATATGCTACCACCAATTCAAGGTGGTAGCTATAGAAACTTAGATGATGATACTGTCACTGACATTAAATTATGTGGCCAAGTAGACGCTGAGATAATACCCAAGATCCCCCAAAACGTCATATTATTGAAAGGTATGGGAGAATATTATCCAATAAAAAAAAATGATCCAATCAGAGATCCGAGAGTTGTAATTGATGATTTTGATAATAATCTAGTGAAAAATGATTTATACGATTTACCCCCAATGGATTATAAGACCCAAAGATGGTTATCTCTTAAATATAACGATTTGCATAAACAGGTTATAAAGGAAAAATTGTATGATTGCCCATATATCGAATATTTCCATCAATTTTGTATTAACTTGTCATTAGGTCTTTTCTGTTGGAGTTTTTTTAGGTTAGGATATTACTTTATAAGTGCAATTTGTCTTGGGTTTTTTTGGCAACAGCTAGTCTTTATTGCACATGATGCCGGTCATATTTCAATCACCCATAATTATCAAATTGATAATATAATTGGTATTTTGATCGCCGATTGGATAGGAGGATTATCACTTGGGTGGTGGAAGAGAAATCATAATGTCCATCATTTAGTTACAAATGATCCGGTCCATGATCCCGATATTCAACATCTACCATTTTTTTGTGTCTCAAGTAGATTATTTGGTAATGTTTTCTCAACATACTATGAAAAATATCTTTGGTTCGATAAATTTGCACAAACTTTAGTTCCAATTCAACATTTTCTTTACTATCCCATTCTATGTTTTGGTAGATTTAATTTATATAGATTATCATGGGAATATTTACTAAAAGGTCAAGGTCCAAAGCGAGGTAAGGCTGCATGGTTTAGATATTTCGAACTATTAGGATTATCATTTTTTACATATTGGTTTTTCTATTTATTGGTGGGTAGTTTGCCAACAAAGTGGGATAAATTTCAATATATTATGGTATCACATATAACAACAATGATTGTTCACGTCCAAATTACATTGAGTCATTTTGCTATGTCAACCTCAGATTTAGGAGTGAGTGAAAGTTTTGTTTCAAGACAACTAAGGACAACAATGGATGTTTCGTGTCCAGAATGGTTTGATTTTTTCCATGGAGGTTTACAATACCAAGCAATTCATCACCTTTTCCCTAGATTACCAAGGCATAATTTCCGGAAGGCACAAAAATTAGTTATTGAATTCTGTAAAGAAACTGGATTAAAATATTCGATATACGGATTTGTTGACGGTAACGGTGTTGTTTTGAGTAAATTACAAGATATTGCAAAACAGGTTGTGATTTTGAAGGAATGCATGTCTGTTGAAAGTAAAAATGCTAGTATATACAAAGAAGAGTAGTAGGTTCATGTTTAGATAAAACATACTCGGAGTAGAAGAACCTGAAATTATTATTTATTATGCATATATATTTTGTGAATTATAGAGTTATAGTAAATGATGTATGTAGATGATCAAATATTACGAATTATTAAGAAATTTAATTTCCTCGAATTAAAAGTTATCAGTTTCAAAAACAAGATCTACATGTCAACGTTTGATAGTTGTTTTCTTATTGAAAGTTAGCATTCTGTGTCAATAAACTCTTCTAGCATGTTCAAAGTGTTCAAGGCCTCTGGTATTGAGGGAAACTATAGCGTGTCTGCGTATCCAACTTTTGTTTCAAATAATTGTTGGTCAGTGTATCCGGCAAAACACAAAACTACCAAGAAACCGTATTCTGTTTGGCAATTTCAAAAGAAAGAATGGGAAAATAAACTTATTAATGATGGAGTTATTACGAAAAATAATAAACAAATGATTATGAATGACATTATCGAAAATATCAAAAGCTTCATAAGTAATCAATCAAAATTTAAACATCCAAATTTTATCACTGTAATTGAGCCATTAGAAGATCACAAGAATAGAATACTTTTTGTTACTGAATATGTTATAAATGATTTATACAATGTTAATAAAAATGACTTAGACGAAATTATGATTACCAAAGGTTTATTACAAGTTTGCAATGGATTGAAATTTTTACACGAATCTGTTAATAGTGTTCATTTGAATATTAATCCATCATCAATTTTGGTTACTGAAAACTATGACTGGAAAATTTCAGGTTTAACATTTTTGGAAAACCTAAACAATGGAATAATTGAAAAATATATTGATCCAATAGATTCAAGATTACCATCATTTTTAAGTATAGATTTCAGATTTACAAGCCCAAATCTTATCACAAAGCATAAAGTTGATTATATCAACGATCTATTTTCAATCTGTTGTGTAATTTACTTCTTATTTAATGATGGTGATTTTTTACTTAAATGTTCACCAAGTTCAAGCACATCAGATTATGAAAGACAAATCAATAAATTAAACCAACTAATTAGTAATGCAAAATCCACTATACATCATGCATCATTTGAGAAAATTCCGAGTAATTTTTATAATACATTTTTAGATGTCTTATCGAATTCACAGGAATCAAATACTGATGTCATTCAATTAAATAAAGTAATTACAATCAATGATATTATTGACTCAAAAATTTTCAACAATGAATTAATCAAAATTTTAAATTCGTTAGATGAATATACAACCTTTCCAATTCATGAAAAGATTAATTTTTTAAAATCTTTGAAATTAGAGATTGAGAAATTTCCGAAACCTTTATTAATTAACAAATTTATACCAATTTTAATTGGATCTATTGATATGAATCAGTTCAAGAAAAATAACAAACCAGATTCGGTAACAGAAGAATTGATTGTTGAATGCTGCGAAAATTTAATTATTTTATCAAAATCGTTATCACAATTAACATTTAGTGATAAAGTTTTTCCATTTATCTTAACAATTTTAAAGAAAATTCCATTTGATGGGTTTAAAATTTTGCTGTTAAAAAATTTATCGATAATTCAAACAGGTTTAAATGGTACAAGTTCGAGCAATTCAAACAATGACACGTTTCAAAAGTTCTCACTTGATTTGTTTGAAAAATGTATTGATGATAAAAATTCAATGATAATCCAAGAACTAACATTAATGTATATTAAGATCATATTAGAATTTCAAACATATTCAACAATTACATCCAATATTTTACCGAAGTTATGTACAGTTTATTCAACGACCACTTCATTAAAAGTTAAAAATTTGACTATTTCAACATTCATAACAATGATTTCAGAACTGGACAATAAAGTTTTAGATGATTTTATAATTGTGGATACAATATTACCATTAATTTATAATACATCGTCAACAATCTATTCAAATTCAAAATTTACCCATAACATATTGAATCTTTATAATTCAATCTTTAATAAACTCTCTAAATCATCATCCAAATCATTTAGTATAAAAGGTAAGGAAACTGAACTTTATGATATTATAATGGAATTGGGTTTTAACACATGGAAAATTGCGAAATTTATTTCGAATAGTGATGATTTACTTATGGTGTATAATTCCTGGGATATGGTTGTAAACTTCATGAAGAAAGATTTGGAATCACGCATTAATATGAATGTTCCCGCAAATACATCGACTCCCTCGTTTGAAAGCAAACCGATGTTAAAACAAACTATGCCTGTTATTAAACCTATTTCACAAACAACTTCATTACAAAACTCTAAGTCTGCCTCACCAACTCCAACATCTCTGCCAAAAGTGGATCATAACACAACATTAAGAAGCAATAATTATGGAACAATGACTCCAATGAAACCAATGAATCCGAATGCAAGAAATAAAACAAATCTATCGTTTGGTCAAACTTCAACTGCAAATACTGGATCAATGGTGACCTCATTGCCAACATCAAATACAATTGACTGGTCAAAGGCTGATAATTATAATGTCATGCAACCAACAAATAAAAATACTATGCAAACTTCGAATAGTAAAATTGTACAACCATCACCATCTACCCAATCGAACTATAATATTCTGAATGTAATGCAACCTATGATCCCTACCAAAGGAGGTACTCCGATAAATACAAACAAAAAGGCATCTAGTATTAGCGAGAATAATGATAATGAATGGTCAGATTTTGCCGTTGGTTCGACGACTACCAAAGATCTATGGAATGACAGTCTTATATAAATTTTTGTAGCTTGAATAGATTTGAATAAACATTAAATGGAAGTATATTACATAAAATTATAAAGTTGCAGGAAAATGGGAGACAAAAATTAAGTGGGGATACTTCAAAATTTCATGAAATAACACAATTATTTGTCTTAGATTGTCGTTTCGTAGTAGTATTTGATTTTGGCGCTTTATTAAATTGTTTAGGTAGGGAAGATTTTTGTGTTTGTGACGGTTTATGTATATGATCATTTGAAATAGATTTACGCTGATAATTAAGTTTATCCTCCTTATTATAAGATTTTTGTATTTCCCTAGACATTCTTTCATCTTCTTGTAATTGTAATTGTTTAGCCAATAACATATCTGAAGTTTCTTGTTGTTGTTGAACAGGATCATCTTTCTTTTCCGGTATTACCTTGATCTCTGAAGTTTCAAAATTAAAGTCAAAAAAATCACCTTTATCATCTATATCCAATAAAGTCCATACAATATTTGGTTGTTGAATATATCCCACATCAGTTACTAATAAATATAATTTATTATTATGTTTTAAGCACGTATTGAAATGATCGTTCCTAAAGAATATACCAATTTGATTTTCATCAATACATTCAAGCAATTTATCACAACCGATTAAGGTAAGTTCAGTTTGATTGGTGTTTAGAAAAGCATTTATATCGTTTACTAAATCAGAATTTTCAGCATTTTCTAAGTTTGAAACTAAAAAATCTTGACATGAATCAAAATTTGGAGTGATTTTCTGGTTTGATAATTTATTCAACAATTCATCATCCATGATGAATCCATGATATACGTTCAAATCGAAAAAAGTTAATATCTCAATAACTACATCACCATAGTTACTGAAATCATTAACAACGTTGTTATCAAATGATGGATTGATTGATACTCCTGTATTCAAAAATGGTAACGTATCAATGAGCTCAGTATTTGATAAATCCAAATTATTATCCATACATGAAATAATAAACGAATTCAAAGTCTCTAAGGAGACAAGATAATCATCTTTCTTTTTCTTCTCCGAAAGCAACAAAGAGGCAAACTCTTTAGCCTTGATAAAGGTATCACTATCATTAAGACTTGTCAATTGAGTAAGTAAAACGGCATTGACAACGGCAATTACAAAACAGGGTCCATTTTCATTCTGTCTAATCACGGGAATGGTATCTGCAATAATCGTAACTGCAAACATGATGTTATCAGACTCCAAGAAAGGAACTGTCAAGCTACCACTAGTACTGTCATTCCAATACAATATGTAATTCATGTTAGAAAACCGTCCTACACCCGTACACCGAATCTCGGATCCTACGGAGTTTAATTAACAATAGAGAGACAATAGAGGATAAAAGAGGCCGCTTCCCGCTCAAATTTGAGTTATTATTTACTATATTGTAAGCTGTACATATAAAAATATAAATATATGCCATCATCGACCAGATTAAGAATATATTAATATATTTACTGGTTTAATTTATCTGATCTCTTCTTAATTTCTGTACTCAATTATACCAATTGACCCCAATCATGGCTCTTAATGATAAAAAAATTACCCTTTATTCACCAGAATATTACAGAACTTGTGCTATCGGTGGATTCTTAGCCTGTGCTCCAACTCATTCCTTTGTTTTACCATTGGATCTTGTTAAATGTAGATTACAAGTTGATAAATCATTGTATTCATCTAATTTTAATGGTATCAAAACAATTGTTAAGACTGAGGGTTTCCCTAAAATTTATACTGGATTTGCTCCAACATTCATAGGTTATGGATTACAAGGTGCTTTTAAATATGGTGGTTATGAATATTTTAAGAAAACATATTCTGATCTATTAGGTGGTGAAGGTATAGGTGTTTATCTTGCATCTTCTGCATCTGCTGAATTCATTGCTGATTTATTCCTCTGTCCTTTTGAATCCATGAAGGTTAAGTATCAAACAACAATTCCTCCAAATAAAATCGTTGGTTTAACAAGTCATTTATATTCAGGTTTAGTTCCTTTATGGTTTAGACAAATCCCATATACAATGGTTAAATTCACAACTTATGAAAAAATTGTTGAAATGATTTATTCGAGATTATCCAAACCAAAGGATGAATATTCAAAAATTCAACAAACTGGAGTTTCATTCCTTGGTGGTTATATTGCTGGTATCTTTTGTGCAACTGCATCTCATCCTGCTGATGTTTTGGTTTCGAAAATCAACAATGATACAAGACCTGGTGAATCAATTGGTCAAGCAGTTTCAAGAATCTATAAACAAATTGGTTTTATTGGTTTATGGAATGGTTTACCTGTTAGAATTTTCATGATTGGTACTTTAACTGGTTTCCAATGGTTGATTTATGATTCATTTAAGGTTTATATAGGATTACCAACTTCTGGTTAAGTAAATTAACACATTTTATTCATTATTATAATTGGATTTTTTCTATATAAGATATATATAAGATTTATACATCTCAGTAGATATTATTATTATTATTATTATTATTATTCTTACTCTTATTATTATTATTATTATTATTATTATTCTAATATTGTTGTTCTTCTTATTTTTAATTTCCCCATTCATATAATTTTTTCAATCGTAGAAACAGAAAGCATATCAAACTAACAATTGAAATTAAAAGGAAACTTAAATATTCAAATGCTCTACGATTCCAAATCAATTTTTGATTATTGTCAACATCATCGATATCAGTTTCATATTCTATATTATTCAACGTTTCTGAATCATTATAATTATCGTTATTATCGTTATCATTTTCGTTATCATTTTCATTTTCATTTTCATTTTCATCATCACTTAAAAAGTCTTCCATTACTCCAACAATCGAATTTTCTAACATTTCCCAAGCAATATCAGAATGTCCAACATCATCAAAAACTCTAGTTGCGTCCACACCAACACAGTCTAATAAACATTCAACACCTCCAGGATGAGATTCCAGAATATTTGAAATATCAAATACAAATCCGTGGATGAGCATCCATATTCCATCATCATTTTTATTTTCTAAAACAAATTTATTAATGAGTGTTGATGATGGTATAATATGTTTTGATAATTCCAATTTGCTGATTTTCCTTAATTTTGATTTCTCACTTGTTAGTAGTTTATATTCAATTGATGTTTTATCTAATCTTTTGATATATTGCTGTTCTTTTAACCTTTTCAATTTAGAATCATTTGATGATGATTTAGATTTGGATTTTATCTTAGGTTGTAACGTAGATTTATTCGCAGTTGTTGAGTTGACTTTCAAACTTGTCGTTACGTTATTATTATTTTTATTGTTGCTGTTGTTGTTGTTGTTGTTATTTGTTGTTGATAATAACTTTTTTGATCGTATTTTTTTCAATTCAATCAAATTCAAAAATATCAAAAACTTGGTAATTATTGATCCTTTTGATGTCCATGTATAGTTTAAATCACGTTTTCGGATCTTTTTAGATTCATCATAAAATTCATAGTCCACATCAAGATTGTCGAATATATCATAATCAAACCTAAAATCATAACCCAATGGAGTTGATTTGGGTCTGGCTCTCGATTTAGATTTAGATTTAGGTTTAAGTTTCGGGGTTGGATTTTCTAGTTTGAGTTTATTGGACATGATTGATACGATTTGTATATCTTTTTTTTTCTTTAATTTAATTTTTGTTTAATTTTATTTATATATATATGTTCTAAGTAAAGTATCTAAATGCAAAACGGGGGGAAAGATCTAGTATGTGTAATATATCTAACAAAATGCTATCAATGTGGAATGCCAATGATGCAAGTTGATTTTCTAAAGAGTGGCACGGACTGTGAAATTTGTCTGTCCACCTTATTATATAAGTTAAACTTCAATAGAATAATGTTGAAATTCAAATTTTAATATCCTGCAATTGCCCAAAAGTGTGAAAATTATTTATTTACGGTGTGAGAACCGAATTTGAATATTCTAATTTGGTTGAAATTTCGAGTTGACAGTGTGGTTGTTGTTTATATAGGGTGTTTTCCTTTTATTTTCCTTCTGTCTATAGAATAGTCATGTTTTCAAGGATAGCCATTAGATTCAACTCAACCGTATCCACCGCGGGCCCAATATATGATGGATTTCTTACCACGTTGCGTAATGATTTGAAGTTATCAATTAGAAATAAAGCACCCGCTTTAGAAAAGACTACATTGAGAAGTGTTTTAAGTGAAATGAAGAATTTGGAGATTGATAATCATGGATCAATTGTCGATGAGTTTAAAATCTTCGACCATTTAAATAAATTAGTCAAACAAAGAAATGAAACCGCTAATGAATATTTAAAACCAGACCAACCTGAAAGATTTAAGGAATTGGCTGAAAAGGAATTGAATGAAGCAAAAATTATTTCTAAATATTTAAGTTCGTTACCTGTTGCTACCGAAAATGAAATCAAGGAAAAAGTTGAAGAATTGATGAAGATTGAAAATATTACTGATAAACGTAAAATATTTGCCAAAATTCCTTGGAATAAAATAAATTCTGAATGGAAGGCTAGTAGGGGTGCAGTTAGTGATGTTATTAATAAATTGTAAGCGAGAGATTTGTGTATATAGAAAAGGAAAAAAATTAAACGTACGTGTATATATATATATATAATTAAAATTAAAATTAAAATAAAAATATATCTAAATTTATTTACCAGATTGTTGAACTAAAGATAAAAACTTTTCCTTTGAAATTTCATTAACTAATTCTTTCTTCTTTGTTTGACCCAATAGGCCAGATTCATTGTTGATGTTTTCAAGTGTTGAAGTCTGTGTCATTAATATAGCATTGAACAATTTAATAACACCCTTTTGAGCAGTTTTCTTCAATTTTTTTTCATGTTCAAATACACTTCTTGCGATTTTATCATCTGTTGGTAATAAGTTTTCAACTCTATTGGCAGTTAACTTTTTCTTCTTTTCATTTAACAATAATCTTTTAGCCTTTTGTTCTAACTTATCATTTTCAAAAGTCTTCAATTCTTTTTTCGAACGAGCCAGAATTGGATCTTTACGATCATAGGCTTTCAAATGAGTATCTAATAGGGCGTTCATTGCATTTGAGAATTTTTCAGTTTCTTTTTTTAAGGACTTTTTCTGCTTCTTTTGAGGAACGGGTATATCATCATCTTCGTTGTCATCTTCATCATCTTCATCATCTTCATCATCATCTGAGGCAGCATCTGAGTCAGAATCTGAAGAAGAATCTTCACTTTGCATTTCTATCTGATTATCATCATTTCGATTCGTATCTGTAACTGCCTCAACTTTCTTGGAATTTTCCCTGCTTCTTTTATTGGATGACTTGACAGACAAGCTCATCTTCTTCTTTGGTTGAACGGTAGTCATTGTACGGTATGGTATGTATGTAAGATACTATATAACACACTACATACTGTACCATTTGATTCAAAAAAAAAATTGAAATTTTTAACGTAAAAATTAAAAATGTAAAAAATGTAAAAATGTAAATTTTCCAATTTCCCAAAAGGGTAACAGCCCGATTACGTAATAAACGTCGATCGACCCTACCATATCTCCGTTACCGGTTATAAAAAATAAAAAATACCTGTACCGGAGAATCTTTCTCTCTCCCCCCTCTTTACCCCCTCGCACCACTCACAAATTATCCTCCACCCCCCCTCTCTCTATCTAATCTTCCACCATTTCCACTTTTCCACTTTTCACATCGCTTTTCGGGGTTCATTTCCCGACAATAATTCGCTACTTTCTGACTCATTTCTTTCATTTCTATAAAAGGACACTCTTTTCTCATTTTGTCGATATCTTGGCGATTACTCATAACCATTTTTCAGTCATCTTTTTTTTTCCTTTTCTTTCATTCCTTTTAATTTCTTCTCTCTTTTGACAGAAAACTTATACGTTAACTACATATTACAGCACCTGCTTCTACAAACAAATTTTACACTTTACTTTTATTTTGGCTATTATTATCTCTTTATACTATATCCAAGATGTCTGCTTAAATTATTTGTTTGATTACAATTACCAAAATTATTCACAATTATTACTTAAAAAAAAATTAAATATTATCTCGTTAAAATAAAATATCAATAAAAATATATTTATTTTTTTTAAAAGAAAAAACACTTTTTCCCCCTCAAATTTCAATTATGTTACCGTAAATTTTCAATCTTTAAAAAATGTCGATCCAAATGACGTTTAATTCACTATTATTACTATTAATCAATTAATTATTAACCATTACAAATACAATCTATTATTACAATTATTAAAAGAATTTTTTTAAATCTCAATTATTAAATTATTAAAATTGCCTACTATTATTACAACTACAATGTCAATCGAAAACACTTTATTTGCTACCTTTTCATTAAATGAGGTTCATCCTAACTTACTTTCTAATAATAACGACTTTATTCTTCAAGAAGCTCCAAAACTTGAAAATAATGGTTTATTATTAGAAAATTTGGATTTTGATTTAATGAACAATAATGATCATTCAAACGATTCTATTATTCCTAATTCACCTCCTTTCATTGCTGAAGCTGATGTATTTGATTCCATCTTTACAAATTCTAATGATCCTTTGTTAGAACCTGTTGTTAATCAAATTGAGATTGATGATGATTTAAAACAAATGTTTGATTTTGCTCATAATGATTCAAGCTCAACTTCAATTTCAACTGATGAACAAGATGTTATTGAAAAGGAAATTTTGGATTCTTTCAATGTTAATTTAGAACCAAGATCAAAATCCTCAATTCCTGTCATTTCAAAATCTTCTCCAACTGGTTCTTGTAAAAGATCTTATTCGACTGCCGATTTATCTCCTTCACCAGAATCTGATCATGCGAAGGATAAATTAGGTTGTACTCCTTATACAAGAAAGCAAAGATCAAACCCTTTACCTCCAGTTGTACCAAAGGGTGAAGATATACAATCAATGAAAAGAGCTAGAAATACTGAAGCAGCTAGAAGATCAAGAGCTAGAAAAATGGAAAGAATGTCACAATTAGAAGATAAATGTGAAAATTTACTACAGGAAAATAATGATTTAAAAGCTCAAATTGAAAATTTAAAAAAATTATTAGCCAACAAATAATAAATTTATTACCTTCTTTTCTTTATTTTATATTGTTTGTTTAAACTTATTTAAAAAATTATTTAATTATTAAATTTATTTCTATATTGTTAATTCAAAAGTAATAAGTAATAAGTACAATATGTGTAACTAATTTGTGTACTTGAATAAATTTTTTTCACAGGCTTAAAAATAAACAAAAAATTAAGTAAAAAATAATGGTTTGAGGATCTCTGAGAGATACGGGATTCGAACCCATGTCACCACCTTGGAAGGGTGGTATGCTAACCACTACACTAACCTCCCAAACCACGAATGTGAAACTTTTCAAATATTCCACATGTTTAACTATTTGCGCAAAAACCCGTGCACCAGACGCGTCGACCGACCGCGGAGTTTCCTATTTGGGACAAAATTTTTCCCAAAAATTTAAAAAAAATTAAAAATTTCCTAAAATGAATCGAAATCAAAACAACCAATTCAACCCACTTTCCTCAAACCGTTTTTGACTGGATCATTTAGTCTGTTTACGTTGTGTTGTTTTTTTATTATCATTCTATCTCTAATTGTCAATTAGATATACTTTTGTGATAATTATCTTTAAATGTTTGACTTCATATGGTATTTACTTTCTCCATTCACTCTAATTTCATTCCCACAATCACAAGATTCAAATGATGATTCAAATTCATTAAAGAATGAATCAATAAATCATAGGCCAACTTTAAAATCTGTAAATATTCCATATTATATTCAAGGTGAAAATGAAGATTCTATTGTGCTTCAAATCAAATCTTTAGTTTATGTATTTCATAGATTTAAAATTTCAAATTTGAAACCATTTCTAAAATTTGATGATATAACGGATGAATATGATTTTGATTATTTATTAACAAATAATGATTCATCATCCTTACTTAAAAATTCAAATAATAATAATAATCCTAATAATAAGAACTACAATGGGATATTGATGAATACAAAACTTGATGAAATTTATAATGTTGATTATTTCAAAAGTCAATTATTAAATGATCCATATAGAATTTTAGTTGATTATTCCAAAAATAAATTTAGGTCTTTATTAATTTTATCTGATTACCCACATAATTTGAATGATATACCCAGTCTCAATACTCCAAATTTCAATTTTTTCGTTTTAAAACCAAATGATTCAATAGAAAAATATATTGATGTACTAATAAATAAATCAGGTATTTATAGTGAACATAAGATCAATAATAAAATAAAAATAAAACTTCTCCTTAAAATTATAAAAAGACAAAAGAAACAAGCTTTTGATTTAAATAGCTCCATAATAAATCTCAATGATGAGGATAATAATAATAATGATAAAAATAATAATATTCGACAATTGATTATAGATGATGTTAAACTATCAAAGGATGATAGGGCACATATTATCAAATTATATGTTCAGAAATTAGCGGTACATATTCAAGTTCAAAGAATCTATAAAGCTGGTTTAAAACAAAGGGAAAGAGATTTAAAAAATAAAAGATACCATTATTCATTTGATAAGTCAATTCAATCTTATAAGAGTATAAAATCTGAAAGGTCAAGAATGATTTTATTACCCGATTCTTCAAGTTCCCCAATGAAGAATGATAATACAAATACAATAAATACGATAAATAATAATTCAACCTCAACCTCAACCTCAACCTCAAATACAAATTCACAATCACATTCAAATACTTCTATATCTCTAATGGATTTGGATGATACTAATAATCCTGATAGTACGGAATACCTATATTATTCAGATGCTGCAGATTCTCAGGCTTCAAGTAGTACTAGTACTGTTAATTTTACTAAAATTTTCACTCCTGAAGAAAAGCAAGTTTGCTTTGAAGAAAGTAAAATGGCTGTTAGAATTAGAATTGAAAGGGAAAGATCAATGTTATTATATTAAATTATTGCTACATATACTATTATATATATTTTTCTTTTATAAAACTCTGTATTCTCTTCTGGAATTATTTTATTAATGTCCACTTCTAATATTTTATGAACATGAATCAAAATTGTAATGCATCACAATATTGTTGGCATAAATCACTCAAATAATCTAATTTAGATTCACTTAAAACATTAAAACATAAATTCCCCATAGGAAAATTATATGTTTCAATCAATGATTTAATCATTGTAATACTTCTACTAAATCTTAAAATTAATCTATTTTTACGTTCAGTTTCACTTACATTTTTCAACTCATTATCGATTTCCAAAACATTCATTTCATCATCTAAATGTTCAATTTCAATCAAAAATCCTTTAAACAATCCATGTAATAGACAATTACTCGTCCTTAATTTAAATTTTTCGTTTGTTTTAGGTAACTTTTTAAGATTAGTATCGTCATCAAAATTATTAGGATCAATTTGAGTCATATCATCAAGTTGAACATTTAAAATATATCCTAATCCACCTTGTCCTCTAATTGTCTGTTTTAAACTCCATAAACTTTGTAATTTCGAAACAAGCATAAATTCTAAGTTTTCCTTTGTTTGAGAATGCAAATTATTACAACATCCATTTTGAATATGTTTCAACAATTTTTTACGTTTTTTCATATCATCTAATGAATTTGATTCAAATTTACTAATTATTAAAGCATCATCGATTTGAACGTCACTTGTTGTCATCTCTAAATCACCATCGGGATCTATATTCTTATTATCTATATCATTTTCGTCTTCCTCTCTATAATAATTCAATCCTTTTGTAGTAAATAATTCTAAACTGTTTATAATATTAACAGAATTTGGAACTGCAGTAACGATACTTTTATTATTATTAATGATACTAATCATTTTATTCCCACCCTCTTCCTCGTTCAAATATGATAATTGTAATGTATATAGATATCGATTGGGTACTCGTTGTGATTCCATATTTATAGGTTTGCTGGCTTTATTATTTAAAAATATTCCTAATTCAAATTCCCATGGTGGTAATGTTTCTGGAAGTTGATTCATTATCATATCATGGAAATGTGTAATTGTTGTAGGATTCGCTTGACTAACGAATAACACTGCGGTGACCATTGATAGGTTTGTGTTTATTGTTTGACAATTGTCTAACATGAATGAAAATCATTCTCTTAGAAGTTATTCAAATATTCATGTTGATTTAGAATCCTCGAAGCTTTTTAGCTTTTTTACCTTTAACACAATGCAGTTTTCAAGTTTTAAATTTTTTTCTAGAAATTATTATAAAATCTTGAATTCTAACACTTCTTCCCTTCCATTAAGCTCATTCATTATCAAAATGAGTACATCTTTGGAAAAAAAGAGACGTCTAATTGAAGATCTGGAGTTGGTTGAATACGCTATCACGAAAAGAATAAAAATTAATCCAGATATTTATAAACCTGAAGATGATAAGTTGAATCATAACATTTTAAAATCCAACAAATTTATTTCTAACGCAACTACGATTTTACAAAAGCATGAGGTTAGTCAGTTGATTGGAAAATATAAAATTGATAGGGTAAACTTAGTTAAGTTATTAATAGATGAAGATACCGAATTAGGTGACATTAATATACTTAAAGATCCAGAGTATGAAAATGGTAACTTTACATCATTTTTAAATTTATGCAAGTCTGGAAATTCTATAGAAGGTGCTGATGATGATGATAATAATAATAATGATGGAAGAATTGGTAAACTAAAAGACCATGACATTTACGATATGTTTTCATCATGTGATAATTATGCTGAACTCAAACACAAGATCAAAGAACTTGAACGACCATCTCAATCGAGGTTATCAAACGCAACAATACCGTCAATGAAAAAAGTTAAGAAAAGATTAGAAAAATCAGAAAAATATAATTATTTGAGTGCCTTTGCATCAAACTTAAAATTATCATTAATATTTACACCTTTAGAAGATCATGGTAATCAATTTGATTTGAAAATTTTATTTACAGAGTGGCTTTCATTACCAAGATACAAATCACTTGTATCTGATTCAATACCAAAATATAAAAAATTTATTAAACATATAATAAATCGTGATTCAAATATCAAAATTGAGAATAAAGAATACATGACTTATTTAGAGCATTTAGAACAATATTTACTTAATTATAGGAAACGTGCATTCCCATTAATGGAAATGAAGATAAATGATTTTCAAAATGATTTAACTTTTAAACATCCGGAAAATTTCTGTTTAATATGTAATAAACAATTTGCAAAGGATACAGTTTTCGATAATCATTTAAATGGTAAAAAGCATATTAACGCTAGTAAAAGAGTGATTAAAATAATGGAATTAGAATCGAAAATTGTAAATATATTAGAAAATCAGTTGAAAAAAAATTGGGAAAATACAATTAATGAACTTGAACGTATTGATTTATTAACTGTTAGAGAGCGTGAATTAGAACTTCGTGATAATAAACCTGAAATTTCAAATGATTTAGCACCAATATCTTTATTCTTTGATAAAACATTACGTGAATCGATTGATAATCATCATTCGATCAACCAAGATGCTCCTGACGATGATGACGATGATGATGATGATGATGAATTTGATGAAAAGTTATATAATCCATTAAATTTACCAATTGGACCAGATGGTAGACCAATGCCATTTTGGTTATATAAAATTAAAGGTTTAACACATGAATTTAAATGTGAAATTTGTGACAATGAAACATTTCGTGGTAGGAGTACTTATAATAAACATTTTAAAAATTCAAAACATATGGAAGGTTTGAAAAGTCTCGGAGTCTCAAGTGATTTTATAGACTTTAAATTTATATCTACCAAAAAGGAAGCTTTACAATTACTAGAAAGTATTCAACGGAAAAAACGTGAAGATGCACAATTTGCTGATGATGCTCAACAGGTTGAAGATGATGATGGTAATGCAATGAGTAAGAAAGTTTATGATCAATTGAAAAAACAAGGATTGTTATGATTCTTTTGTGTATAATATTATTGTGTATATAGATTATAAATTATAAAATTGTTTATATATGTATAAAGTAAACTATTTAATTTCATCTTTGATTGTATTGGTGTTATCCACTACTCCATTTTCAATTTCTTTAAAATTTGGTTTATATTTTTTCAAATAATTTAAGCATTCATTCTTTAATTGTTGATTGTCCTTTTCAATTGAATCATTGTATAAATATGTTAAAAAATTTAAACAGTCATTCAATATTGGAGGTCTAAACATAATTAAGTATAATAATGTTTGGAAACCAATCTTAAATCTGAGTGGATCGTTACAAATTGATTTCAATTTGGAAATCAATTTCAAATTCAAATATGGCAATTCACTAAATAACCTTATAAATAAATTTCTATCCTGTAATTCAATAAATGGAATCAAATAATCTAATGTTAATGATGTGTATTTGAAATAACTTGAATTTTCCATAACTTCATCGTCAATTTTAATTTTTGAGATATTATTATTAATATTATTATTATTATTATTATTATTATTATTAGTATTATTATTAATGAATTTATCATCATGCTCATTTTCTTCCTTGACTTTTATTTTCATTTCATCATTATCTTGACTTTCTTCCTTTTTTACTGATATAATATTATCAATACTATTAATGATAAATTCATTATAATATTCTTCATTAAGCCATTGTATTAAATCATCAATTCTACTTTTTATATCATTTTTAAAATAATTAAATAAACAACTTTTAATATAATTTGAAATTTCCGGATTCAAAGCAGTACCCCTATTTGATAATCTAATCAATACTTTTAACCATGATTTATTATCCCATTTATTGATCAATTTTTTATCCAATTTATTTATATCATTACCTGTACCATCGACTATACTATTATTGTTGTTGTTATTATTATTATCATTATTATTATTATCATTAGAAATTGATTTTTCAATAAAATTATCAATAATTAATTTCAATTGATCAATTTTTTCATTAGGATTTAATAATTTAGGTACAGGTAATTCAAATTTTTTACTTTCAATTTCAAAATCAAAATCATCATCCTCTGTATTATCATTCTTATTATTAATTTCTGATTTTATATTTGAGTTTGGATCATAATCTTCCTCATCGCTATCATGACTTACAGTCATATTAGGTATGCTTTCTAACTTTTTATTCAATTCATTAGATTTTTGTAAATCTTCGAGCTCCCTCCTTTGTTTATCTCTAAATTCAAACCTTTTAATTAAATCTAGATATCTATCACTAACAATTTCTAAACCTTTATTTAATTTTTCAGTATTTATATTTTTTAAACCAGTAATTATAATATTATTCAATATATTATTAGGAATCAAGGATATATCAAAATTAGTTAATTCATTGGATGAATTTATCAATGTATACAAACTTTTAAAAGTTTCAGATTTAACTATTTTTGATTCATCATAAAAGTCAGGTGAAATGTTATTATTATTGTTATTACTATCATTTTCCAATTTCCTACGTTTTGAAGGATGATCCGATTGTTCATCATTATCATTTTCTAAAGATAAGATACCTCTCTTTTTCTGTAAATTTAATTTTTCATTCATATAAGATAATTTTCTACTAAATCTATCCTTTAATGATAAATCTTTTTCAATGAATCCTCTATTTAATAACATTGACATTAAAATTTTATCAATTTTATCATTAAACCTTTTAATTAATCTAATTTTTAATATATTATTTTCGAATTTTGAAACTGATTTAAATTGAGATTCATAATTTAATATAAATGTAATTAATTTATTTGATATAAAATTAGATCTTAATTTAAAAATTTTCATTAAATTTGAAATAATTGAAGAAAATAGAGAAGTTGAAATTAAATTATCATTATTTAAAAATCCAATTATTAAATCAATTAAATATTGACCTTGAGAATTCAAATTTGAATTATATAAAAATGGATGATCTTTATTAACTAAAATAATTGAGATATCTAAAGAATCATTAAATTCAATATCGGTAGTAGTATTTGGAGGTGGAGGTAATTGAGTTATAATAATATTTGACATCAATTTAATCAAAGAAATTTTGAAACCAATTGATCTATTTAAATCAGTTTGTTTATTTAAAGGTAATAATGGATAAGAAGTTGAAAATTTTGAAATTAAAAAATCTTTTAAATTTGAAAGTTTTAACCAAAGTTCTTTATCAGGGTTTTTAATTAAATTTAAAAACATTAAATTATAAGTTGAAGATAAAATTTCAGTTGAAATTTCAATTAATTTATAATTAATTTTGTTTAAATTAATGAAAATTTCATCAATTAATAAAAATCTTGATAATAAATTAACTAATTTCAAAACATTGGTATACCTTAAATCAAAAGAATTTATTTTTTTCAAAACGAATGATTTATAAATAAAATTTAAACAATTAATTTGTAATTTAAAATTTTCAATTGGTTGTGATAAACTAATTGCAATAATTGTATCTAAAATTTGAATAAAATAATCATTATTTTGAAACGCCAATTTAACCGCTTCATCTATTTGTTTAAGTTGAATTGATAATTTTTCATCATCAGAAGGAATTGACATGATTGATGATGATGATGATACTTTGTATATTTTGTATATGAAAGAAAAGGAGAGGTTAATTTCCTAGAGTTATTTTTTTTCTAGGTTAAATTTTTTGTTTTCCCCCAATTAGTATAGAAGATATACGGAGAGTATAAGGTTGAGATTACTTAGGTTAATATGACTGTAAGATACCGTGTAAATGGATCAGCAGCTATATGATATTGGTTATAAGGAAAGGTCAAGAAAATAAATGATGAGTTGATTGTTTGTTCTGTTGGATTTCGTTGAAAAATAAAACTGTACTAAGAAAATTTGGTGTCCATGATTAGCGAATTTAGAATTTACTAGAGAGTTGATGGGGAATTGGTTTTTTTCCCATGGGGAGTTGGTTTTCTCCCATGGGGAATTGATCTTTTCCCATGAGAAAAAAAACCTTTCTCCCACGAAATTTACAGATAATGATTTAATATATAATATACAAAGTGTGATTAGTATTGGTTACCATCATTGTAGTTGTTATAATTAGTAGGAGGATACTGTTGTTGGGAGTATTGATCATAACCATACTGTGACTGATACTGGTTATATTGGTTATTATATTGGTTGTATTGTGGTTGTTGTTGTAGTTGTTGTTGTTGTAGTAGAGGTTGCTGCTGTTGCTGTTGTTCATATTGATACTGCTGTTGATTGTATTGAGGTTGATAGACGTCTCTCTCTCTATCCCTTCTCATGCCACCTCTTCCTCTACCTCTACCTCTACCCCTACCTCTACCTCTACCATTGCGTCTGTTGTTATTGTAATGACCGTAAAATTGACTCTTCTGTGCTCCATTTTCACCTCTACCATATTGTCTTCCATCCTCAAAACCGGGATCCAAATCGATTTCGATGGTTCTACCATTGATCTTAGTCTTGTTTAGATACTTGACGGAATTGAGAGCACCCTTTGAAGATTTGAAAATGACAAAACAGAACCCTGTTGGAGACTGATCATGGGCATTGAGACCCATGATGACCTTTTCAATCTTGCCACATGATTGGAACACCTCATAGATCTGCTCCTCCGTAGTATTCAACATCAAATGCCCCACATAGACGGTGGCAGATGACATCGAGCTCTTGAGTTTGTCGTAACCGGACACTTCGTCCTTCCTGGCCCTGTTGATGAGATACATCGACGGTTTGTCCAACCGGAACGTGGCATCTGTGAACCTCGGCTGGTCGAACTCCTTCAAATGCGATATCTGTGGGGTGGCACCGTCTTCCATCTTGTCTATGAACTCTACTACACAACATAACACAACATAATATCTTCTTCTCTACAAACAGTCCATCATCTCAAATCCGCATCCACCTCCTCCATTACCCCCTCCACCGCCCCCTCCAGGTGCAAAACACTCCCAAACCCAACAACCCGCGCCCACCCATCACGCCCACAGTCCACCACCGTCACCGACGTATTTTTCGGTGCCGCCCCAACACCGACACCGCCACCCCCTCCAACGCCCTCGTCCAACGCCCTCATCAACGCCCGAATCACCCCGCCATGCGTACAAACACATACATTCCGCCCACCATCGACAACCTCCCTCTCCCAAACATCCATCACCCGTCTAACCATCTCCCTCCCCTTCTCCCCCCTCTCACGGAAGGAATCTCCATACTTCTCCCTCGCATCCGTCAACCGCATCCCTTCAACTTCCCCCATGAATCTCTCCCTCAACCCATCACTAGTAACAAATTCAACCCCCTCACCCACCAACTGCGCCCCACCAACCGTCTCAACACACCGCTTCAAATCTGAACTAACCACTTTGTCAAATGAAACCCCCCGTGCTTTCAAATGTTTTCCCAGTATTTGCGCCTGTTCAACCCCAGTATCGTTTAATGGGATATCCGTATGGCCCTGCATGATTTTCTCTACGTTCCACGCCGTCTGTCCATGTCGAATGACAAACACACGTGTGATATCTGGATCTCTGTTAGGTATAACAAATGGCATCTATTCCTTGTATAAGTTTACAACAATAAATAAATAGATAGATAGAATATAGAATGTCTATTACACATAATAATAGTACAGTTTAATCTTTTAACTTTTAATCTTCTTTAAAACTCCCGCGCCATTGGCCTCAATCAATTCGGTTTGACGTTTTACGTTTTATTTTATTATCGTACGGTATCTACTACTACGTCTAGCTAGTACTTTAGATTGACTCAACATCAATTGTCAATTACTCATAATATTCTTACTACCATGCTTGTACTCTTGGAATAGTCACCAAAGACATCAAATCCTTTTATGTATTCGTCCACAATATGGTGAATTCCCAACATGAATATTCGCGTTTTTTCCAAATGCGGTAAGGAAATAGGAAATATGAAGTTTAAGTTTCCTTAAACGGGAAAAATAAACATGCCTGAAATTACTTTATAATAAATAATATTATATGTATCACACCTCTTGCTTACTCTTAATCTACTTCAACCTTCTCCCCTACAATATCTTTATAATCAATGTTTAATTAATCAAGACTCTACAGAGTAACTCGACAAAGTGACAGAAGAATGGTCAGCATCTCGCATCTCCAGCTTAATTCCAAATCGCGCAGTTACCCGGCCTGATATTTCCCATTCCTTTGCAATTTGAGAACTTTCATTTTTTCAACATGAATTTCATCATATTTTAAATTGTTAATATTTTATTGATTGTAGAAATTATTTTTTTTTCTTCTTCATTTCAATCAAATCAATCGACAATGTATTCCAAACAAATATCCCATGCCCGTTGTTTTTCTACCTCTAAAAAATCTCTTTCCGTTCTAGATTATTTCAAATTTTTCAAACCAAAATCTACAGATTCTACATCATCATCATCTCCAAAACCAAAAGATACAAATGAAGTTATAAAAGAAGTTGAAAAAAATCAAGAAGAAATTTCCAAAGTTTCTAATATCCAAATTTTAGGTAAAAAAAATCCAAGGTATACAGATAAAGAAATTATATTACAAAATTTAAATGGATTTAATGCAATTCCTTGGATAAATATTTCAAATTCAAATAATTCATTAACTGTTGATAATTATAAATCTGAAATTTCAAAAAATTTATTAAACTTATTCAAGGATTTAAATATTGATCCTTCTAAATCAATAGATAATTTATATATCAGATTTAAAGTTTTGAAAACAATTCAACAAAAATTCACAATTCCTATTTCAGATTCCAAATTCACATCATTATCATCATTTGAACAAATCGAATCATACCTTATCACCAATTTAAATCCTTTACTTAAGTCTTCAAAGAAAAATGAATTCCAACCTGATGCTCTAGATATTGATGAATCAATTTATAAAGGTACAAATGTTTCATTTAATAAATTTGTTTTCAAAGCTGAAAAGGAAAGAAAATATAAAAACTTATTAAAGAAAGCTTCATCTTTAGAAAAGAAATCTCTTACAGATTATGTTAAAAATGAAAAATCTACTTAATAAATCTTCCATATTTTTTTTTTTCTAAACCTTGTATATATATACATTTTTATAAATCATTTCTTATTTCTTATTATTAGAAACACAATTATAATAGTCGCAGATAGTGTAAACATGGATAATGGTAACAGCAAACCTCCTCTATCATCCTTACCCCTATTTTTACCTTGAAATTCTTCCAACTTCCCTCTTTTACTAATAATTTCATTCTGATTAATTAACATAATATCTACTTTATCAAATTTTAAATTATTCATCAATGAAATACATTCCTTCAAATCATTGTTATTGTTGATAATAATCAAATCATTGTCTTCATCAATATAACAGATTTCAAATTTCCCATCATCAAAATAATTTAATTCCTCCTCACTAAGATCAAGTTTTAAAATTTCTTTAAATTTTTTAAATCCTTTATTTGGTTGATAACTAATCCTATGAAATTTACCCTTTGATATTTTAAATTTAAAATTACATATTTCATCATAAGCTAATCCCCTATTCATTTTATCAATTTTATTATTATTTATAATTGTTTGTGATGATAAATTAAATTGTGAAAATTCATCAACTGAAACATCTCCAACCTCTGTATCATCATCATCATCATATAAATCTTCATTAACTAAAAATTTCTTCAATTCTCCATCTTCTTCGTCCTCTTCCTCATCTTCCTCATCTTCATTTAATGATTCCATTGTCTGAATTTGATTCAATGTATAATTGACCAATCTAATAATATCAACAATCCCAATAATTTCTCCAGTTGAATCATCAATAACGGGTAAATTCAAATATTTACCTTCAAACATTTGATTGAGTGCCTTATTTATAGTCATTGAATTCGATGCAGTTGATAAATCGGATGTCATAACATCACCAACTTTACAAATTTCCGGATTTAATCCTTTACTTATAACCCTTGATACGATATCTTTAGAAGTAAATATCCCAACAATTTTATTTGATTCAAATCCTAAATCATCATCATTTTTTATCAAAATTGCAGTAATTTTATGTAATTTCATCAATTTTGAAACTTCAAAAATATTAGAATTAATTGAACAATATATTGGTATCGTTAATTCATTATTTAATAATTCATTCAATCTTGGACCATTTAATAATTTTTTCAAATTTTCAAAATATGATATTAGATAATTACTTCTAGATGATTTATTTAATTCTTTATTAACTGTCTCCATAGTATTATAAAATTTTTTACAATTTTCATATAATTTTTCTAATCTTTTCATTGCCAATTGATAACATTTAGTTATATCTAATACTCCAATAATTTGATTTTGAAAATTGATGATTGGTAAATGTCTAAATTTCTTAATAATCATCAATTGTAATGCATCATTGGCTAACGTTGATTCCTTTGCACACATTGGATTAATTGTCATTATTTTATCAACTGTAGTTTCGAAAATATTTAATTGATTACCAACTACTCGAAAAGCTAAATCTTTCGTTGTGAAAATACCTAAAAGTTCTTCATCTTCACCTTCAGAATCGTTTATTACTAACATACAATTTTCTTTATGTTTCATCATCCTTTGTGATGCTTCATAGATTGTTGTTGAGGAATTGCATGTTAAGGGTTTCGTTGGATGAAGCGTCATCACTGTACCCTTTGTTGGGTTCTTTGTATTCATGTTGATGGAGATAGAAGAAGATGCAGCTTCCTTTCTTTATATATAACCTATAAAGTTTAATGGATATTTCAACCTGTGAGTTTGTTGTTTTGGTTAAATTCGTAAATTATTATTATCGGAGAATTTAAAATTTAATTTCCAATTTTCAATTTTCAATGTTTTCACTTTCCTCAAGTTGGAAATTTTTGAAATTTTAATATTTTGCGGGTATTGAAATTCATGGCATTTACAAATTTTATAAACAGGAATATTAGTTTGATAAATAAAAACGAATATTTAAAAAAAAAAATAAAACAGAATAACATAAATTAATTTAAATTTGCTAGATTTAAATGATCATCATACATGTAATCTAAAAAGTAATTCGGAACATTAAGCATATTTTGAAAGATACCTTCCTTCAGCCAATGATTTTCCAGTTGATTCATATCATTGGAATTAGTATCGGAAGTTTGTCTTAAATTATCATCAGAAACTGTTAATGGATGAGATGGTGACAATAAAAATGAAACGTTTGGTGTTCGATCTAAATCAGGATTATTCAAATTTGGTATTGTGGAATTTAATCTTGAACTATTGTTATCATTCACTGTGGAAGAGAACAAACTTGAACTTAAACTTGGATTTGAATTTGAAAAATAAGGTAATTTTGAAAATGGTCTCTCATTCTTATGTTGACATGCAACATTTGACTTTATTAAATCTTCAACTGTAATTATACCATCATTTAAATCATTAATTATATTCAAAATATCAACATGTTTCAAATGGATCGAATCTTCTCCAAATCTATTCATACATGTTTTATAAGTTGCATATAATATACCCTTTAAGAAATATTCAACAAATTGACCCCTATTATCACTCAATTCACATGATAAAAATGGTTTAACATGTAATCTAAGACAATCGATTAATAATTGTAAATCAAATTCTAGATTTTCATCTCTCTTTTTCTTATGAATATAATAACCACAAAGTAATAAAAATGCATTAAATGGATAAAATATGAAAAAATTTGAATAAGTTCCAAATTTTGAATCAATTATACATGCAATTCTTAATATACATCTTGCAGAAATTGTTGCTTCAATAAATTGATCTTCAGTAATCGGATCAGAATATGTAATCAGACAATGTTTTTTATATGCTTTATCAACCATTAATTTAACATGATGATATCTAACATACAAAGTCGTTGTTAATATGACTTTATAAACTGAAAATGTTGTCTTTTTAGATTTTAATCTTGCAAGATTGAGGAAAAAATCTTCATTGTATCCAACTGTTGGTCGAATTTCCTCTGGTATTGTCATTCTCCAACATTCTAATTCTTTAAAAATTTCATCTTTTAATTTTTCTGCTTCTTCCCTTTTCATATTCTTTAATGCATTGGCCCTTAAAAAATTATCATAAATTTTAGATGTTATAAATGCATAATCAGTTGTTAAATATTGTTCTAAAACGAAAGCTTTAGTAAAACTTTCTAAATATGGTTCTAATGAGACTTGAATTTCATGTAAATATAATGATCTATTTGATTTATGATCTTTTAAAGTAGAATTATTAGATGACCAAAAAGTTTCAAATCCTGGTAATGGAGGAGCAGAAACATCTTTATCATTAATAACAGGAGCTTGAGCCCATCTAACACACATTTCTTTATCAAATATATAACATGACCACCATATATTCAATCTTAAAGATCTGTCATCATCTTGTAAACCTCTATAAGCTTCTTCAATATGTAAACCTAATTCCTGTGCTTGTCTAATTGCAGTACTTAAAATTAAATATGATGCCCTCGATAATGATGCATAATCTGCATAAAATGCTAATAATAGAGAACTTGAAATTGTTAACAATCCACCTGAAATAATTGAACATTTATGATAATAAAATAAACTATTATTTAGTAATTGCATTTCAATTTCTTTCATTGATTTGCCTTGAAAATCGGGTAATGGCAAATTCAGATCTGTAAGTTCATTTAATAAATTATTATCTACTAGTGAACATGATACCAATAATGTTGAATTCATAAAAAAATAATCATCATAACTAAAATTTGGTTCTTTAATTAAACCATCCCTTCGATCACAATATAATTTGAAAAGTCTTTTCAAATATTTAAAATTGATTGCTTTAGCAATGAAAAATGACATTTCCAAATGTGAAACTAATATGTTTATATTTTCTCTACTTGGAAGTGGTGTTAATTCAGCCTCAGTAATTGAATTGATCCATACTGACAAAACTCCAGGTTCACAAGGATTAGAACATTCAACTATTTTCCTCAATGGAATTAAAAATTCAGGTTTTTCCATATTTTGTTCCAAAACTATCAATCCAACTTTTGATAAGAAGAATATTGAAGTATGCATAAATAATCCATTCCACCTATCTGAATCTTCAGGCTTATTATTTGATATTGTAGCTAAATCAGAGTCACTATTATCTTCTAATAATGAACTTTTAGAAATATTATTAGTTGATGAATTGACTGAATTTACTGAAAAATGGGTATTCATCCTAGTTGAATCACTTAAAATATTGGGACTAGCATTTGGTGGTACATATGGACTTACCTCATTTGATGGTAATCTGCTTATTAATAACGAGATCATCGATTCCATTTTCGATAATCTGTTTTCAATATTTGCATTGTGATCGTTATTATTATTATTATTATTATTATTATTATTATTATTATTATTATTATTATTATTATTATTATTATTATTATTATTATTATTATTGTTGTTGTTGTTGTTATTCTTGCTGGTGTCATTAGTAGTAATATTAATATTGTTGGTATCATTAGTAGTCATATCATTATTGTTATTAACATTAATAGGATCATTATATAATATATTTGCTTTTGGAATACTTGACTGTGGTTGTAATTGCAATGGAGTTGGAGGCAATGTAGATATTGATATGGATGGAGTTGTTGGAAACATTTCAATATATGGGACTGGCAACATACAATCAATCCTTGATTGAAGTAGAGGCTTGGTATCTGTATTGTTGAAATTATTTGGACCTCTATTACCATCTTTTATTCTATTGTCGTTATTATTGTGATTATCATTATTACCATTTTTATCAATTTTTCCATTTTGAATTTCATTATCATTATCATTGTCATTATCATTATCATTATCATCATAATTTTCATTATTGTTATCATTTGTGTTAGTATCAGAAGATGTAGAATAATCTATTGTTGAATCAGATTTTAAATCTCCAGGTAAATCGATTTTCCTAGGTCTACCTCTTTTCCTCTTTATTTTCGTTTCATCTTTAAAAGACTTGGAAATTTTTGTTCTCTTCCTGAAAACATAATTATAAGAACATTTCAAGTTACGTTCAGAACATCTTGAACAAATTACTAAACCATCACATTTAACTTTCTTACTCCTACATTCATCACAAGCTTTTGAAATTTTCTTCCGCCTTGATGCTTCAGGTTCATGTTTAGATATTAGGGTATTCATATTGGAAAGTAGAATTGAGAAAGAAAAAGCTTAAACCAACTAAGTAATCATCACCCTAATGGCTTGATTTGATACAGTACACTAAAAAACTCCACGTTAAAGTTATATAAATTCAAATCTTAATTTTGTACCCTGAACTGCATATATCGAAGATATTATCAAATAGACGACGATATATTAGGTCACCTACCAAATACGTTTCTCTCTATTCTCTTATTTCCGAAACTCCCCGAGAATTTGCAAAATTAAAAATTCTCTTCCGAATTTCCGAATGATTTTTAATTCCATCCTTTCATTCCGAGAATTTCCATCCCACGAAAAATTTTCCATTTCCCAATTAAGCCTCCTTTTCATGCGCCACAACTCTTATGGCTCATCCTCACGTCGGCCTAACAATGCCACCACTTCCAAGACAAAGGGATCGGATGACCCCCTTCGCCCTACTGTCGCTACCGCCTTCCCCCCCTCCCTCTCCCCATATTAAATAAGCCGCTAAAAACAAAGAGATCCCCATCCTCCGATAACTGCATCGATCTAGTTCTAAGAGTCTCTATTGTATAAACTATAAACTCTCTTATAATAATAACCCAACACGATTTTACGTTTAGAGCCCAAAATGATTCACCCAATTTGACAGCAAATTGTGTCAAAAAAATTTCTCAACCTTCCATTTTGCCAATTTCTAATTTCCTTATTTAGAAGTTATGACTGAGGAAGGGTTTACGGGATTCATAGGGCCTGTATATAATACATATATATAAACTGTCCACGCTGTTCTTTTTTTCCAGTTCTTTTATATTCATTTCTAACTAAGCTAATGCTGTAAATACCTATCATGAGTCTTCTGAATCTACCTGACAATATCATTGAAGATATTTATCATCATCTTGATCAATCTTCTAAAATATCCCTTGCTTATACATCTAAATATTTCTACATCTTCACAAACCAATATTTATTCAACAATATTTATTTTTATAATGATTCAAATGAAAAATTACCAATTCAATCACAGTCTCTCTCCTTTGATCTAAATTATACATTAATACCAATATCGAAACTCAAAATATTTCTTGAATTTCTAAAATTAAATGATCATCTTATTTATTCAATCAATTCAATTTATTTTAGTTCAAATAAATTGACAATTCCAATATCAAATTTAATAAAATTTTTGATAGATAATGAAAACAAAACTCATAATATAATCGATATTAAATTTTCTTCCCCAAATACAAATTTCTTGTTTATGTTACTCAATGATCATACCTCTCCATCAACTACTGGATTTTCATCATCATCATTGACATCATCATCAAATTTATCTTTGATTAAACCAAGAATAAAATCTCCTTTGATTATACCTGAACAAATGGGAAAATTATATGAAAATGATGAAATTGATGATGATGATTCCACATTTTCAGTTTATCATATTTCAAAATTTAATATTACTAATATTAAATCAAACTTAAATTTTCCATTTAATTTAAAATCTTTTCAATTATTTTCAATTCAAGATATTGAGATGATTGAAAATCATAATTTAATTTTTGAAAATATTGATTTGGAAATTCAAAATCCTGATTTAAATTCTCAATTAGATTCTTCAATTGTTGAAACTTGGTCTCAAAACTTGAATTCTTTAAATTCTTTAAATCTTTTCAGTTCCAATTATTTAATTGATGGTATCTTAAATTATTTGAATTCAAATCATATAGATTATACTATATTTGAAAAATTGAAAAATTTATCAATTGTTACTTCAAATTCTCATTTATTCAAATTTAATAAAGTTATAAAATCAATCAATTTAGAAAATTTGAAAAATTTAGAAATCAAATTTCAAAATACTTTTTCTGGGGATTTGAATTTGAATATTGATAATAATATCAATATTGTTGATATCTTAAATACAAGATTGACAAATAATTTAAATAAATTATCAATTATAAACTTAAATAATCACAATATGTTGACCGATAATGTTTTCAGAAATGAATTTTATGATGATTCAAATTTATGTTTCTCTCTATTAAACCATTTGAATATTTTCAACAATAAAGATAATAATAGTAATAATAACATAAAATATTTAACAATTTGTTTAAACACATTTCTTACGGTTGTTGAACCTATTTTGGAAGGAAATGATTCTTTTAAAACTTTTGTTGTTACTCAAAGATATTTAAGGAGAAAGGAAGAGTTATTTAATAAAATCCTATCATTAAAAGGTTTAAAAACTTTGATAATACCAGATTTTCTATTCAATTGGTTACCATTCTTTAAAGATACTATGCATTTTAATAAAGAATATGATTCTATTTTTACAGATTGTTTTATAAATGGTTCAACCGCAATTATTAGAAAATTGTATTCAAGATTTAAAAATTTCGAAAACAGATCCGGTTTGGATTTAATTAATAAACCAATATTTAATGATGGTAAGAATATTTATTTAGACTTTTATTTAGATAAATTGGCACCAGTTATGATATCAATTGCCAATCAATTACCAGAACTCACGTTGCTTAATCTTGGAGGGGTCCTAGTAACAATCGATCGTTTCCCACACTCATCAACCGTTGAAAGATTAAATGGTGTATATGATTCCTGGGTGTTTACAAATTGCCCAATTGGGAAGTAATGAAGTTCGCGAGAGGAAACGGTCCTTAGAACATAATATGGTTGTTGAAACTTTAATGTGTGTGCATTTTCTTTTTAATTTAATTGATTTTCTATATTAGCTTTTTTTTTTCTGCAGTTATTAATATTAGTGGTGTTAAATCACGACTTATGCCACTTAGTTTATAACTTATATACCTTTTGATTTTTAATTTCTTCAACCACATTAGCTTATTGTTTTAATGTTTTAAACCATGATGCAACCAAATAGTTCGCCTTGGAAATCATTAACCAATATTTATCAATCCATTAATAAAACTCCTGAAAAGAAAAGTAACAACGAATTATCAAGTGGCGGATCACCATTACCAAATACTTTTAAATTCACTCCTACAAAAGGTAAAAAGCTGTACCCACATTTGAATCCACCGGATCAAACATTTATTTTAAATTCAAGTCCAATGCATGATACTTATAATGAAAGTTATATAAACAAAGAAAATCAATCATTTGTAACTGCAATGGATTCGATTCAAAGGCAATTATTTTCATCAAATATTTCAAATAAAGTTATGGATGAATTTAGTTCTCGTTATGAAAAGGTCAGAGAAGAAAAGATAAATGCAATTCAAGATTTTAATCAATCAGCAACCAATGACGATTTAAATAAAAGACGATCGGGAAGATTTTCAATCAATCATAGAAATAGATTTAATAGAATGGAATCCATTGCTTTTCATTATGCCGCCAAAAGATCAGAAAAAGAAAAGGAAGAAGAAAGGAAAAGGGTACTACAAAACCAAAAATATATTCAAAATAATGAAATTTTGATTCATAATCAAAGAAAATTAATTGAACCTGAAAACTTTATTGAATTAGAAAATAATATGAATAATGATAAGCTTATAACACCCGGCGATAAAAGATTCAATGAAAAGGGATTAGAAAGTGCAAGTAAAAGGCTAAGATTAGATGAAAATAGTCATTTTATAGAAATTGATTCAAGTCCAACGAAATCACTTTACGAAAAAGAGCAATTGAAAAATATTTATTCAAAAAATAATAGCCATAATCACATTGATAATTCCAATAATACTAAAAATCAAAAGAATACTCATAATATAGAGCAACATAATAATAGTACAAAACTTAACAATATACCCAGTTATCTACAACCAACAAAATCATCATTACAAAAATCTACATCATCAAGGTCAATATCACCATCTAAATCAACAAAGTCACTATCTAAGGGATTCAATGAATTAGATTCAACACCAGATTTAAGACCAACCAATTCATCCTCACTATATAGAGGGTTTTCAAAATCACCATCAATTTCACCATCTAGGGCAATCTCAAATTTAAATGAAATTTTATCATCCTCCCCAGATAAACCAATTGAACCCAAATTTATAAAACCTACAGTACTTAAATCGAAGATACCCAGATCAAAGACTTTAAATATAAATCCTATATCAACAAATTCAACTTCAACAACTTCGATTTCGAGATCTAAAACTTCAAACTTTCAACAACAAAGAGGAAAAACCCTTCCAAATTCCTTAAGTATACCGAATAATATTTCAAGTTCAAGTTCGATTCCTAGGTTGGCAAAATTAGTCAACATTGAATCTCGTGTTAAGCCGGTCTCTAAACATAATCAAGATTCACCAAAAAAATGGCGTTATTAAAACATGACATTTTCTATTTATTTACTTCTTTTTTTCGTTTATTTATTTCTTAACTTATTTATCACACATTAATATATACTTTTAATTCGTAATTTCTTATTTCGAAAAAAAAACTTCAAAAGCTAAAATTTTGAATTAAATTTACTAAAAAATAAAAAATGTTTTTAAATCTGTAAGATCATTTTTTTTCAATTTATCGTCCAAGCTGGGACTCGAACCCAGAATCTTCGGTTTAGGAGACCGACGCGTTCACCATTACGCTACGTGAACAGTCAATTTGGGGATCGAAACGCTTATTTAAAAATTTGAAATTTTAGAAATTTCAACTAAGCTAACGGCTTAAAAACTTCTGTCAAAGAAGAGAGTTTTGTGTAGAGTTATTTTGGTATTTACGTCGATCGTCGCGGGTTGTCAAGTAGTTCCGTACAGAAGCTCTATATAAAGAGTAATAGGATACGTTGCAACGTTCAGTGGACGAACTGTCAAAAGAGGCCACTCGACGACGAGGGTTGAAGGCCGATCGACCCATGTTGTACCCAACCCTCTCCTGACTCTAACCTTTGGCCAGCCACCAGAATCGCCAATATATTTGACTCCTCTTCACCTAACACCGAAGCTTGGGACGTCGGTTCTAACAATTTTAGTTACAATCTTCTATTTTGGTGGAAAACCATTCATAACTCCCATCATATAGACAATTATCAGACAAATTTCCAACTTTACTTTTCAAAATTCAGAATTCCTTGGGAACTTTTTGAAATATGAAATAAGCAGAACATATAAATCTGGTAAGAAAAAGGATACGTAAGTGTGTCCCTTTAAAATTTCCAAAAAATATGAAAGAGATGTAAGAAGAGATCATACTGTTTCAAATTAATGGTTAACGATTGTTAATTTGGTTAATGCGCCCATATGTGGGTGTGACATTATATACTTGAAATAACGTGCCCCTAAAATACATGTTAAAAGTAGTTAAATTTATTGATCGTTCTCCTTTTTCAGCTTTTATTAATTATGCAAATTGATCTATATCAACATGAAGGTTGCAAAAGGATGACAACTATTTAAGTAACTTTTATATAAGGATTATATAAATAATTAAAACTAAGAAAAAAAAATTGCTACATTCGAAATAAAATAATTCAAAATTATTAATATTTAGTTCAGGCCTGTCAGTTTTAATGAAGTTTTTGAATTACAAGTGGGTTTATTAAGCAAATGCTCTTATCATCGAACCAAAGGGAAAACAGGCTCCTTTATTTAGAAGACACAAATTATATTTTTGTTTTACAATCGTATTTATAGTTATTAGCGTATTGGAATATCTGTAATAATATTAACCATGCGTATAACTATGTAATACGGAAGTCAACAAAGATACTCTTTCTAGATGTTCTAAAAACACATCAGAAAAGGAATAGCAGGGTTAAGCCGCATTTTCTTTGAATCAACACAAAATTACAAGAGTGTCAGAAAAGCAACTGCTTTTAATCTTTGCAAATCAAAAGTTTTTCATAGAAAATCAGCAACAAGACTCTTCAATTTCAAAGAATTTCGTATAAAAAATTTGTTTGCTATTCAAATATGAAAATTTAAATGATTTTAATATGAAATCTGTATAAACATTGTTTTTAAGGAGAGATAATTACACCAATAGGTACACCAAGAAAAAGAATAAGATCAATTTATACAATATTATCAATCCGTAAAAGTTTGTAAAGAAAACGCACTCTTAAAAACTTAATAATGGGCACTGGAGATAAATCTTACAACATGCGAAGCCGTTATGAACAAATTCTAACTCCAGGGATAGCTTTCATGCTCCCATCCAATGCACAACTATTTTGGAAACCATTACATTATCATCATCGTACTACATCCACAACTACTAGTAGGTAATCATATACCTGCTAATGAAAGTGTTCAAGAAGATAAAATTATCAAATTCGCCCAACAACCAATAATATTTATTTCAATGTTAATGATGCTATCATGGTCAATCTTATTCTACAATATACTCATGGGGACTTCACAAGCTACTAATTTAATATACTATACCAATTATTTCATTTGTTAATACAAATTTGTCATATTGCTATCTTAATTTTCAAAAACACGTTTAATGTTTTAACAGATTTAGTTTTATCAATTGCTCCTCCATAGGAGAAGACCTTTCAAAAGATGATTTTTCATGTTATCGGAATTTTTTTTAAACTGTGATCTTGTTTGGAAACCTTTTGAAATCGTTCACTCATCTTCTACTATTAAAATTAATCCAACCCCATTCCAGAGACCCAAAGTCCATCTTCAATTAGTGGAAACTTCGTCTTCTTTCATTTACAGCTTACAATGTGATAGCTCTATGGTTTTTTATAAACCAATCCCTTAATTTGGAGAACAGATTACCTGTTCTAAAAATTGAATTTCTTTCTTTTAGTCATTGTGGACAATTCAGATCAATCGCCAATAAACATAATGATAAGATAATCTTTCACAAAACAACCAACTCCAATGCTTAATACAATGTCTTTCCTTCAATCCACCATCTTGTCTTGAATTCTATCAGAAGTTGTCACTTAAATAGCCCTGACCATAATATGAATCAATTTACGTTCAGACCAACGTATAAAAGCTGTCATATCATGTTTTGCAACAAAATTTCTACACATCCTATTAAAATTCGGTCCGGCTTTTACAGTTAAAAGTTCATGAAACCTCTCCTCTATATACAGAATTTGTTTAATCCACTACTGAAGCTTCATATTTCGTTCTAAGAGAATTACAAAAATAGTTTAGAACGAATTTCATATAACCAAAGTCGAAACATGTAAACTAACGTGATATCTAACAAGGATGTTTTTAAAAAAGAAGTATTAAGTATATGGTTTTCAAAACAAGACAAGTACTTTAACTTCCGTTTACTTTCCAACAATTCAAATTTCTGAATGATTTCAACATGGACTCAAAGATTTAGAGTTACCGGATATTTATTTCAGTTTCAGAAATACTTGGCTTACTTGAAACAATTGTTTAATATCCAAGAATTTCTTCATATTATCAACTGCTTTACAGCCTGGAGTATTTATATTTTTCTTTCCTGGTTAAAATAACCTATTTTAAGAAGAGTTCTCTGTAGATTCCAATCTAATATGGTTACTTATAATACATACGAGTAAATAAATAAATAAACTAAAACGATTTTAAATGATAATTAACAACACTAAAATGATAATTAAAACAACAATCAATATAGCAATACAACAATTACCACCTAATTCACTCGTTTCTAAGAAATTATTTATACGTTTAATACCATTATTTAAAATTTTAAAATTTAAATTTTCAATACCAGTTTCAACTTGATTTAATAAACTATCTTGAATTTCCAATTCTGAATTTATATTAATTGCCTGTCTATGTAAATTATTAATTGAATTTGTCAATTCATTTGATATTAAATCATCTTGTTCCTGTAATAATTGTTGATGATATTCCCTTGTTGCATTATCAAATCCTGTAGGTTGTTCAGATTCATACGGCGGTGGTAATGGCGATGATGAAGTCGTTGTCTGATTTCGATCATCAAATGGATTTATACTATAACCACCTTTTAAATTTGATATATTTTTATTAACTAATATAGAATTCATTCTATTATTTAAATCATTTACCTTTTCTTTTCTAATTTTCAATTCATCATTAGAGATATCTGAAAATGGATTATCATCATCTAATAATGATTTCTCATTTTCAACTTTTTTTATACTTTGATTTAAATCTTGTATACATGAAATAATTTCATTTTGTAATGTTAAAAATTCAATTGATTGGGATGATGTTTTTTCTAATTCATCTATAAGTGGAGTTGTGGAATCATATAATGTATTGAATGGATCCATTGATTGATATCTTTATCTTTTTTTTTCCCGAGTAACTTATTTAGATAGTTTAGTCTATACCTTGTCGAGAGATAAAATGTTAAATTAATAAAACAAAAATCTGATAAATTTTGAATTTTGATGAGATCATATCATCATGTCCAACCCATAAAGCGAATTTTTTTAAAGATCTATTTTAAATTTTAATTAATTCATTTATATAGAATATTTCTTTTTTTTTATTTTTAATCAGGGGTGGAGTTAGTGTGTGATTTGCTATAATTAGTCTAATAAAGCCATGAGCAATGCCAATATGATCACATTATTGCCCAATCCAGGAGATTTGCCATCTGTGAATCCACAGGACAAGCTGAAAAGATTGAATATAATTATGAAATTAAATAATTTACAAGTTTTAAAAATGTTAGGTAATCTGAATAATCCTAAAGTTAGATTTAGAGTTGTTTTAAAAGATGGTAAAATAGTTGGATTTAGGAAGATAAATGAAGATGGTAAAGTTGAAATTATAAAATGTAATTCAGTTAAGGAGAATATTGGTAATTTATATTATAAGATTGATAAATTTGGTGCTAATTTAGGTACATTAGATTATAGATTGAATTTAATCAATTATAAACCAGAGATTGAAGATTTGGATATAATAAATATTAAGAATTTAAAATATAAGGTTCGAATAGTTGAATATATAATAAAAAATAATCCGGATATTAATAACAATGGAATCAAATTTAAAAATGAAGAAATAATTTCTAAATTTCCATCACAATATGAACCAATAATTAAAGAATTTAAAGAATTAATTGATTGGAAATGGTTTAAATATCTTAAACAGTTCAATAATTCAAATTGGTTGAAGAAACTTTATATTCAAGGATATAGACCAAATGATGTATTTACAATGATATATACAGGTCAAATTAATAATGAAAGTAAAGTTAAAAGGGAAGTTATTGATGAAGAAAAATATGAAATTGATTTAGAATCTAGTGATGAATCAACGTCTAAATCTAGTAGCAATACAAGTACATTTTCTAGATCAAGAACACATAGTAATGATACCACGCCGGAGATAAAGGAAATTAAAGTAAATGAAGTGAAGAAAGAAATTAAAAGAAAATCATTTAAGGAATATCAAATGGAAAAGATGAATAAATTAAAGAGGAGTAATGAAGTTGAAATTGAAGATGAAGATACCATGAAGAATTCTAAAAAGCCATGTATTGAAGAGACAAAGACATTAGAAGTGAAATCATTGAAATTACCAAAGGGACCAGAGGGAACAAATGAATCAATACCTAAACAACCACGAGGTCAGAAAACCAATGTACCTATACTTTCAACCAATCCTCCTTTGAAATCAACTATTCCTACAAAACCGCAAGGACTTGGTATAACGAAAGAATTAATAATAAAATATCAAGATAAATATAGAAAATATTTTAAGTTATATCAAGAACTAAAAGAGATAGAGATAAAAGGTAAAACAAGCAATCAAGAAAATGATATTTTAAATGATAAAATTAACAACCTTTTAAATTTACATAATGAATTAGAATCAATTAGATATCAGTTGAAATAAATTTCTATTGAATTGTCATTTTTTATAATTTTTTTTTTCTAAATAAATAAATAAATAAATAAATAAATAAATAAATAAGTCATAAGATATATAAATACTTATATGATATTACAAAAGTATATATAACTAGAATATTATTATAATAAGTTTCTATCAATAAATTGTTGATAAAGAGCCGCACCTAATCTACCAGGAGAAGGAACGACTTCAACACCAGCAGCTGATAAAGCTTCAATTTTAGATTGAGCAGTACCTTTACCACCAGAGATAAGAGCACCAGCATGACCCATTCTTCTACCAGGTGGAGCAGTTACACCAGCAATGAATGAAACAACAGGTTTTGGTACATCCCTTGTTAAATTATATTGTTTTAAGAACTCAGCTGCTTCTTCTTCAGCGGAACCACCAATTTCACCAATCATAATAATACCTTCAGTTTCAGGATCATTTAAGAATAGAGTTAAAGCATCAATAAAATTTGTACCAGGGGATGGATCACCACCCATACCGATAACTAAAGTTTGACCTAAACCAATTTTAGTTGTTTGATCAACTGCTTCATAGGTAAGAGTACCAGATCTTGAAACAATACCAATTTTACCCCTTTTATGAATTGATTGTGGCATAATACCGATTTTACATTGTTCAGGTGCAATAATACCAGGACAATTTGGACCAACCATTCTAGTCTTTGATTGAGATTTTAAAATTTGAGAAATTCTAAGCATATCTTGTTGAGGTATACCTTCAGTAATACAAACGACTAATGGGATTTCAGCTGCAATTGCCTCTTCAACTGCAGATGCAGCAATTGGAGGTGGAACAAAGACACCAGATGCGGTTGCACCAGTAAATTTCATTGCCTCAGCAACGGTTGCAAAGACCGGTTTACTTAGATGTGTTTCACCTGCCTTCTTTGGATTTGTACCACCAACTATTTGGGTACCATATTCAATTGCCTGTTGAGCATGGAAAGTTGCTTGTCTACCAGTGAAACCTTGGAAGATAACTTTGGTATCTTTGTTCACCTTAAGGTTGTTGATTGTGTCTGAATAATTCTTGACAAGACGGGTGGTATGGAAGGATCTTCTGAACATTGCGGGAGGATGAAATGTGGGGTAATGTTTGAAGGATCTAAATCTGGGGTTGGGTTTAAATAGAGGAGAAGTTGGAAAGATCAACAGTTATATGGGGGATTTCAGATTTCAAGCTCATGGATTGGAGGATTCACTGTCTGTGCGTTGACTGAGCTGACCGCTCCGGTCCAAGGGACGCCGTTTGACCGTCCCGTTGACGCGTCGGTCGTCCCGTCGGTGGGCCGGGGGGGAAAAAGTAGGAAAAAGTAGGAAAAAGTAGGAAAAAAATTAACTAAACAACTAAATAACTAACTAAATAACTTTTCAATAGCCCACCACTCCACCACTCCCCAGTACACGTCCACCCAACACCCTCCATTCCTCCCCCGACACCCACAACTCCTCCGCCACTTTCAACCGCGCATAAACTCCACCGCCCTTCCAACACACCGCCCCCCTCTCCATCTCCCCCACTACCGCCCCTTGCACATCCACCCGTAATTCCTCCCCACCCCCAATCAACGCACGAACTCCCGCCCGTTGTTCTTCACTCATCTCAAATTCCCCCCCATCATCTTCCTCATCCTCTTCTTCCTCCCCATCAGAATCATCCTCCTTATCCTTAGTATCTTTAATATCTTTAGTATCCTTAGTATCCTTAGTATCCTTAGTATCCTTAGTGTCTTTGACATCCTTCTCTTTCTCCTTCTCCCTCTCCTTCTCCCTCATAGAAGCTTCCTCCCTGGCTTCCCTCTGCCAAGTCCTCACAACACCAATCGCATCCGCCAATTTCCCACTCCCCAACACCTCACTACGTACAATACTCAACCGATCCAGTAACATCCCCTCAAACCCTTCAATATTCGCACCCCCACCAACGAGACAGACATTCCCCCATAATTTTTCACTCCTACTAACATCACCACCCAATCCACCAATGGCAATACTTTCAACAATTGCTGCATCTAATGCCCTCATATTCTTCCTCATACAATTGGTCTCTAAATCCATCTTCAAATCTTTATTTGCATATGCTAATTTACGTCTCTTCATCTTCATCTTATTACTAATATCAATACTATTACCCCTTCTACCACTACCAATATTACTCCAACTTTCAAATAATTCCCCTAATTCACTTAATAATCCAACACTTTCCTCAATACCCATATCATTGATCTTCACTCCAGTACGTTGTAAATCTTGTAAAACACTAATTGGATCTTCATTAAAATATCCTGTAAATTTACTACTCATACCTTCAAATAATCCTTTATTTAATTTCTTATTAGGTGATAATCCACTAAGTGAAATACCTCCATCTTGTGCAATTTCATCTTCAATAAATATTTCTGGATAAAATAATCCCATACAACATAAAATATTTTCATCAAAACATTTAAATTGAAATTTCCTAATTTTCTTCTTTTCAATTTTAGAAAATTTTCCAACTTGAATAACTCCACATTTACTATCATCAAATGTAACATGATCTTTAAAAATATTTTCTAATAATTCCCAATCTTTAATATTTTGAAAATTAATATTAGTTAATGGGAATTGTTGATTAATTAACATCTTACCCCAAAATCTAATTACATCACTAATACCATAATCTAATGTAATTCTTGAATCTTCAATAACAATACCTTCATCAACACAACAAATATGAATATTATTATTACCAATATCAACAATACATCCAGTACTTAATCCTAATCCAAATGATGCACATAAACCTTCTTGAATAAATGTACCATTACCAAATTCAATTCTATTTAATAATAAATCAATCATACTTTCAATATATGATTTCCTATATAATGATGGTACGATTAATAAAACATTCAATTTTTTAAATTGTGATGTATGTTTAATATTTAATTTTTCACTTAATACATATTTTAAAATTTTTTCAATATCACCTAAAATTTCTTCTCTACTTTTATAATTAATATCTTGTTCATTAAATCCTAATTCTCCATTATTTAATGTATTACTTTCACTTGAAAATAGAAATGGTGATCGAATATTCCATTCATTTTCATTGTTTAATCTAAAAATTTCTTCATCTAAAACATAATCTCTACCTGATTGTTCAAACCATTTGGATGCTTTAATAAAACCTTTAAAATCTTCATTAATTTCATCAAGTTGATAATTATTTTGTTGCTTTTGATTAAAATTAAAACATCCTTCATGACAATTTGGTAATATTCTCCTCTTATAATATTTCATACGTTCTTTATAACTTTCAATAATTGGTTTCCTTAATGATTCAAATTTTTCATTATCCTTTAAAATATATCCACCAATTTCTTCATCTAAATAACGTTTTGGATCAAGATTATTATTAAAATTATCATCATCAATAACAACTTCCTTTTCTTTATCCTTCTTAGATGGTCTAACATAATCTCTTTTAATATATCCAATTATATTCGGAATTATTATTGGATCAACATCTTCTGCCCATCCAATTTTTATACTATGACTACCAGGATGTATAACTATTGTACGTCCATCATTTGGATCTTCAACTTCAACATTATCATTACCATTATTATTACTATTTGCTAATTTTTCTTTAACTTTCCGATTAAATTGATAATTATCATCCCTTTTCAAATATTCAGTATAATAATTTTTTTGATTGATTAATAAAACTGTAGGTATATTTGATGTAAATTTTAAATTATTTTCATCAATATCAACCCTCTTTATACCATGTTCATTTAATCTTAATTGTAATTTTTCATTTGCACGTTGTCTTTCTTTACGTCTTTTCAAAAGGATCGTTGGATCCGTAGTTGGTGTACCTGGTCCCGATTGTGTTGTATTAGGACGTTTAGCTGGTGGCATTGTCGATACGTACGATATACCGATAATTGTAATGGTGTTGAATGTTAGTCGTGGATTATACGTTGAGTTGCACTTCTCTGTGGTTTGGTTGGACATCTTCGCGAGATTTGACAAGATCTTCAAACCTGAACTCTGAACTTATTACTTATTACGCATACATCATAATAGAATCCATTTAAAAATACACCATTAACTATATACTTCTTATTCATTAATCACTCTCATTATAAAATCTCCCAGATGCCTCCATCTAATAACACAGCACATACTTAAACACATCATTGAAAAGAGCATACTTGTAAGTACAATACCAGAAGTAAGTACGGTGTAACCTGAAAATATTGTTACCGTTATTGTTAACCAAATAGTATCAGGTAAATATGGCATTTCTTTTTTGATAATCATTGCAAATTTCTTGATTAATGTTGTTGAATCAGGTATAATTGTAGTTGATGTTAAATCCTTTGTTGTAGATTGAACTGCATGTTCTGTATAATAAGTTTTAGCATTAACATAATCAACAAATTCAATAACATCCTGTAAAACATTATCAGAAAATGCACTTATTGAAACTAATGTAGTGACTAATCTATAAACTGCAAACATAAACATCGTTACAGTTATTAAACCAGCAATTTCTAACCAAACGGGTTGTCTACGAGTATGAATATCATCAATATTTGGTAGATTCTCATCACTAGCCTCAATATGTTGTCTACGAGTCCCGGAAATTGAAATCCCTGATTCATCTTCAATAATTGAATTCCAAACAATATCATCATTTATAGTATGGTGACCATTGTGATTGTTAATATCATTGGAATCATTATTACTACTATTATTATCATTATTATCTGTTCGTTGCTGTTCATGTTGTAATATTATATCTCTCGCTTCATTAATTGATCTTATAAGTGGAAATCTAATATGAATATTTGAATCTGTTTCTGTTGTATTCGATGATGTTATTGGTATATGATTATTATTTATAATTTGATTAGCCAGTTGAATGATTTCATTTATATCTAGCTCTGGAATCGTAGTGGACGGCACAGTCATTGAAGTTTCTTCAGCATTTATATCGTTGAATGGTGTAGTATCGGATTCAAGTCCAGATTCAGATTCAGATTCAAATTCAAATTCAGATTCAGGCTCAAATTCAGACTCTGAATCAGTAACTTTTAGATTGTTAGATAGTTGATATGCATGATACTGTCTTGTCTGACGACTCTGGCTCCTTAGTTTCATAGGCATCAGTCAAATTCGTCGGTTGTTGTGTCCAATAATAAGCTAGAAAAAAAAAAGAAAAGAAGAACGACCTGTGTATATATAATGTATATAGGAAGTCAAATTTACTTACAAGCTGAGTTCACTTAACGGACAGACCATCATGTGAATTTCATCCATGGGCCGCCCGCAGTCCCCCCCCTCGGAGGCAAATTTCAAATTTCAATTTTGTCTCTGTTTGTGAAACAGTATATATTATGTATGCTTATCACTTATCACTTAGTTGATTACTTGGGTGTTTATAGAGGTTACAACTTGAAGTTGTATAAAACTGTTGTTTTATATATTGTTTATTTTCTATGCATAAAAGAATGTTAAGTAATTGACCAGAGGGGGGGGGGGGATTTTGCATCGTATTCTTTCTTATCGGGATTCATCATCGATCCTAAAAAAATTATATATAATTTTAATTTTCAAAATTTGCATTGTTCTACACTTTTTATGATTGATGATGTCTAATTTTTTTCTGGCTTAATTAACACTAACATTACAGCAAACAAAAACAATCATTATGGATGAGAATAAAAAAATCAGTTTAGTCGATATTGATGACAATATACTTGAAACAATCTTTTCTTACTTGGAATGGGATACAACGTTAAGGTTGAGATTAACATGTACCTTTTTTTATCGTTGGCTTGAATTTCCAAGTTTTGATAATATCGTTGTTTATCCTCGTACAAAATTTGAAAATTGTAAACCTACAACTTTATTCACGAATAAATTCATCACAATGAAAAATGGTGTCTTTGTTAGACACACTAATTTTCAGAGAATGGTTGATTATTATTCTAAAAATGTTGATAGATTGAGATCATTGAAAACGATTAATATTATTGCTAGAATTGATAAAATACTTTTAGAATCATTCTTATATTTATTTATTAATAATGATATTCATGGACTTCGAGAATTCCAATGTGTTGGCTTTTCGATGTGTAAGTTTCTATCAGATGTATTATTCCCTTTGAGCCTTGCTCATGATGAATTATATGAGAACACGTTTTTTAGTACGATTGGTGGTAGCTTGAGAACCTTTGATTTAGGTGGTTATGGATGCAAATTGCTACCTTTATTTATGAATCATGAAAAGGTAAATGTTTTCCTTAGTTATAATGGAACTATCAAAGTTGAAAAGGAAGTGCTCAAAGAACTCAAATTTTTAAAAATTCAACCGGAATTTAAATATTTAGATAATAACCTTAAAGATTCGTTGGAAAACATTGAATCTTTAAGTTTTGGAAATTCATTATACAGACAAAATTTCCCATCTTTCGAAAAGTTAAAAAATTTAGAACTGATAGGATCTATATTATTTACTGATTTAAAAATTACAGATATCACAAAATTGGAAACAATTTCATTATTATCACCTACATTTGGCATGTTGAATAATATTTTCCAATCCGATTTATTTAGTTCTCCAGGATTGTCATTAAATTTAACTAAATTAATTTTTTTAACAAAGCCAGAATTAATTAATATAAGTTCTAGACATAATGTTGATAAACCATTAACATTGGAAATGCTTCGAGACTTTAAACAAAATATGAATATGAGTGAATTAATAGATTTACAAATTCCTATTAGATACTGTATATTTTATTGGTTCAGAAATTTGAAAAACTTAGAGATACTCATATTACCACGTATTTTCGATGAATGGCCTCTTGCAACATGTGCTCCGTATATTTGCGAAATATCTGGTTTGGAAGTTTTTGATTTCCCCATATATAGATGTGCAGATACAGGCAATTACATCAGAAATAATGATATTATATTGAATAAAGTTGCTTCATTATTACCTAATTTACAGATATTGTTTATTGGATCTGTTGGAGTCTTTATTGACCGTAATAGTAGAGGCAAAGCTATAAATTATTCAATGATTATGAGCAAAGTGCTGTTTTGAAAAAGGGGCAAACTTTCAAGTTTTAAGTTGATTTTTTTTGTTGCATTTGCGTTTCCTTTCTGTTAGTATGTTCTTTTTATATATATAGTTATAATAGACAGCAATGTTTCATAACTTACCCATCGAAATACAATGTGCTATTGTAGAAATGTTAGATTTGCAATCAATAGTTAATTTACGAAGAGCTTGTACCAAATTTACTAAATTGTTTCCCAAAGTAAAAATAATAACCGTATTTAAAAACACCCAATGTTCTTCAGCAATATTCAGACCAAGAATCTACCAAAATGTGTTGATCATTTCCCATACAGGGTATCAGAAACTTGCACAATATTTACATAATTATTATGATGCACCTCTCGATAGCATCATTATAATTGATAATACTTGCATTTACAAGCATTCCACCTACGATGTAACAATCTCCAAACAAAAGATAAACTCTTCACTCTCCCACTAACTTTCAACCCTTTCTAGATAATAATATAATATTGCTATATTTACTTGCAAGGCGTATGTCGATAGAGAGATATCAGTACGTACGCCGCTATACATGCAAATTCATGACTGCACGTGACCAAAGTTCCGTGCACCAGAATATTTCTGCAATTTTTGATTTTTGGTTATTTTCCAGTTTTTCTTATTGGTCTTTGATTATAGCTCATTTTCCCCTCAACATGAAATGTAATTGCAAAATATTAACATATTGATATTACTTAGGATTGCCTAATTAATACTTTGTTAACCAATTAATCAATCATGTCTGGAGGCCCTGTTCCTGTCTGGAAAAAATATACTACTGGTTCCACCGGTATCTGGGAGACATTTAGAAAATGGGCAACACTTGTGCCTAACAGATCATCTGGTAATCCATATGTTCCATATTATAGAGTTCCATCTCCATCAAGTGATGTTCATGTTTATAAAGATCCAAGAACTATTCCAGCTTCTGATATTGTTGAAAATAGCTACTATGCAAGAGATAACAGAAGAAATCATCCTAAAATGTCAACTTTCAATCAATCACAAATTGGAGGTTTATTGAAATTAGGTAATGCAACCAATTCAAGATTACCAAAGGGTGATGAAGGTGTTAAACAATTGGCCATTTTAAAATCAGATGAAATTAAATTAGTTGATGTTTTGCAAACTGTTCCAAAGAGTATCATTTACGGTGAAATTTTAGGTAAAAATGGTGAACCAATTGTTCCACCAAATTTAAACAAAAAATTTACTGTTAAAATAATTGGTGAAGAAGAACATGGTATGTATAACGATGACTACCCAGTTAGAATCTTTAAGGCCACTGCATAAATACCATTAATAAATACGACTAAATATAAAAACACAACAGAACCAACTCATTCTCTATATTCGTTATGATTAACTCGATACAAAATTGTAAAACTTTACTCTTTTTTATTTAGGAATATGATTTTATTTATTACATAATTTAACTTATTTTATATATATTCATTAACAAAAAAAAAATAACAAAGAATACTTTAAACTACATTAGTATTTATTTATTTGTTAATACTTGAGCGATCAATATCTATATCATAACCTTGCTTTTCAGCCATTAGTTGATGATGAACAATATCGTCACTTTCCCAAGGATAAGCAATCCAACAATCTGGAGTTTCACGTGCAGTAATATAATGTCCATCCTGAGAAATACAATCAGGTAATTCAGCTCTCTTTTCTTTAAGTTTATTGTGTAAAACAAACATGAAAAATTCAGTATTCAATTCTCCATTATTTTGAGATTTAGCATCTTTAACTAATTCATTAATTGCATAATGAATTGTTGTCCTTGAATCATCAACTTCATCAATAACCAAAACTTTCTTACCAACTAAATCAATATTACTATCTAAATAATTAATCCATTGAACTCTTTTAACATGTGTACCAAGAGTCTCTTCATCATCACCCGTTGTCTCTAAATCTTCATATAAGGATAAAATAATTGCAAAGACACGTTTGGAATTTTCACCAGGTCTTTTAAGAAATGTACGTAAAATACGTGCAGGAATAAATCCACCACCACCAATTGCAATAATAAAATCAATATCTAATTCTAAAATCTTTGGAGCAATTTCTTGACATAATTGATGAATATGATTGTATGAAATATAAATTTTTTCTTCACTCATAATGTTGATGTTTTGTTTGTATTAATATTCTTACAAATTGAAGATGATGATCCAATGAATAACCCTTATCTTTTATTACATGTTTATAGTCATTCTTCAGTTCCGGCTGCTTTATCAGAGCAACGCTTGATCCGCGTAAACGTGAAATTCTAAAATTTTAAAATTTAAAATTGAAAATTGAGATTTTAGATTTTAGAAGTTCGAGTTTCGATTTTCAATTTGCTCATTTTCTCTGTTTTTTAAAAGGTATAAGAACGATTTTGATTTGTAAAAAAAATATAAAGAATAAAACATTATAAAAGGGCATAAAAAGTCAAAGAGAAATCATAAAAACGAAGAAAGGACTATGTAGCAGAATAATAATATCTAAAAAAAAAAAGGATTTACTAACAAGATTCGATGAAAAGAGTGATTCAAAAGCAAGATTATAGAATTAAATCTTTTCTTTCCCAACCTTTAGCACGATGATTTTCTAGTGTATGATGAGGTTGTGGTTTATCAGAATCTTTAATTTCTAAGGCAAATGGATTTCTATCTTCTCCATTTTGTTTTAAATTAGCAAATGTATGATTAACTTCTCTATGTTTTGCTTCATCAGCTCTAATATATTGCATTAAATCATACATTGTTGCATTATCTCCTAAATTCCAATAATCTTTTGCAATTTGTGGAACTTCATGTTGCTCTAATTCAGGACATAAACCTAATTCCATATCTCTAATACATCTTGAATAAGTATTAACAGCTTCTTCTTCTAAATAACCAACAAATCTATGGCAAGTCTTTGGAGAGACTAAATATGTAAGGAAGAAAAAATTTGCAAAGACACCTTGACCAACCCATAATAAACCTCTTGTAAATATTGAAGGTTTAGCCATCTTTAAAAATGTTAATAAATGCATTCTTTCGTTAAATGCTTCATCATATAAAGTATCAATAAAAGCCATATCTCTTCTAAACAGTCTCATTGCATTCAAATGTCTTAAAAATCCTGCAACTGCACCAGGGATACCAGCAACACTTTCTAAAACAACCACTCTAGTTAACCATTTCTCTAAAGTCATTCTATTTGGACCTTTACCAATTTCAATTTGATGAGCTTCATCTCTTGGTTCAATATATCCTGTGAAAAAATCAAATGAATGTCTTAAAGCTTTCATAAAACCATAAGTTGCCGCATCTCTTACACTTTGAACAGGTCTATGTTCAAATTTAACTGCAATCATTTCCTCCCTTGCATAACCAGGATGTTGGAAAACTGGTTTTGTTAAAAATTTACCTTCAGCTTTTTCAGCATCTGTTGTTAATCTAACCATATTTGTATTATTTGCAGCAACTAAATTGTTAGAATCAACCTGAACTGAAGATGAAGTTTTATTTGAAGTTGAAATGGTTCTAACAGTTGTTTGAAGTGCATTTTTAATAATTGTTCTTGTGATTCCAGATCTGTGAATGGTTGGAATTGTTGATTGTAATTGTATTCTTGATGATGATAACATATTTGATTGTTTAATGTGGATGTATAATAATTATACTAAAAAGACAAGAAGGTAAGCAAACTAATCCAATTAAAACAAATGGGATAAAAGAGCAAATAAGTATGTATTTATATAGAGTTATTAATGAAAGAGCAAATATACAAACTAGAGATAGGAATACTAAAATAGGAATAGGGCAAACATTGTATCCCTAATTCCTACGAGGATTCATGATACCAAATGCCAAATGCCTAAGATGTTATTTGGATCCATCAAAAGCCATATTGACTATACGGGGAATTAACAAGTTTGATAGGGGGTTTGCTACCGAGAATATACGCAGGGACTGACAAGACGGAGGCCCAAAAAGGAAAGTGTCTACGTAAAAGCCTGAATGACAGGTGTTATCAGAATCATAATAATCGGAAATGGGAGAGTCACGGAGTATCAAAATGATTACTCTAACAGACACCGGATAGGAACAACTCCTGCCCGGTGTTTGTTTAGTATAAGATACATAAACACTAATAATATACTATAATAATAATAGACACCAAGGCAAAGAAAACAGGAAAAAAAAAGAAATTCATCAAGTGGTGAGAACAATAAAACCCGAAGTCACTTTAAGGGAAAAACGGTCATGTTTTCGTAGAAACACGGGATGGGTAACGTTTCATAGTGATTCTTTTTCAATGACCCTGTAGTTGCTTGAACGTGTCTCCTACGAAATGGATCATAATGTTGTGTGATTTTGTGAATGAATCAAGTACTAGAACATTAGAGACAGAAAAGGGCCAGAATATTAATAAAGTCAGAAAAAGGTGTGTTCGGAAAAACAGAATTCGGAGTAGGGGCCAAACACCGAAACGTCTATAAATATTTTAAAATTTTTAATTTTTAACATGAATTTTTTATTTTTGGCGTTTGATTTATTTGGCTTATTTGTTATTTGTTAAAAATTTGTATATAGTGAAAGAGATGTTTATGTTACGATAATAATATTTCAATGGAATTACAATTAATTAACTCAAAAATAATGTAAACATTAGTACAATCGATTTCACCATGTAGTTTACGGCACCATTAATAAGTGTGATATAAAAATAGAAATCTTGCTAGGTCATTGAAAGCGGCTTTCAATTGTCCAGTATTGTAAAACTTAAATTTGTAGAATTGATTTGATGTACATAATAATATCATTCCTTGATTGTATGGTTAGTATATGGACTAGGCGACAGAATATAATAATAAGATTGAATATGTAGACAATATGAGATCTAAAATCTATTACAAGAACCATCATCAATCGCATGAGTAATGGATGCTAATTCTTGATAAGTATATATCTTTCATATTTCAAAGAATTTCAATATTTCGTTATAGAATGTGATCCTAATGATGATCAATTTACAAGAAAAATAGCTTAACCTAATTTTTTACTAGACATATTTCTGCCTTAATCAATGTAACATAGGAAGCAAATATTTTATTTTTCAATTAACATTTGTTATTATTAAATTACGCTACAATGTTTATTCTTAAAGCACAGGAAATAATATTGATCCTAAATATTCAGTTACAAATCTAGTTAACACTAAAACCTCTAAGTGGATTAAAAAAAAAGGTATGATCATTCAAAAAAAAAGAAGAGAAAAATAACTCAAAAAAAAAACCAATGGTTGTAGGTTTAACCATCCAAAAAGGTCCTGCACAAATTGGCTAAGCCTGTTAAATACCCGCTATATACCATCAAAATTAATTCAATAATGATTAAATATATATTTGCTCCAAACCACTAACTAAAAATCTCAATAACCACACCATAATTATCTAAAGTTGCAAATTTAGCTATCATTCGGAAATCTAAGTAACCACACTGTAATCATAAAAACCCTCAATTAATAGAAAGGCCACCAATATATAACCAATAATACAAACTGATTATGAAAAATAATTAACTGATATATACCATCAAATTCCAACCAGGCAAGGACAAGGAAACTAAAAGATTCAAAGAAAGAACATCCAATACACATAGTTAAATGTCATCCCTCTGATTATTTTGCTTATTCAATCAATTTGATTTTCAAATTAAATTAATTAACCTTTAATCTTTTCAACCAAAATCGCAAGCCACCCAAAAAACAATAAAAGTATATCTCTACGAATGCCGAATCTCAGTTTTAATTCTATTTTATAATTAACTCATTTGCCATTTGTTATTTAATAATATTCTCAGGTGAAGATTTAGAGGTCGGTAACTTCAGTGTTGGGAATAAGGACTTATATGTTTATCATCGGGTAGAATTATTCTTTGTGATGGTCGATTGGTGGTCACATTTCTTTCTTCCTTTACTGTTTCTATACCTGTACTTTAAAATCCTTTAGATCACTATAAATAGCCTCTTCTAAGTTGTATTCAGCTCTAGGATCTTTATTAACTTTTGTGATTAAAATTTTAATCGGAATTCAGTATCACAGGTTCAGTTGAGTGGCCGCATTCTTTGTTACTTTGAATTCTAAGTTATTTAACGATGCTACCAATTGTAGCTTTAATTACACGTAAGATAAAATAAGGATTTACTTTTATAAGTTTACACAAAGTATTTAACTTAAAACTTAACATTCTCTTTGAGCAAATGATTCAATCATACCAATAGTTGACTCATCATATTCTTTACAAACAACACCATCTTTTTCAATAAATGTATTTGCTTGGATAAGTTGTTTACGTGGTAATTTCTTCTTAAGAATAATGTCCCTGAATTTTAAAAGCTCTTGTGGAATAGTTGTTTGTTCATTATAAAATTCTGTACCTTCAACAACGTTACCACTACATTTATAAACATGAAGTTTATTCAAAAATTCACCAATTGATTCTTGTCCAATGGTTTCTATTTTAGATCTATCAACAACTAATGTTAAATCGCTAAAATCTTCCTTTGTATATTCTAATTTAACTAATCCATTTCCAGCATCTAAATAATTCTTTAAAATTGCATATCTTGCTTGACAATGAGCTTGGCCCCATTTACCATGTTTTGGATCATAATATTCCATCGATAATAAACCAGCACGACACATTGAAACATACATAACATAAATAATATCATCTTGTTCTTTTTTTGTTTTATAACCAAAAATTTCTAACAATTTTCTATTTGTACCTAAGAACATTGCAACTGATTCAGCCCTACATTCTTCATAAGAACCAGCAATGGAACCAAATTTTGAACCCCAAGTTTCACCCTTTTTATAATAGGTAGTAATTGGTTTGCCATCCAATCCTAAAGGTGGAGATTCTTTATTGAAGTTGAAAGATCCATCATCTAATTCCATCATTAGTTTACCAGTACCATGACCTAATAATTCATGAATACCAACTTGAACTTCAAATGCTTCAACTCTGTACTTTTCATATAAATCTTGAAGAGAATCAGAAATAAATGAAATTGGTTCCTTACTGGATTTTGCACTTAAAACATTACCAAGTGAAACATTTTTAAAACCAATATTAATTCTAATTTTATCATAGTTTGGAATATTAATACCAGCTGGACAACCTGAACCTGCAAATGTTAGAACTTCTAATGAAGTGAAGTCTGGTGGTGTAAAAACATCCTTTTCATATTTTTTGTCCCATGGTAAATGGGCAATAAAATCTTTAGCATTACTAACTAATTCACCAAATTTGGCAGTTCTTTCTTTATTCACCATTGCAACTAAACATTCCCATTCACCTTTAGTTCCAAGATAATCTCTATAAGTTTCAATGAAACCAATATTGGTTTCAACAGTTGGCTTGATATCTTTAACCCAATGGATTTGTGATTGATAGTGACAATTCATCGAACCTGTCATGAATGAAGCAATGTAATTTTCTAACATTTTAACTTGATTTTCATTAGCTGCATATTTTTTAGCCAATTCTAAATTTTCGACAATTTTTGAAAATTCCTTTGAATGATCACCAAAGTTAAAAGTCAATGAAGCATTTCTACCATCTTTTATTTCAAAATCAATTTTATCAGGATAATAACCAGTTGCATTTGAAATAAAGGAGCTTGCAACGTGAACGATAAAATTTTCATCATCAACTTTTGAAACTCTAATATTTTCAGGCATAATACCATTCTTAGCTAATGCAGAATCGACTGCCTCACCTTCAATTTTAGAAACAACATTTAGATAATAACCTGAAACGTGTCCATCCTCTGGAGATCCTAACATTGAAATCTTATCATCTAGAGAATAAATTGAATGTTTGACAGTATTAAATTGTTTAGTGATACCATCATCTTTAATTGAATCAATAATTGATTTAAAATCATCAATTGAAATTCTTGGAATGAACTTAGAATCACCAAAAGATTTGTAATTACCTAGATTAGCCAGTATTTGAGATGCATAATCCAAATAAGAATTAACAATTGATTCATCAACTGATAATGATTTATAGTTACCATCAATAAATTTATGAATTGATAAAATCAAATCGAAAATACCTTCACTTTCAGGAGAAACCGATCTCAGAACGGCTCTTGAACCCCAATGACCTGCTTTGGAGAAATAATGTGCATACAATTTTTCTTGTTCAGTTAATTGATCAAAGAATTTTGTTGCTGAAAGTCTTGCAATTGGAGCATCCTTATCAGCAAGATATTGAGATGGATCGAATGTTGATGTAGAAGACATATTTCTTAACGATGTAGAGACAAATCGAGAAATTGAATATCTTACAGTCGTTGAGTAACGTAACATGTGTAAGAAAATAAAGGACTTACAAGAATGAAACAGATGGCAAAAGTAAAGTTACTCTGGTCAAATCTGACATCTCACTATTTACTCAGAGCGAAGTGGGGACATTGCAATATACAATTCACAGTTCCAATGCTACATTTTACATTCTTTTCTAAGTATCAACGGCATGGATAGACACCCACAAAACAAGATCCAAGACGATCTCTACGACAAAGTCCTAGGAAACTTAAAGGAGCTCAACAATAATGTTGCAAAGATGAATGTATTACTTGCAGAAACTAACAGAACCAATGAGACTGCAGTTCTTGTAAGTCAATTAAATTCCAGTTATCTTGACGGTGTCTCCTTTCAAATGGATCTGCAACAGAAACAAAATAAATAAGAGAGGAAATTATAGAGTCCTTGTATAGTAATTATATTGTATATTATATATTTCATGTATAAGTTTTAAACAAAATACAAATGATTGTATAAAAAATGAATGAACAATTTAATAACAATACTTTCAAATAGAAAAGCTGTAAAATTTTAAAAAAGTCTGTGATAGTTATTGAATAATCTATTTATTTATTTATTTATTTATTTTGGAAGTAAGTTAAATCTCTTCTTTAAGGTAACTCTTTGTCTAGAGAACTTGTCATCTGGAGAGAATCTTGCTGGGTGTGCAGACTTAGTGATTTCACCTTCTTCAGTGACCTTCTTTAAAGTGTAGATTCTCTTTCCATCTGGACCAGTAGTGTACATCAAATGCATGTTTGGAGTTTGACTTTATGGTTGATAAAACAAAAATGTAGTAAGTGAAAAGAATAATGTATTAAAGTTAAAGTGATTGAAAAATTTTTCTGCATTGCAAAATTTCTTTCTGAGTGGACGGACAAATTTGGAATTCATGGGCGAAATTCAAAATGGGAAACCCGTCCCACGAAACAGACAAATCTTTACTGGGAAAAAATTAAGAATCCCCTCCCGCATCGCAACTTTCATCAATTTTACACAATCTTGTATAGAAGATACCTTTTTGAACAAACTATTTGTTTTTGAAACATCAAATAGCTACACATAAACTTCCATGTCTGACTTATTTGCAGACTTGCTCAAACAATCAGGGTCTGGTGCATCATCTCCACTTGAAAACAACTCGAATCTATCACTTGGTGAACAACTTAAAAAGAAATCTTCAACACAATCAAATGAAGCAGGATCTCTAGATATGGCATTTTTGGACAATTATCTATCTTCTAAGCAACCAATTTCAAAACCCACATCTTCATTAAACAAATCTGCAAATGCATCTGATTTTGATGACTTTTTGTCAGAAATATCAGCCCCAAAACCAACCCAATTGCAGCAACCGACTCAACTACAATCCAATTCAACATCAAATTCAAACAATCTGTTAGATGATTTTTTTGGAGAAGCACTTCCATCACCGAAATATTCAACGCCACCAACGCCATCAACTTCATCAATCACAGAAAGACCGCCGATGTCGATACCCAAACCTGAATCAATTCAAGAGTCAAGAGATGCAGCATTAGCTGAGTTATTGGATATGGGATTTTCACTCAATCAAGCTAATAAGGCATTGGATTCTACCGATAATGGCTATGATATAGATTCTGCCATTACTTATCTTATGAATGAAGCACATTCATCAACACAGCGTGCAAAACGGAGAACACCGGAGCCATTACCTACAAAATCAAATTACAATAAGGTTGATGATGATGCTGATGAAAACTTTGGTAAAATCGTAAATGATTTATCGACTAATTTGATGTCAACTGCTTCATTTTTATTTAATTCAGGTAAAAAGAAATTACAGGAAGGTGTTGAAATGTATAGACAACAAAAATTGGATAGTAATAATGGACGTCCATTATGGATGAAAAACCAACAACAATATAGGGAAAATTCAATCAAATTACCAAATTATGAAGAAGATGAAGAAATGGATCCTGAAGAAATGAAACGGTTGATGATACAACAGAGAATGAGGGAGCAAAAGTTAAAACAACAAAAGGCATCAAATTATGATTTATTGTCAAATGATAAAATGAATGATAATACTAATGAAATTTATTCATTTTCAAGAGATTCAACTCCTATAAGTAATAATATGAGGTCTAGTCCTAAATCATCATCAGCACATGAAGAAATCTATATATCTTCATCACGTAGACATAGAGCACAACCGATTCCATCAACTGAGACACTAATCTCTTCATCATCCAGACCCACCACTAATGTGGAAGCTTATGAAACATTAATTGAAACAAATCCAAATGCCAAACCAATATTAGAAATTCCAACATTAAATTCAGCCCAATTAATGATGTTTACAAATTCTAGAAATACAGCACAGGAGGATTTTAAGAATGGAGATTATTCGAAATCATTGGAAAATTATTTGATTGCATCACAGAATATACCTGATGATCATCCATTTCAAATCTTGATATATTCAAATATAGCAATAATCTATTCGAAATTAGGGAATCCGAAGGAACAATTAAATTATGCGAATAAAGGATTAGAATTAATTAAATCATGTACTAAGAATGAAAATATTTCAAAATTATCCACGATATTTATTGAAAATAATAAAAATATGAAGAATTTATGGATTAAATTAATGATTAAACGTGCAGAAAGTTTAGAAATGTTAGAAAAATGGCAATTGTCTAAGGAATCATATGAATTATTAATAAGTAATGGAGAAAATGCAAAATCTATAATGGATGGTAAGAATAGATGTATTAAAATCCTTAATCCAGTCATTTCCAAACCTAAATTAAAGACAAAATCCCCAGTTAATGGTTTAATTAATAATGAAAAACTTCAACGTGTTAAAAGAAACAATGAAAGGAAAAATAATGAAGATTTAGAAAAATTTAATTTACACGATCAAGTCGAAATTAAATTAGAGAATTGGAGATCAGGTAATAAGGATAATATACGTGGTTTAATTTGTAATTTAGATAAGATTCTATGGCCTGAATTAAATTGGAAAGATGTTAAATTAACTGATTTAGTTATGGATAAAAAAGTTAAAATTTATTATATGAAGGCGGTTGCAAAGACACATCCTGATAAAATAAGTAATTCTGAATCAACAGAAAATAAAATGATAGCCAATGGTGTGTTCATTACATTAAATGAAGCATGGGAATTATTTAAAAAGGATAAAGGTTTATAATTGTGTAAATGCATGTAAAATAAAATATTTGATTAATTGAAAAGAAAATGAACTATACGGAAAAACGAAAATCAGTATAAAAGCAAAAGAGAATCATAAAAAGTATACATAAAATCATTAAGGATATAATGGCATGATGTTTGGAATAGGACCAACAGGTGTAATTCCATGTGGGTTAATTGCAGGATGAGATTTTGTGTAATGTGATTTAATATGAATGAAATCAGTTGTATCTTTGAAAGCAGGATCTTTCCAATATAAGTTTCTAAGATAACGATGAATATGAGGATAATCATGTCTAATCATTTTAATATTACATTTAAAATGTTGATGATAAACAGGATCAAATCTAATCAAAGTTGTGAATAATCTGATATCCGCCTCTGTTAAATTTAAACCTGTAAGGTATTCAAGATTTTTATCATGTTGAAGTTTAAGTAAATTTTCCAATTTATCTAAATATTTGAAGACATTTTTAACTTCATGTTCATAAGGTTCCTGCTTTGTTGCAAAGCCAGCCTTGTAGACACCATTATTAATATTTGGATAGATCCAATCATTTAATTCATCAATTTGAGATTTCAAATTTTCAGGATAAATATCAATTTTGGCAAATTTTGAATCAATCAATGAATTAAATTCAGTATTGAAGATTCTAATAATTTCAGAACTTTCATTATTAACAATTGTTTGTAATTTTTTATCCCATAAAACAGGGACGGTAAAACGACCTTCATAGTTTGGATTAGCCTTGAAATATAATTCTTTGATTCTTTTATAACCATAGAGAGGTTCAGGTGTTGCATCTGGAGCTTCATTAATTTCATCCTTTGTGGCAAATCTCCAACCATTGTTATCCATATGCCAATGGACGACGGTGACACCAATGATACCCGTGAGACCTTTCAAGACTCTAGTAATAAGGGTACGATGAGCCCAAGGACATGCATAGGAGACATATAGATGATATCTATTAAGTTCAGGCAAATGAGGTCCAGATGGAGATATGGTGTTTCTAAAGGAGGAAGGCAGTCTCTTGAATTCACCCTTTTCGTTTGCAAATTTTTGGATTTCGATTTTAGAGGACATTTTCTGTATGTGATGATGATGATGTAAAGCAATGGATGGATATGGGGGATAAATAGTAGAGAAAACGGGAGGTCTTTTATATAGACAAAACATTGAAGGCCTGGTTTGTAAGCGTATATTTTATATTTGTCAAAAGCGCTTAGTCATGGTCACTGAGCCGCCTTACTAAGGTGATGATTATGTAATGGTTGGTGGATTGTCATGATTATTGACTGGAGAGCAATGTGCAATGTGGTTTCTGTTGTGTTGTGTTTTGTTGTGTTTTGTTCTTCTGATCTTGTTCTGATCTTGTTCTGATCTTGTTCTGATCTTGTTCTGTTGTCACTCCAATAGTTAGAGCTTAGGAATCATCTCGGGCGACCTCTCACTATTCCTTCGGAATATTCACATTTTTCTTTTTTCCCAGAGTCAGAGACACGTTTTCGTCCAATAATTGAACAATCAGTACGTACAATTAACAATTAACAACATTAAATAGGGAATTGCGAATTGCGAATTGCCGACACAGGACAAACACCAACTCCGACACCCCACGAGGACCAACTCTTTCATTGTTTACTATATATACTTTAAGGTCTTTTCGTTAAACTTTTGTCCCCCCTATTTACCGTTATTTTTCAGACTATATCAACCTATTTTCTATTCTCTTCATTTTAGGTTTTGTCCCCCTATCTCGGAACTTTTACTTTTCACCTAATTGATCGTCCAATAGAACTTACTTAGGACCTATCCACATCCACGACTAAGGACTAAAGTCACTACTATTTTACATTTTACATTATTAACAACTTAAATTGCATAAATTAGATGAAATTGTCGATTTATTATAAATACTACCTGGAATTTCCCTTAAATGTTGATGGTTTACAATGATTTAATCTTATATTTCCTCTACTTCCTTTTTCTTTCAATTCTAATAATCTTTTCATTTTTCAACAGGTTAACAATGAAAATGTTTATCTCTTCCGTTGCAATTTCTATCTTGGCTGCAATCGCATCCGCTTTACCATTGGAAATCTATTCCAATGATTTTGACTTATCATCCCAAGATTTTGACTGGTCAAGACCTGTTTTAGGTGATAAGGCAATTGTTGATTCTGCTTTACAAACTTTAACTTTCATTGATAATTCAACCAACACCGATGCATGTGGTAGATGTAAATCTAGATTGGTTTATGGTAAAGCTTTAGCTCTATCAAGACCTGATTTAATTCCTGAAATTTTCGAAAAATGGTGTATCAATACCGGTAATTATTCAGCTTCAACTTGTGCAACTAATTATCATAGAAATACTGCTGATAATTCTTCAACTGGTTCCAACTTTGCTGATATGTTAACTTTGATGAATCCTTTATCAATTGATGCTGAATATTGGTGTCATTATAAAGCTGGTTCTCAATGTCCTGTTCCAAAATTACCAAAAGATCTTTCAATTTCTCATCTTTGGAATAATACCAAACCAGCAAAGGCAAATCAAGTTTTAACTCCTGGTGATAACATTATGAAAGTTTTACATATCTCTGATTTCCATATTGAATTAGATTATACCGTTGGTGCTGAAGCAAATTGTACTACTTCAATGTGTTGTACTCCTCATTCTAAGACTAAAAAGGGCGCTCTTACCTCAAATACAACAACTATCGATGATTTATATACTGCTTTATTCGAAGGTTCCTATTATGATTTAGAAGGTAATTACCATAAAGGTGAACAAATTACCGCTTTAAAGAATATTTCCGTTCCTGCAACTACTTTCGGTAATTATGAATGTGATGCTCCTGAAGTTTTAATTAATTCTTCATTACACTCAATTGCTGAATTCCAAGAAAAGAATAACATCACTTTTGAATTTGCTATTTTCACTGGTGATTTGGTTGACCATGACGAAATTCAATATACCTCATATGATCAATGTATTGAAGCTGAAACTATTATCTTTAGAGACATTAAAAATTCTTTCAAGAAGATGCCAGTTTATCCAGTTTTAGGTAACCATGATACTTTCCCATATGGTCAATTAGCTCCTTATAAATCTGGTTTCCAATCTAAGATTGATTGGAATGCTGACTTAATGGCTGAATTATGGATGGATTATGATTGGATTGATTGGCATCAAGCGCAAGTCGCAAGGACTCATTATACTGGTTATTCTATCAATACTAAATCTGGTTTAAAAGTTATTGCATTCAATTCAAATGCTTGGTACCAAAAGAATGAATATGCTTATATTAATACCGTTGAAGATCCTGATTATTTTGGTGTTTTCGAATTTTTAGTTGATGAATTATTAGAAGCTGAAAAAAATGATCAAAGAGTTTGGTTAATTTTCCATATTCCTGTTTCTCAAACTATGTTACCACCTCAAGCTAAATTATTTACTGAATTAGTTGAAAGATTCTCACCATACACTATTGCTCATATCTTTAACGGTCACACTCATAGAGATGAATTCCAAATTTTATATAAAAATAACAATGGTACAATTGCTTCAAAGAATGAAAAGGATATTGTTAATTTCTCATATATCACTCAAGCTGTTACTCCATGGGTTGAAAATAACCCAGCTTGGAGATATTATGAAATTGATACCAAAACTTTCTCAGTTATGAATGTTTTCAACTATTATACTAAATTAAATGAAACTTTCAGTGATGATGGTGAACCAGTTTGGGAATTTGAATACTCTCCAAGAGATGCTTACCCTGTTGCATGGCCTGAAACTTCTCCATTAAATGGTACTTATTGGCATAGAGTCTATGAAAGTATGCTTTCCAATGCAACTACATTACAAAATTATGAAGGTTATGCTAAGAGATGGTCCCCATTTACTCCAGATTGTTCAGAGGCTGGTGTCTGTAATTCTGACATTTGTTATGTTTCTTCATTCATTGATGATGAATATGAAGCTTGTATCAAACATTATAACTATACCGTTTCAAGTTCTTAATGGATACACACTTAATCAATCTTTCAAACTTTACTTTTTCAAAATTTTTCCAAAATAAAATAGATATTATTTTAAATTTTTAATTCTTCTTTGCCGTTATTATATTTATAATTATTATTAGATATTTACTTTAACCCAACAAAAAAAAATATATACATAAATAACACAGATTTATAAAGAAACAATCGCATCTTCATACTTTTTCAAAGCACAATTAAGTGATTGAACTAAAGGATGAAGCATTCGATTTTCAATCTCTCTTTCCTTCGCATCTCTACAACTAGACAACTGAGCCTCCACCCTATTGAGACATTTTTTAATTGAAAAATAATATTTCCTCAATTTAATTAAATCAGATTTAAAATTTGGATCAGTTCCAGGTGTTGAAGATGCAGTTTTATTAAATTGATTCCAAAATTGTCTTAAAAATTCTATTGATGTTGCATGCGTTAATTTAACAGTTTCAATTTTCATATTATCTAAATTAATCTTTATTCCAATATCATAATCTGAATTTTCCGTTTTATTTACAGTCGCAGCGGATGTTGGTAATCCTAATAATTCCTTCAAATTTGCATTCCACGATTGCTGTGATTGTTTGGAATTTTGTTTAACAATATTATTAATATCTTTATATGCCTCATTTTGTTTTTTACCCTCATTTTTCATATTTGTATAAGTTGACGTAAGATCAAATTTTTTATCAAATGTAGATTTTAAAACTTTAATTATTTCATCATATTCACTTGATTCAGGATTCAAATTTGATTGATTTAAAGTTTTTTCTAATAATTCTTGTGGTATTATATTTGATGCAACATTTGAAGTTTGTGTATATTTAAGTTCGTTATATTCAACCTCATCAGTTTCATCTAAATCGTTCAATTCTAGCTCTTTCTCAATTTCCTTATCTAAATCATCCACAGATGTTTCATCAGTTATATCTGCCATTAATCGCCTACTTAGTCTATTCATTGTTCTTAATATACCAACCAATTGTGCATCTTGATCGTCCTTCATTGTTATATCTGGTTTATTCCCCATTAATTGTGAATCATCGTCTTTATTACCTTCAAGATCTAAAAATTTAGGTATTGGTGCACCATTTTCATTGAAAAGTTTAACTTTCTTTCTTTTAGCCATCTTTTCACTTGTTTTTTTCTTCCTTTTATATAACGATGTTGATAGTGAATTGTTTGTTTCTGATTGCTTTTCATCATTTTGTGTGATTTGTTCAACAACATTATCATCTTCATCAATTTCCTCTTCACCATCATAATCTGCATCATAATATAAATATTTATCTAATGTAACATCACCACGATCATATAAATTAACCTTTTCACCTCTAAGTTTTCTAAATAATTTACTACTAAAAAATCTTGACCAAAATTCACCTTCTGACATTCTTGGAACATTATCATCATATGCCTTCCTAACAATTGGATATTGCTTAAAAATTTCGGTAATTTTTTCCCTCGTAACATTAACATTAACCTCATTATCACTGGATGCAACAGGTTTAATTGTACTTAAAACATTATATGGACCTTTCTTTTGATTATTTTGAATTGCAAATGATCTAAGTAAATGAATTCTACTTTTCCAAAATTCTTCAGCCTCTAAACCTTCCTTTATAACAGCTTCTGTAAAGGTACGCATCAATTTAATATTATCCCTTAATAATTTTTGTTGTAATGCAAGGTTTTTAATTAATTTCGAACTATCTAATAAATCAGCTAAAAATTGATCATTCTTAATATTTGTATCCTTGATTGAATTATCGTCATTTGATTGTATCGATTCAGGCTGAACAGATGATTCTAATGACCCTGAAGCTGGCGTAGTCAGCCCTAAAAGGTCGGAATTTGCATTACTTGATTCTTTATTCCTTTCATTTTCAAGATTAATCGATGTTTTCTTCCTTGCAATAATTTGTTGAATTGAAGTTTTAACATCATCCATAACTCTACTACTGTTAAATCCAAATAATAATTCTTTACCTGTTTCAAGACCAATTTTTAACATCATCTTATCACTAGTTGCTGGTGTTGCCTTTAAATTACTAACTGTGTTCAATGATAATTCCACTAAATTTGTAGTTGCCTGTGCATCTGCACATCTCCACACTAATGTTGCTGGAATCGTATCGTCATTTATTGTTAATAAGCCAGCCCTCTTTTTATGTGTTGCTTGACCCTGGATACGTCCCATTTCAACTCTCCTATTAGATATATACTGAAATGAAGTCTACTGCTTAAGGTAGGAAATGATCTAGCAATTTTGAAATAAAATTCAAACCCGGCCACTTCAATGAAAATTCTAAATTTTGAACCGCTCTTTCAGAATTAAAAATTACTACAAATTGCTTACCTTTCTGATGCATATTGATATTCTATATTAATATTTTTAATATTCAGGATAAGCGATTCAATAAGTTATGTAGTATAACATATCGTACAAAAAAAAATGGAAGGCGTAACATAATATATATAAGTTTATAACACGAGTAATAATAACAACAATAATAAAGATGACTACATTTTTTTATATGAGTCCAACCATTCCCTCCTTCTTTGATTATACTTTTCTTCAGCTCTATCATCATCAATCATCATTCGACTATCACCAGAATTTGCTCTTTTATGTAAACTTGACCTGATTGGTGAATTATTTAATTCAACTTCATCCTCTGTATTTAATGTACTATCGTAAATTTCAATCGATTTGCTGTTGGTATGATTTGGAATATGATTAAATGCTGAATCTTCTATGCTTAATGTTTCATCATATGTATCATTTAAATTTATCTTGTTGGTAGAGGCCGGCGGTGTATCAAATGGTGATATATAAGAATTATATCCTGTTCGTGGACTTTCAAGTTCTTTATTTCTATTTATCTTTCCGTTATTTGTATTCGTAGATTGTGGCTTAGTTAGCTGTGTTCTCACCGATGATGATGATTGATTATTTTGTTTTGAAAAACGTAAGGGTGATTCTCCTAGCATACCAGACGGTAGTCGTGTACCTGGATACATTGATGAATCCTCCTGTAACAACTTGTATAGATCCATACTTGAATGTGATGAATTTTGTCCCGTTTTCAATTTATTGGTTTTCAACGGTGTATTTGGAGCGGCCAAATCGTTCAATTCATTAGTATTTGGAGATGATCTATCATCTTCATTAAATATTGGCAACATAGATTCGTAATATGTTTTATAGTTTTGATCACTTTGTTCTTTGGATATTCTCTTTGATGGTATGCCATTTGGCGTCACTGGATTCCCATTTGGTTCAGTCAAATCACTACCTGAATCATTATTGTTGATCATCCTTAAACCCATAATTTTGGATTTCTTACGGAATGAATAATTACCATGCTTTATAACAACTTGGGTTTTATCATGTTCATCATTCATTTCAATATCGGTATTATTATTATATCCTAGATCATCAGTGGAATAAGCCTTTGCATGAGTTTCCTTTGGCGAGTCTATTATATTATCTAAGTCTAGATCATTGACGTCATCATAGTCAACATTACCATCAGATTGTAAATCCTCTTTATATTTGGCCTTTTGTCGATACCAGAAAATAAGGAAAACCGATATAAACACAACGGTGGGTACTCCAATAGCCAGCCCAACCGCCAATCCTGTAGTACTAAACATTGTGCAAGTGTTGTATCTGTCTGTATATCCAGAAGTTCCACTTGTTGTCCAGATCAGTTTATTAAGAAAGCGCAAAATCTGTTTCAACAACAAACTTACCAAACGGAGAAAAAAAAAAAAGACTTAAAAACTAAAAATACAAAACAGAGGTTGGAGCGTCATTTCTCATCTCCCATTTCCCATTTCCCATTTCTATGGAGGATGAATTTTACGTGCTTTTCCCAATGAGGAAATTGGAAATTCCAAAGCTTATTTAGTATTTATTATTTATTATTTATATTTACATTGTCTAATCTATAAATTGTACACTATATACATGTTGTTGGATCTATTGCTGTTGGCGACGAATCCATTTATTACCCCTCTTCGTAACTTTCACAAGTTCCTTGGTGAATGTAACATATCCCATTCGTTCACATAACTGGATAAGACCTTTCAAATGGTATTTGGTCCAAATAAATCTGTTCTGTGAACTTAATACTAATTTATAGGCGTCTCCAACATTACCATTGTGGGTTAAGGTACTTAGCATTAGCCTTGCAAATTTGAAATCCGCTTCATCCTGTTTACTAACTGAGAGTTTCTGAAATCTATCTGTCTTTCTAAATTCACCACGTTCAGTCCATATTTTTTGCGCAAATGCAAGTGATGCTTGATGTCTTGCAGTATGCATACACATATTGTATAACCTATCCGTACGAGGTATACGACCAAATGAAAGTTCTGTCTGTTTTCGGATTGCCATTTGATGTTCGTTTTTATTTTCTTCTATAGCTTCATCGATTTCTTGCTTGGGTTCTTCAATTACAACTTTTGGTTCATCATTTTCTATTTTGATTCCTTCTCTATCAAAAATAGTTAACTTATCCCATTCGCTTTCAAAAATCTCCAATAACCCATATCTACCAACAACATAAAGATAAGCCTCAATCAATTCTTCACTGATATATTTTTCATTGCCATCAGTTGACAAGATATACTTCCATAATGCCCTTGTTTCACTGAGCATCAATTTTGGATCGGCACCATCAAAATGTTTTAATGGAATGAGAGGTGGTGCATTTTGATGAAATTGAAAATTTGATAATTCTAAAACTTTTGATCTAATTGATGAAACTCTAACATCTACTAATCCAATAGGCGTATGTTCATGTCCATTATTTACCCTTTCAACAATATCTCCAATTCTATAGTATGTGTTAAATAACCATTTTGTACATTTTGGATGAGGTAGTTGAACATAACCATTTAATTTTGTATTAGTTTCACAAATATTAATCCAAATTCCACGTACAAATGGTAAATCGCCATCAACATATGCAAGATACATCATGATTTCCATCAATTGACTATCAACTGGGTATCCAGATTCATAATACTTAATAATAAAATCCCAACCTTTTGAAATCATTCCTTTACGTGCACCGCAACCCTTTGCTAGTGCTAATAAAGCCTGTGGTTCTATTTCAATTTCTTTATCAATCATTTCCTCATAAACAGAAACACCATGTTCTATATCATTATGTAATGTATCTAGTAAAATCATTGATGTATAAGTTCTTGTTGACGGTGAGGTTGATAATGATAAAAATTTCATTGTATCAAAAGTTTCCTTAGCTAATTCATAATTATCTAATCTCATATACATTTGCATGATCGATGTATAAACAACTGGGGATGTTTTCATTGGATTTTTATCATCAGGTAGTTCATTGAGAACATTAATATATTCACGAACTTTATTAACATCTGATAATCTTGCATAGTGGTTTAATAAAATTGCATAAGTTGTCGTATTGGCAACAATTTTATCATTATTTACTGAAATTTTTGAATTGTCCTTAGTTTCTTCTATTTTATTGGTCATTTCAATATCACGTAATAACAATGTCACTAAAATATGCGATTGTTTTTTTGGAAGTAAATTACATAATGCTAATAAATCATTCATAATTGAAACGTTACCCCACAAAACCCCACTTAATAAAGCCAATTCATGCAATTTTTCAACAAGTTGCGTTTTCTGATTTCTTGGAATTGAAGTTATAAGCTTATGAAAATCAAAACTTGAAAATGATTCCTGTGTTGTTATTGATGATGTTGGATCACATATACTACTTTTCAATAATGCATCAATGACGGGTTCCCAATTTGAAGTTTCCCTTTGGGTAATATTGGATAATATTTCAGGTGTCAATATTTCAGTTATTGAATTGGGAAGTGGGATGTATGGTTTTGGTGATGGGAAAAGGTTTATTAAATCTGTTTCATTGTTAACATTTATGTTTATATTAGAATTACCGTCATCAAGTCGTTGTTGTTCTATTGGCGAATTCAGAGCATTTAAGGTATTATCTTGGGAGGATGATGATATCCCTAACGATTCAAACACTTCATCTATATCTCTTTCTGTAGTTTCTTTGGTTTCATTAGCTAGACTTAAATCATTATCTATTTCAACTTTACGTTTTTCCTCCTCTTTAAGTTTAATGACTTTTTGAACTTGCTCAGTAAGTTCCTTCAAAGCATTAAACTGGTCAGACAATTTCACATTCTGACGATTCAAACTTCCTATGTCCTCAGCATGGTTGGAGTTTCGCTTGACAAATTGTGTGGTGTGGAGACTTCGATTGGGGAGTTGTTGATGGAGAAGAGAGGGTATAATCTCGATTCTTTTCACATTCCTTAATTTAAAACAAAAATTCACTATACTATGTCGTGTCGACATTGTAATAGTATTAGATTATGGTTCTATGAAAGCTGTTGAAATACAATACTAGTGGTATAGCAAAAGGCTAGAAAAACTGAAAAATGAAAAATCTGAAAATTTTCATTTTTCATGTTGACCAAAAAGGGAAAGGGGAAAATTTAATTATGAGTGAAATGTGAAATCTAAGTTAATTATTAATTATCTTGTGATGTTATGTATACTGTATGTATTTCTTCTAAACTAAATCAGATTACATGCATTTGTATTTAAGTTCCAAAGAATTTGACTTCTAGTCTGAAATCTGGTTTGTTTGATTCAATTAAGTTTGAATGATTTGTTGCAGAGTGAAGGTATTATTGTCGTCAAACGATCCTTCATTTCAGGCCTACAGAGTGACATGTATTGTATATGCAACTTGAAAAGTACATTAATTGATGAAATTAAAATTTCTAACTTTTATAACGTGTTTTTGAATTGAAAAACCTCATATTAAATTAAGTATACAATATATATAGTCTATGTTGCCATTGTTAAACAGTATTTCCTATTTCCTATTTCCTATCTCCCGTTTTACGTTTCACGTTATACCACATTTCAATAATGCCATAACTGATCGTCAATTAACTTAGTAATACAACGTAGACACAATAACAAACCAGAAATCCCCTCATCTTTGGCAGCCAGCTATTGTTTACCCTGAACACCCTCCCTCGAACCTTCCTAATGGAGACGTTATCTCCTAACTCCATGCTGCTTATAAATGTCAAACGGAGAAAAAAAATGATCGGTGAAAGTTTATAAAACTAACCGGTTTCCTTGTCATTTTTCAAGTCTTTGTTCTGTATCTTGATTTTATGAAGGTTAAACCTATATAGATCAAACAACTAACTATCAATGACATTAGCTAACTCCAATCTTTTTAAATCAATTAAAGTCGGTAACGTTGAATTGAACAATAGATTCGTCTTTGCTCCCTGCACAAGAGTAAGATGTACAGATGAACATGTTGCTACAGATGCAATGTTACAACACTACGGTGAACGTGCAAAACTGAATAAGGGATTAATCATACTTGAGGCGGCTGCACCACTTTCATCTTTTGGCTTTTTCCCACACCAACCACTTATTGAAACTAAACCTCAAGTAATTGCATTAAAGAAAATTGCCGAAGAAATTCATTCAAATGGTGGTACTGCAAGTTTACAATTGTTTCATCCAGGTAGAGCGGTCTCTCCACTTGTTTGTAAAAACTTTAATATTGAAGCTGTTGCTCCATCTTCAATTTATATGAGCTCCGAAAGTGAAGCAGAATTCAAGTCCCAAGGTATCGAGTTAAAGGAATTAACTACCGCACAGATTAAACAATTGGTAAAAGACTTCACCGAAGGTGCAAAAAGAACCATCAATGAAGCTGGTTTTGATTTCATTGAAATTCATGCTGCTCATATGTATTTAATTGATCAATTTGTTCAAGAAGTATCAAATCAAAGAACTGATGAATATGGTGGTTCAATTGAAAACAGGGCAAGATTTGTCCTTGAATTAGTCGATGCAATATCTGAAGCTGTTGGTGCTGAACATGTTGGTATTAGATTTTCACCATATATGGAATTTCAAGGTTCATTAGGTGAAAATTCTCCAACTGATCCAATTCTTACCTGGGGTTACATTTTAAGTGAACTACAAAAAAGGGCAGATAGGGGTAAAGAATTAGCATATGTTTCATTGGTCGAACCAAGACTTAAAGCAAACCCAGCAGAAATCAACAATTCAACTACAATTGATTTTTCATGGCCAAGATTGTTCTGGAAAGGTATTATTATCAGAGCAGGTGGTATGTTACATGAACCATACTTGAGTTATTTAGAGGGTATCATTAACGGTGATGACAAATTATTGGTTGCTTCTGGTCGGTATTTTACTTCAAATCCAGATTTGTTAGACAGGTTGGGTAAAAATGAAGAATTAACTCATTACCAACGTCAATATTTTTATACCCCATCTAATAAAGGTTATATTGGTTTTGGTAAATTTGGTGTTGAATATGATGATTCACAAGATGAAGTTGAACCAAAGGCATTAGCTACCTGAGTTACAGAATTAAAGCACTTTTTTAGATGAATTTTTTTTGGTTTTTTTCGGTTTTTTTTATCTTTTTATAGAGTATTATAGTGAGTTTAAAAATATGTTAGATTTAAAAAAATGATTTTTGCTTCTAATTTGTAAGAGGAGCCGAAGAAATTAATATGTTTATTTTGCAAAGCATAAGATCTAATTCTAAGTAAAAGTTACCAATCTCAGGCACTGTAATTGATTAACGATTAAGAAAAGGACTCTTGTTCATTTACTTAATTCAATAATAAATTTTTAACTTAATTTGTGGATCTCAATTTTTCTTTCAATTTCAAATAAACTTTACTTATTCAAGTAATAAAGTTACAATAATTAATTAATTTCTTTTCTATAAACATGGTTCTTATAAATTTATTGGATCATTTCATGTCATCAAACTTCCTAATTATACAGTTCGTGCAGCAAAAAAGCAGAGTAAAGCAAAAATTGAAAAAAAAAAGAAACAAAATTAACCAATTAAAGAATAATATGACTTAATGTGACTGAAAAACTTCTCGGTATCTTCATCATTATCCCCAATGTAGATATGTGCCTTTGAATGAAAAATTACTTGCAGATTATTCCAACCAAAATGATAATCTCTAATAATGCATATAATTATAGCAGTAAACATCCTAACTCCACGTCCACCTCCCAAACACCAAAATACAATTAATACCTCCATACATTTACAAACTACTTTATCAGGTAAATCCAATATCAAATCCAGACCAGTTGGTATTGATAATATTGAATAATCATCCTTGAATTCTGTAAATAATTTGGTGACTGAATGTTTTAATAAAAGCTTAGTGAATCGGTCCTTAAATTTGATTGTAAATATATGTGCATGTAACCAATATATAACATCTCTAACTTGTGACGTGGTATAATTCGATCTTAAAAACAACAAAGAAATTTTGGCTAACCCGTTCAACAGTGTTTGAGTTGGCAATGCAGGGATTTTTGGTAATTTACTAACATCAACTAAATTTGATGGAACTGGCCTAGCGATTGGTTGTAAAATAGTTTTTAGAGAGGAAATCTCAAGCTCAGTTAATTTTAAATTTGAATTTTTAAATAATGGTTCAATTTCTAAATCAGGTATTTCCGTAATATTAGTATTTTGTTGTTTCTGAAATGGTGGTGATAGTAAGGCATTTGGACCTAGTTTATACGCCAACATCTTTCTAAAAATCGTAAATCTTGTTAAATTATCATTGTCAGTAACTAAAATAAATTTCCTAATTTCTTGACAATTAGCATTTGATAAATGTGATTTTTCTGACAAATATTTTAATCTTGCATCACCAATCACTCTATCATGTTCAATTTTGATTTGATGTTTTGTTTTCTTTAAGGCTTGTTTACTTGTATTTTCAATTAACTTTTTAAATTGCTTTTCATGATTATGCAATTCCACTTGATCTTTTGGTGGAATCCACGAAGGTCGAGTTACAGTTAATTTTGATAATTTTTCAGATGATGCAATTGACAAATCATCCAAGGTACTCATTAATTGTGGATCATTCGTTGATGGATTAGGTTGCTGTTTTCGTTTGATCAATTCATCCTCTGCTTGATTGTGCGACGTAAATTCATAGAATGTTGATAATTGTTGTGCAGTTGGCGATAATACACTAAATGATTTATTTTTCTGTAACGAAGGACTTTGAAATGTTTGACCAGTAGGTGTAGATAATGGTGGTAAATCTGGAATATCTACTGGCGTTATTTCTGGTGTTGAAGAGAATGGTAAATATGATGATCCATTAGGATTTGCCAATTTCCCCGGTAACGGAGATGGCGGAATAATCAAGTTTGATTCCGATTCATTCCAAGCTTTTCTCAATGCATCCCTTGACTGTGCTTCATTTGCATGTTGAAACATTCTTAATGATGTTGCAGATGCAATGGGAACATTATACATAAAAACATCATGATCCACATCATCAAAAGTATCATCATTATCATCATCATAGAGTTTATCCTTTTGCTTCTTTGTTAATTGCTGTGTACTACGACGTCGTGGCAATTTTGTTGTTGTAAAGGATTTTTGATGTATACTTCTTGCATTTTGTAATAAATAAGGAGAAGATGAATTTGAGTTAGATTTCGGTAATGGTATTGGAGTGGTAGGGGAAGGTGTCGAATTTACTAACGAAGGTGTTGATCTAAATCGCTGAGATAATAACTGATTCCTATTTGGCTTCATATTGTTTGGATTCGGTGAAGTAACTTGTTTGGACTTGTTAAACGAAGGACGTCGTAATGTTGAAGTTGATAATGAAACATCAATTTCAGCTTCAAGGTCGCTTGAAACATCTTCAAATCCGGAGTCACTTATTGCACTTGTTATTGTAGAATTATGGCTATGATCAAAAGACACGTTTTCATCATTCACCTTGGAGGCAATTGAAGATTGGCTAAGAACTGAACTGTCAGGATCTAGTGAGTATGATTTTGTACGAAGTTCAGTATTGGTATTGGTATTGGTAGTGGTAGTGGTATTGGTATTAATAACACTGATCCCAAAGCCTCTAGATAAAGAAGATACTCTTTTTGATGTATTTCGTTGTACCATACCAACAGAGGGAGTTCCAATATCTGTATCGGCAGTCATATTACCCTGATCTGGATGGATCAAAGGAATGTTTTAATTATGTCAAAGCTTGAAAGATTTGGATTTCATGAGAAATTGTAATTTTTCCAACTTCAAGAACAACTGCGGATTGGAATTGGAGGCTGGTTTGTTAAGGGTGTTGTTATTTAACAAAAAAGCATGCTTTCTTCTGCAAGTATTAGGATAGATAGAGAGTGCTACTGGTGATCTAATATATATTATAATACATATACTGAATGTTGTTGTAAGGTTGTCGTTTCTATTTCTTTTGTCAAATCATTTAATAGATCAATTTCATTTATCAACTTTTTTTTTTGCTTTTATTTGGAACTTTGACAGTCTACAGTTATGTTGTATTAATACTCCAGCAAGTGTTCCATTTTTCCCAAACGATAATGATGGGAGAAAAGAGAGAGAATTCAATACAAGAATTAAAAATCATATACTCTGAATTGATTATAACATTTCCTAACATTTCGGATGAGGTGTAGGTTATTAACAGTTAGATATATTACTCAATGTACCAGTAAATATTATTAAATTTTCTCTACGACACTTTTAACAACAGTATATTCTTCAACACCAAAAACACTACCTTCACGACCAAAACCAGAACAACGAACACCTCCAAATGGTAATGCAGCTTCACTTATAAGACCAGTGTTGATACCTACCATACCAACATTTAAATCTTGCTGCACAATTCTGCATTCTGTTACGTCGTCACTAAACAAATAGCCGGCTAACCCAACATCATCTCTATTTCTATTAGCCATTGAAACAACGGAATTGATTGATCCTGTGTATCTAATCAATGATGCAATTGGTCCAAAAATCTCTGTTTCATAAATTTCCATATCTGGTGTAACATCACCCAAAACTGTTAATTCGTAAAAGGTTGGACCTAATTTAGGAAGTTTATTACCACCATATAATAATTTTGCACCCTTATTCAATGCATCCTTTGTCAACCCATCGACTTTATTTAATGCACGATCATGAATTAATGGTCCATGTGTTACAGTAGGATCAATTCCTGGACCTAGCCTAAACTTTGAAATCTTTTTTAATAAAATTTCAACAAACTTATCATAAATTGAATCTGCAATATAAACTCTATTGACACAGACGCAAGTTTGTCCACTGCTTCTAAATTTTGCTGCAATCATACCATCTACTGCCCTTTCAATATCATTAACTTTGTCGGTTACGATAAATGGGGAATTACCACCTAGCTCCATTGAAATTTTTTTAACAGAATTTGCACTTTGTCCAAGTAGAAGTTTACCAACTTTGGTACTACCAGTAAAACTGATTTTTTTCAATTCGTCAGCCTCACAGAACCTTTTACCAAATTCAGGAGTTCTTGACTCCTCAACTGGTACAATATTGATAACACCTGCAGGTACGCCAACATCATCACAAATTTGTGCAAATGCCAGTGCAGTTAATGGTGTATCCGCAGCGGGTTTAATCACGGCGGTACAACCTGCTGCAATAGCAGCACCTAATTTTCTTGTAATCATAGCCAATGGGAAGTTCCAAGGTGTAAGAATACCCACAGGTCCAACAGGTAATCTATAAGCAGAAATTTTCTTTGTTGGATCATTTGATGAGATTATTAAACCATTGATTCTTGGTGCTTCTTCTGCAAACCATTCCATAAAACTAGCACCATAAATTACTTCACCCATTGAATCTGATAATGGTTTACCATTTTCTAATGTTATAATTTTTGCTAAATCTTCAGCATTCTTTAAAAGTTCATCATTTAATTTTCTTAATAATCTACCCCTCCACCTTGGAGTTGTCATTTTAAATCTATCAAATGCATCTGAAGAGTTAGCAAACGCTAAGGACAATTGACTTTCTGTAGTTGATGTAATATTTGTCAATGTTGATCCATCATACGGGTTTATAACTGGAAACTGAATACCCGATTTAATATCTGACGAAAACTCACCTCCGATATATGGGACCGTTTTGATTAAATTTTGGTTCTTGATTGAAGATAATGTTTGATTTAAGGCCGGAAAAGTAGTATATCTCCTTAACATAGTGTATTATGTGGTTTATATGGAAGTTTGAAAAGATAATGCATATGCAGAAGACTTTGAAATTCACTACACGTTAAAGGATCAAGCCCTCGGAGGATGCCGGATAAGGAAAAAGTGAGAAAGGAAGTTTTTGACGATTAGAGAATCCACAAGAAATCATCAATAGAACTTACGTTTGTCTGTGAAAGAATCGATTATTATATAGCTCAAGTTGTACTCATATATATCTATACCAGTTTATAAAATATTGAATCAAAAAGATTATTTTTGTGACAAATTAATGACGTTTTTACCATTAAACTCATGTTGAAGAACTAATATTATTTTAATTATTATTCTTTATTTTTATTATATCACTCTTTGTAGATATAATAGGGATCAATGATTGAAACATAATTTATTCATTCATTCATTCATCTTTATCAGTTTTGTAAAGAATATCAAGGAAAGAACCCACAACTTCATCGACGACACCCCTTGTAGAAACGCTTCCAGCAATACCATAAACCTGTGCAGTATCACTCTTTAAAGAATTTGGACCATTCTTTTTAATTAAATCAACACACTCAGAAACACAAGCTTTTAAATCTTTAATCAATTGATCAATTGAAGGGCCTGTTAATCTTGTAACTGCCAAATGTAAAGCTGCAGGTTGTTGCAATGAACTCAAATGCCAACCATATTGTTTACTTAACATATCTCCTAATGCATGAACATTTATAACATCACTCTTAAAGGCGACAACAGATAATAATGGATCACCTATTAAATCTAACTCATCAATTTCATTTTCAACCACATTCCTTAATTTTTGGGAAGTTTCTAAAATTTCTCTAATTTGTTTAATATAACCATCTTCACCTAAATAAATCATTGTTGCCCAGGCACCAACAGTTAAAGCACCTGGACGTGAACCTGCCAAAGTTGGAGAACCGTATAAACCACCGACCCAATCAGAAGAAATATAGTACTGATATTTTCTATAAGCTGGGGAACGATACATGATAACAGAAGAACCCTTTGGAGCAAAACCATATTTATGAGTATCACAAGAAATTGAAGTAACACCTGGTAATCTAAAATCAAATGCAAAAGGTAAAGGTTTACCCAATGCCTTTTCATAGAATGCAATAACAAATGAACCTAAACAACAATCAACATGTAAGGGAATATCATATTTAACAGCCAATTTGGATAATTCAGGAATATTATCAATTGTACCATAGGGGAAATTTGCAGCTGAACCAAGAATTATTACGGTATTTCTATTAATTAATTTTTTCATGTGATTAATATTAGCCGTATAATCATCATTTAAATCAGCTAAATTTAATTTCATATTAAAATATTTTGCAGCTTTGAAAACAGCAGCATGGATTGTCTTTGGTGCTACAATTTCAGGATTTGTAATACCCTTTTCAATACGACCTCTCTCCCTTGCCGCTAAACAGGCAAGTAATAAAGATTCAGTACCACCAGATGAAGTAGTACCACAACCAGTATCAAGTGGTGCATTGAATAAATTTAGAACCATACTGACAACTTCGGATTCCATTTGACGAACACCAGGGAAGGCATCTGGATGTAACTGATTTGAAACGGCAAATTTATGAATTGCATCAGTTTGTAATTGAATCAATTCTTCACCACCATGGTAAACAGCCCCTGAAACTTTACCATCTTTCCAATCGACTGCCTTTAGGTGATCCAAACGGTCCAATTGATCCAGAACTTCATCCTTTGATAAACCTTTTGAGGGAATTTTATGATGATCAACATGATCTGCCTTTACAATGAGTCCATTTTGTAAGGTTTTCTTTGTCTCATTTAGTTCTTGATCTATTTTTTTCCTAATAAAGGGAATTTTGAATAGAAGAGAGGTAAGTTGCTTTACAAAGAAATCATAGACAAACCGAAGAGTCCGGAAAAGACCATAACCGTAGATGGAGTTCCAGATGGGCGACAGAACGTAATTATAAACGACATAGACAAACAAGAAGTCTTTAGCTTTGTCCAGCCAAGTAGTAGTAAAGTAGTACTCTACAACGGCCTCATTTATAATGTCAAAAGCGTCCATTTTGATGCAATTGTGAAACAAAACAAGTTATACAATGATGAGGAGATGATGAGTGTCACAAGTCTTTTATGGACAGTATTAAGTATTAAATAAAATATTTTGTTTTCTGTCTGTCGCTAACTAAATTTTTCACTTTTAACTTTTAACTTTTTAACTTTTTAACTTTTAACTCCTCTTCTATAAAAGTGATTTCTGATTTCTGTTACTTTATTAACAGTGGCAAAAAAGAAACAAAGAGATATTCTCTTCTTCTTCTTCTTCTTCTTCAGTTGCTAGATATCATACCCTCTACAATGCATAGATTGACTTTCAAAAGGTTTCTTAGTGGGTCGAGAAAATCTCTCACATCGAAACCACCTGTGTTATTCCAGGATCCCGCTAACGCCCCTTTGCCATTTCAAATACAGAGAGAAAACCCGCAAATACCTTTAAATAATCAAATACCTCCAATGAAACCCAATTCGAATTTTACTATTATCGAATTATTTAAAAATAAGAGTACCAAGAATGCAACTATAAAACTATTCACAGGATTGGCATTACTACAAGTTGTTATATTCTATGTATCAACAAAAAGTATATTTGAGGAACTAGATGACACAGAGAACAGACTAGTTGATCTTTGGGGCTTTTATGAACGTAAGGATATATCACAAACTGTAATGGCTGTTCATATTGGACAATTGAAACAGCAGTTATTAAAGGCTGGAATCAATCCAGTAACTCCTCAACAAGCACTGGCTGTATCACAGCATTTACTTTCATTTGCAAGAGACTCGAATACCGGAAATTTGATGATTTATGTCGATCAAAATAGTCAAATATATAAACTTGTTCCATTTAGCTACGAATATGATATTTCCAAAATACCCAAATTGAATTTAGCCATCGATCAAACCTGGGATGAATATAGCAACGACACCGAAGGTAAGACCGTGCGTGGCATTTCCAAATAGATAAAACCCTTACAATATACTGTAATAATATATATCTACATAGAGAGAGACATATAAAACTTTTACTAAGAACCAATTAACAGAAAACAATAGTAAATACTAAATACTAAATACCGTAATAAGTAATAAGATTGAAGATTACGCTTTTCTAGCGACAACCCAAATCGATATCTCAACTCCAGATGTTGATGTTGATTTTCAAACATGTACTTTTTTCCTTCTCTTTTTTGTAAGCTACAGTTGTTACTGACAACTGATTAAACACTTCAAGGACTATTTATTGACAATAAAATGTCAGGAGAAATCGTAGGTGTCACACGATCGATTTCTGCTTGCAAGAGATGTCGTAAAAAGAAGATAAAGTGTTCACACGATTTTCCACAATGTAAAGGTTGTGAAAAGGCTGGAGTTGAATGTGTTTCTTTGGATCCAGCAACTGGTAGAGAAATATCAAGAAGTTACGTGGTTCACTTGGAAAGCAAAATTGCAGAACTTGAACAATTGATAAATCAATCGAAAGATACCAATCCATCAATATCTTCAACCTTGACTGATCAGAATCCAAATACTTTTAATACTCCGACTTCCTCACTTTCACAGATAACATCAAATACCCCAGGTTCCATCAATGAGATATTGAATAAAAATTCGATGGCTGGTATAGGAAATATTTCAGTTAATGCATTGATTAATACATCTAAAAGTATAACAGAGAATGATGACAACGATAAGTCTATTATGGATTCAATAAATCCTTATACCTCAGCTTCAAAAAATGATGATTCATCAAGACCTACGTCCTTTTCAGGAAATGGTGTTAGTTTTTCTAAATTAATGTTTGCCGCTGTTCATTTTAAAGATTCAGATGATAGATACAAAGAACGCAGAAGATCATCCACAACAGGAACTCCACATATAAAACCACCAATTGATCCAACATCGAGTTTAATGTCATCATTTTCAAAGAATGTTGCCTTGTTACCACCTAAACAACAGGCTTTAGACTTTTTGTCATTGTTTTTTGCACAATCAAATTCACAATTGCCAATATTCCATCGTGAAGAATTTTTGAAAAATTATTTTATACCAATTTATGGTGATATACCACCAAATATATCGTTTGCATCACTTTACACACCAATAGATTGGGAGAATCAGTTTACTAAAGTGAAAGAACAGGATACTTGGTATTATCAATATACAAGATTGTTAAATGCTGCGACTGGTGTTAATCCCGATATGAATCCTTTTGAATTTTCAGCAGATGTGAATGTTCCCAAAAGATTTAGAAAAGCACTATATTTTATGAATATTGTTTTTGCAATATCTGGTAGTATTTGGCATTTACAATTTCCAGGTGAAATTTCGGAAAACTTCAAAAATGCTGCTTTATTACATATCGAAGATGCATATTCTAGTTTAAATCGACTAGAAGCATTACAATCAATGCTATGTTTAACCTTATATTCTTTAATGAGACCATGCGTTCCCGGGGTTTGGTATTTATTAGGTTCTTCATTAAGGCTATGTGTTGATTTAAATTTACACATCGAATCATCAACATCATCATTTGATCCATTTACAATCGATATGCGCCGAAGGCTTTTTTGGTGTTGTTATTCTTTAGATAGACAGATTTGCGTGTATCTTGGGAGACCCTTTGGTATCCCAGAAGAATCCATTAAAATTTCTTTTCCTTCATTACTAGATGACCAATTTATAACCTCTGATTCATCCATGGAGACACTATATGTAAAAGTTAAAAAAACTACACCATCTTATAAAAACATTGCTATAACAATGTTTAAAATCAGACAATTACAAGCTGAAATTCAGAGTATTCTCTATGAGAATAAAGAAATTCCAAGAATTTTCCCAAATATGAATTCTTGGTTATCTGATATAAGTTATAGATTGAATAATTGGAAGAATAATTTACCCAAGGGTAAAAAACTTATGAATTGTGAATTTACTGTTGAGTTTTTTGATTTAAATTATTACCATGCAAGAATAATGTTGCACGGTTTATCACCACACAGAAGTGTTTTAACAAATAAAGATTTGATGGATATTTCTGATGCTGCGAAAGGAACTTTGGCAGTATTTTTTTTATTACTTGATAAAGGTGCACTAAATTACACCTGGGCCGTAACACAGAATGTTTTTATGGCTCAAATGAATTTTTTATATTCCATTTTCAATAGTGATGTTGTTAAGAACTCAATCACCATTAAAGAATTCCAGAAATTTGCAATGTATTCAAACATTCTCTTGAAAAGTTTGATCGATAAATGTAATGCCGCTGAAGAATGTCTTGAAGTTTTAACAATTTTAAATCAAGTGGTTGTGAAATTAAAGTATCCTGAATTTTCGGAGAACTTGAAATCTCAAAAAATGAATAAATTGCCATCTGAAGAAGAAATCACAAAGTTACAACCAGGTGGAAATATGTCTGGTAGTATGCGGAGATTGATTGTCAGTATTCCTGAGTTAATGAATTCCGAAGAAATTAAGCAAAATATAGATAGAGATGAAATTGGTGGTGATAAGAAAAGACTGAAAATAGACAATTATAATAATACTATATTATCAGCAAGTCCAAAATACTCCGACTACAACACAACAACCAATACCAACGATAATACCAGCAATAGTACCAACACACAAGAAAACCATAGATCTGATAATGAAAGTCTTCCTGGTTCATTATGGAGTATGGATGAATTTGATTTGGAGCGGTTTATGGATCAAGTTCATAATGCTGAATCGCCTGAAAGTGCAAGATCGATGAGTAGAATATCAACTACGAGTAACCCTGATACTGGAAATCAAATATTCAAACCAGGACACAATGAAGGTATAATTATATCACCAAGTACAACATCCTCAATTTCTAGTGGTGGTATAGTGCTTGATGCAAGTAGATTAAATCAATCACAGTTTCCAACTTATTTAAATCAACAGGACCAGATACACATTCAACATCAACATCAACATCAACAACAACAACAACAGCAGCAGCAGCAGCAGCAGCAGCAGCAGCAGCAGCATCTACAACTGCCATATGCGAAAGCAAATTCAGCTGCTAATAGTTACTATTATACGCCAAATGTATCACAGTACATTCAACATTATCCATATACCTCAAATATATCCTCTGTAAATACTACAAATACTCCAAGTCCTGTTGCAACATTCCCATATCTGAATACCATACAAGGTATTGATAAAGTCAATGAAACAGATCAAAACTCTGACGCCAAAAGGAAAGATAATAAAGAAGGTCAACGAGTATATAAATTAATGTTTGAAACTGGAACTGAAAGCATTTGGGATCAATTTTTTGCACCATAAAAACTTGATGATTTTCATTACTTCTATTAAGTTGTATTACTATATAAAATTTTATTTATTTACAGGTCAGATTCTATGTACATTTTATTCTATAAAGTATGCTTTTTCCATACCTTGGGTTTACCTTCTTCATAAGCGGGACCATTTACTTCTTCTTCAATTTGTTCTTGAGACAAATCACTTTTAGGTTTGTGCATAACTGGAGTTTCAATATCGTCTTGTAACGTAGTCTCAAGCATATAGACATTAGTTATATAGCCAACGTGAACATCGGGCTCATCACTGTGGGGTGATTTATGAATTGTGTGTAAAACGGAACGTGGAATTAACGATGCTTCTTCAACTTTGAAATCTGGATTTACATCAGATTCTGAGATTCCTTCTTGATATTCATATTCTTCACTTTCTTCCTTCTGGTGTTGTAACACATCATTTTTATTTGCTGCATCTAGAAAAACCTCAGGATCAGTCGATAGAAAATCATTTGGAAACAGCTCTGCTTTGTTTTCAGTTTGTTTACCTTCTTCATATTTTATATCTTGAATTGTTTCTGGTTCATCTGGTATTGAAATAGCTTCTTTGGCTTCAAGTTCTTCATTACTTTCATTTAAGTTACCTTCACTAATTGATTCAGTTTTAGGTTCATAAACTTCCATTAGTTCTCTTTCTAACTCAAGATTAACATCTTTACCTAATTTTCTCCAAATTGCAACGAATCCACCTGCAACAGTTCTAACTCCAACTTTGGGACGAACGGAATATCCAACTTTACCCGTTGCTCTAATTAAAGTCCTTCTAGTATCCCATTCCTTCAATCCGCCACCTGCACCATCTAATAATTGAACTGTTCTTTCATGATCCAAATGTAGTGATGTTGGAACTTCTAATTTCGATAATCTTTCATTTTCAGTTGCAATTGCTTCAATTGCATCAACAATTTGTGTGATACTCGGACAAAAGACAATTATAAATCCACCTGTCTTAACATATGGTGCTAATTTGATCATCTCTTCCTGATAATTTGGCATATCTAAGAAAATACCTGATAAGAAGGCATTCTTTTCATCTGAATCGCATTCCAATTCTTGTTGCTTCTTATAGACATTTTCTCTTTCAATCCATTCTTTCCCCACATCAGATAAGACCCAATTACTTGGACTTTCAGAAACATGGAATTCAACATTATTTAAATACATACCTCTTCTAAACCCTTTTAATGTTCTTTTACCTGTGATACTATGAGATCCATTACAGTCAACGGTATGTAAAACTGCACCACGTAAATTTGGATCATTTGAATAGTGTGCTAAAGCATTTGCTGGATGTAAAGCTTTTGAGATCGCTAATGTTAAACTACCATGACCTGTACCAGCTTCTAAAAACTGTAATGGATTAATTTTTTCACCTTCTTCCTTTGGAGGTTCAGGATAATCGATTTGTAAATCTGTTAATGAAACAATAGCTTGTGCATCTAATGAATAGATTGGTTGTGCTTTTCGTTCAGAAAATGTAATCCATTGTTCCAAAGTTGGTTTTGAACAGATATACTTTGCTAATTTACTTTTTGTTTCAATTGTATGAACTTTACCTAACGGAGTAGATCCTAATAAATCTGTATGTGGGATTTTACCAAAATTAATATTGACTTTTGCGTTTGGTAAATCCTTTAATGGTCTTGATAACCATTGTTTTTTTGTCACGGTTTTTTTCAATGGTGTAATTATAACATAATCACCAACTTGAAAATTATCTGAGATAAATCTTCGGCTTATTATTGAAAATTTCAATTTTGAATTAGAGATAGACAAAGACAGCATTTATCTAGATTGCTTAATGAAAAGACTGAACTCAGTTGGTATAAAGTTGGATAGAAATCAAAATGTCAAGAGGAAAAGAAAGTAAGTTTCATCATTAATTTGATTAAAACTTCAGCGATTGGTTCAACATGAAAAAATAAGTTTCCTAGTAAAGTTATATAGACATAGGTCATCTAATAGCTAAAGCACGCCAATTTCGAATGGATATATATGGGAAAACTTGTTGTTGATAAGTTCGATCAATTAGATAGTTTAAATTCTACATATTTTTACAGACTTTTTGGACGGATCTTAGAGTATGATAGAAGTGTTGGTATAATTCAACTCGGCAGTTTATTTGATAATTCAAGTTGTGAAATCGAGCTTGATTTCAACAAACCACAAGGTGATGATCTTACAGAAGGTTTAGTTATCGATGTACAAGTTATTACAATAGTCTCAAGTCATACGAATGATATTATTTTAAAGGTTACTCAACTAAATATGATTGATTTTCCTCAAGAACTTATCGATGCTAAAGACATTTTACTTGGATTTTCACATTCATAAGGTTATGATTTAGTAGTTTATAGATACAAATCGTCTATACAACAAAACCAGAGAATACGATGATATTGCGATAAACATAGGGGGGTAGTATTAAGATAAAAACTTTATAGAATTGTGTAGAAAAAAACCAGTGATGATAATGATAATCCAAATTAACGATGACTTTTAACAATTTTAAAATCTGACCTTGGTCTTTCTCTTGTTTGTAAGTAATATAGTTTGAGGTTTTTCTTCTTCTTCTTCTTCTGATACTTCTTCTTCTGAAATATCCATTTTTTCGTCTTCGTCTGATCCTTCTTCCTCTTCTTCTTGTCTCTTTCTTTCCTCTCTTGCCAATCTCTTTTCCTCCTTGATTCTTAATTCGACTTCTCTCATCTTCAATAATTGTGGGTTTTCCTCCACCAATTTCTTATCAAGTGCAAGAGCTCTTTCTTTGTTACCTCTCATTCTATTCTTATAGAAGGCACGCTCTCTCTTCTGTCTGATTTCTTCGATTCTTGACATGGCCTTTAATGTAGTTTGAACCAGATCTCTATTATATCTAACTGGAACATTTCTTCTCTTTGCAAAAGTCAAAGTAGAGTCAACAGACAATTCTTTACCAGCAGCTTTACGGAAAGCCTTAGTCCATTTAAGTTTTCTAGGATTTCTTCTTTGTTTAAAGTTCTTGTGACATTTCGAACGACAGAACTTGAATTCCTTAGCGTCGTTACGAACGTAGGTTATTCCGTGGCCGGGATAACATGGAGAAGAGCAAAAGTGACAACTGTAAATTCTCATTGTATGTGTATATGAATGTGTATGTGGATGACAATATGGTTCAAACTTTGGTCAAGAATCAAGAACAAAATCCTTTAAGACATTATCAAAACTGAAATATTTTAAAGAAAAAAATTTTCTAAAAGGAAAAAAAAAAAAAAAGGTAAAAAAAAAAAAATTCTAAAAAATTTCCGGCTGCTTACGTAAAGTTTCTGGCAATTTTCATGGTAATCTGCATCTATATTTGTGTAGAGAGGGAGTTTACCAACTATTGGGTGATACATTCTTGAATTGAATTTCTCCTAGACAAACTGGAATGACCGACAAAGACATGGTTGTTGAGACAGTGGCATCTGTGGAAACCCATGGAACCACTGTTGTTGCTGCCTCTGAGGAGGAAACGGAGATCATTAACCAATTATCCCTAAAGCTTCTACAACAAACAGAACTAACAAATAATCTACAACAACATTTAGTTACTATAACTAAGCAATTGGATCAGCAGAAGCTTCTGCTCGTTCAATCACGTAAGGAAAAACACGAGGCTGATTTGGAGGTGACTCGATTATCGACAGAAGTTGAAAATATCACCCAAGAGCTTTTCGAACAAGCAAATTCTCAAGTTAAAGAAGCTAATGAAGATGCGTTTAATATAAAACAATTAAATGATAGATTATCCAATACAATAAAGGAAAAGGATACGACTATTGAAATATTGCAATCGGAGCTCACTACCTTGAAACATATGATATCAAATTTAGAAAGTTCATCCAATTCTGATACACCAAATGATGATTTTAGAACTAATTCAAGAAATTTGTCAAATCCAAATTTACCGCTTTCTTCAAATGATCCTGAAAGGCATACAATTCCATCATCTGCCAATTTTACTTCACCTTTATTATCTGTCTTCAATGAACGTCCAATTTACTCACCATTATGTAATCAAATTAGGTTTGATCTACCTACATTTAAATTATTCAGTGATGCTTTACTATTAAAGCATCATTCACATTCATCTTCATCTTCTTCAAAACCTGTCACTTTTGACATCAAAACTTCCAAATTTTTCATTAACTTATTAGACGAATTAGAAGATATGTTAAGATTAGATAAATCACCTGCTTTGCAATCGTTGAAATTACGTTGGAATAGAAAAGTTTTTTTATTAGAGCTAATGGAAAAACCAGTTAATATTGAACCTTTAAGTGCAGTTACAGAAGTTTGGAAAAATCAAACATTACAACAATATACACCAAATATAAATAACGAAACTTCAACTCCCCCAATTTCTCAATCTGAACCTGATGCAATGCCATCACTATCAAGATTCTCAACAAATACCACTGCAACCCCATATGATCCATCATTGTTTAAATATACCTTAAATGCGAATAATAAAGATTTACAATCAAATGATATTGTACCATTAGCAGTCACCACATCATGTGGATTATGTGGTGAGAAGAGAATAGAATTAAACTTTTCAAGATTGTACCATTTGCGTATAGAGTCCTTACCATCATCTTCGTCATCATTAACATCATATTCATCGTCATCAAATGACAAAGCATCGAAGTCAGATTATCCATTATGTGTCAATTGTGCAAATAAGTATAGATCTGTAGTTGAGTTACTCAAATTTTTGGGCCTAATTAATCCATTGAATCTCTCACCAGGGATAAAATTAGATGACTATATTAGATCTTCATGGATAAAATATGTTGAATTGAAGGTTAAAATGTGGTATGCTGTAAACATTGGTATTTGGAATGATAAAGAAATGTTTGGTCTTGTTTATGGATGGCAAAATGATTGGTTAGTCCCAAAATCTACAGAAATTAACGAAGAAAAAGAAGGACATGAAAAGAATGGAAAAAATGAAAATGCAAGTATACCAACTTCCGCAACTCCTGAAGATGAAATGCCTTCAGATATATACCAAGAAGTTGGTTCAATATCAGAATCTGGACAAGTTGATAACGAAACAAAATCACAATCTGATTCAACCGTTGATGTAGAAGTGGCCAAGAGACCCAGTTCACATAATTTGAATGCTATTCAAAAAGCTCCAATTATCTCGGATATTGACAAGTCTCCTATACGAGCAAATACTAGTGAAAGTAAAGATACAACTGATGATGATAATTTTGAAGATGCTTCGGAAGGGAGGACCTCTGCAGGAATTGCAGAAACCTCTGAACGTGTCCAAAATGTTGATAATAATGAAACTCAACCAGAGTCATAATGATTCTTTACATAATGATGATATCGATTGATCATTAAGTCTAATATACTATAAGTTTATAAATTTTCTGTTATAGATCCTATATGTTTGTCAGTGCACCAATAACTTTGATAATTTAGACACTTTAAAAATGCTCGCACTATTGTGAAAAATTAAAAAATAAGTGTTTCTTAGTATTCATCATGTTTGAAGGAGTAATCTATACTGTTTATCAGTGACAGTTCCAGTTAGTCATTGATAAGGACTTTATCTTGAAATTGCATTATACAAAACTATATTAGTCATGTCAGGATTTTATTCTTCAAAATCTTTAATGGATGCAATTGGTAAAGAATCGGATAAAAATGGAGCAACTCCAAAACATGATAGTGAAAATGAATTGTCAAATTCTCGTATAGAAAAGCACTCTTATGTTTTGGTTTCATCTATGGATAGTGTGCACAAACCAGAATCGATTCACAAAGATAAATTTAATACTACAGATTCAAATGACCTAATAGGAAATAAGAAAGAGAATATAACAATTGATACAGATATTAGTAAATTTGAAGTAGGTGATGATGATGAAGATGAAGTGGAAAAATCCAATGCACATGATAGTGAAAATGAAACTGATAAGACGGATGAAGAAGATATAATAATGGATTCAACGAAAGACATCAAATCATTACCCATAAAAAGTAAAACATTGGAACTTTTAAAATTACTTAATCCATCAAATCTTTTAAAATCACATGACTTGCTTCTGGGATCGTTTTACGAAGAACACAAATATGAACTTATAAAGCAAAAGGAGTTAATATTAAGAGTGATTACATGGAATTTAAATCAACTGAAACCGCCAAGTTTGAAAGCGTTAGCCGGTGAAAGTGGTAGAGATTGGGCTTCTTTTTTTTATGCCGGCGATTCCACTGTAACTTCAGATAACAAAGAAGGTTTAGCCGATATTTATGCAATTAATTTCCAAGAAACTATCTCATTAAGGTCTTTTTCTAAATCTGATACAGCAATTGATGAATGGGTCAATTTCTTATTATCTGTTTTAAACGCAATTTCTTCAGAATCCTATACCGTTGTCTATAAAACTGGTTTATTGGCTTTAACTACAATAATACTTGCAAAAGATCACATTACTGCGGACGATGCTAATGATGTCAATGGTCAATTGCATGATTTTAGAGAAAGTAAACTTGGTTTAGGATATCTTAGATGGGCTAATAAAGGTTGCATTTCAGTAAGGTTTAGAGTTGGAGGTATCAGTCTTGGTGTTGGTAAGTATCAACTGAATCAGAAATCAAATCCTGAAGAGAAGAATAATCCATCTACCTACGAATTCAATGAATTGGATGAAACTGCTGGTAAGCTTCCTGGTGTTGAAATTCAAATTTTAAACGTTCATTTAGTTCATGGAGAAAATGATTCACAAATCCAACAGAGGTGGGATTCTTGGTCTAAAATCGAAAAAAAAATTACATTGGATGATAGAACGGTTAGATTAGCTTTTGATCCAAATATATTATTAGTTAAGGATCCTGCACAGGAAAGGCTAGAACAAAAACTTAAAGCAAAGTTACATGCTAATATGAATATTGATCATAGCAATTATAACAATACTCTAGAAAAAGAGATGAAACAATTAAGTTTAAATGATGATTCAGTTAGATTTTCATCTGTTCCCTTGAGTTTTTCCAAAATTGAACATGAAAAATTTGATGGTATAATTAGTGATGTTGATCTTTCAAAGTTCAAAGCAGTTACTGAAGCACAAAAAGCGCTAGTTGTTTGTGGTGATACCAATTATAGATTAGGAATACAAACAGATTTGCAATCTCAAAAGCTTATTCAAGAATTTATTAAACAAGGTTTATGGGATGAAATTCTTTTGCATGATCAGTTGACGAAGGAAATTAATTCAAAAAAAATATTCATTGGGTTTAAAGAACCAAAAATAAAATTTGCCCCAACTTTTAAAATTGTTAATGATTCAAATGGTCAATGGACATTGCCAACTTCAAAACAAGTAACGCCACCTCCATCTGCTGATCAAAAACGTTATAGAAAGCCAGTTCCATCAAAATCGGAAGATTTGACACCACATTATGTTCCAAGATATGATCCGAAGAGATTACCTGCCTATACAGATCGTATTTTATACGTTGAACGTCCATACTTTGATTTAATTGAAGGTTCATACTCATCTATTGGAACCAAAGGATCTGATCATTTACCGGTTGCTGCGTCCTATAAGTTAGACGCACCATTGGTTGATGAATCTAAACTACATGAATTAAGAGGAAGATTTTCAGATGCTTGGAATAGTGTTATTAATAGACTTTCATTCTTTAATTTGAATGAATCTGTAAAAGTTATTCATTCCATTCAATGTTTTGGTAGTGATTTAGATGCAACTAGAAGTATTGCAAAACAATCTATTTCAATAAATGGTGGATATTTGAAAGTTAGTGCCATTTCAGGTGAGTCAATAAGTATTATTGTCTATATCGAAAATATAATTGATGAATCTTTTGATTTTGAAGTTAATGAACAATCTGGTCGTGGTTGGTTTGAAACCAAGATTGGAATAAATTGTAGAGAAGTTGATTCTTATGATCAAAACATTATTTTAAGTGGCAATCCATCATGCAGGATAAACTCTCATAGATTAGGTCAAATTACATTGTCTCTACAGTGTACATCTGCAACAGTTTTAGAAAGAACGTTCATTCTTGAAATACCTGAATTTTCATTATCCCCAGCATATAGAAAGTTTATTGCATTAACGGTTGATATACAAGACATTTTTTCTACCTCATTTGAACAAATATCAGATAAACAATTCGATAATATCTTAAAATGTTTTCATTTTGTATTTGAGAATTCTGATATTCACTTATTAACACGTATGGAAACTATAAATAACACAGCAGATTTGAGGAGACAAGAATGGGATTTGGTAAGGGAGGTTACACTTTTAGAATTTTCAAAATCTAAATACAACAAATTAAATACAGATGGTAAGGATGCTATTAAAAATGGTAATGTTTTGGATTTCAACAAGGGTACAATCACTGTTATGGCATTTTTATATGTTTGGCTTAAAAGTCAAAGTCATAATTTTAATACTAATTCCGAGAGAGGAAAAGTATTTTTTGGAAATATTATTAATTTAATCAAATATTTTAAAATGGATGCAGAAAAGGGATACACTTGGTTCGGTTGGTTATTTGCTGACGAGTATGAATTGAACACCTACCTAGATCGTGATTTTGATGTCAAATTGCAATTATAAAAATTAGATCTCAATTTACATTTATAAAATTAACTCTATAATTTGATAGTAATTTAAATGACCATTACGTCTAATAATCTATTACATTCGAAAATATCACCACTTGTAATATCTAAAACTTTAAAATCATAGATATTAAAAATACCCCTTTCAACACTCATTAATTCAAGTTCACACTCATAAAGATTGCCATATTCTAAGCCAACACGTAAATTATTTGTTAAACTAACAAGACCTGCTCTATTAAATTTACAATAGAAACTTCGTACTAGTTGACTATTGGTAAATAATGGTATACTATCATTCGTACTTCCTGATTGGATAGGTATAGGTGGGATTGTCTTTTCATATTCCTTTTTGATTGAGCTTTGAACATACAAAATTAAATCCATTTTATCAGTTGATTTGTTTAATAGTTGAATTTTCCATCTAAATATTTCACCTAATTTCACTCTTGTTGGTCCACTAACTGTAACAACCAAGCCACGTTGAAAATTTTGTGATGTATTACCTGTCCAGAGTTGACTCAATGATAAATTTGATCCAGATTTCATTCTAACACTTGAATATCTTTTACCTCCTAAGCCACTATTTCCTAATGTACTTGGACTCGGTGTTAAATTTCCATTTGTAGGTCCATTTGATGCTGATCTAGGCGGTGGCAATTTCGGTATAGTCTGATTCGAAACTAAACTATTATATGACCTCAATTTAGATAATTTTGCAGCTGGTAACAAAGCAGGCTGTGACTTCTTAAAAGGTATGTTTAATGTACTGTTACTATTGTTTAAGGGTGTATTGTTTGAGAAATCCAAGTTAGATGACCATTTAGTAATTATATGTTTATGATCATCAACAATTGAATCAATTATTACGTTAAGTGGTTTTATAATTGATTCATCATCGTATGACACATGATATGCAATTGTGAGAAGAATATTTTTTGACAGATCCACTGGAAATTTAATTGTGGTACAAGGAGAAATTTCACAACTCAAACATTCAACATTAACAGAATTTATTTTAATTGAAGTATCCATCTCATTGACAATTTTTGATGGGCTTAAATCTAACCAGGCAAGAGTTTTTTCAGACTTAAAAGATTTCAATGACATTCTATATAATGATGAAATATTTAACTTGAATGTGGCTTTTATAACTGTGCTTGAAGAATTTGTATCAGAAGATTCAGCCACTGAAGATTCAGTGACTGAAGAATCATTTGTTTCTGTATCAACTTTAGCTAGATTAACGCAAGAAGTATTCAACAAATCAACGCCTTCAATTTGGATTAAATTTACTTCTTCAAATGGTTTTAAAGTTGTATTCATAACTTCACTTTCTTTTTCATAAGTTGCATTTATCGTTATGTCTGTATAACTTCGTCCAGGAATGATGCTAAATGTATATTTCCAAATTTGATATTTGTCAGTTCTATAAATTTTGTCTGCAAACTGTAATGAAATATTTCGTTCATTATGGGCGTTGCGGTTGCCATGATAATCTCGAGAATCGTGCTTATTGAACCCATATTGTAAATCTATAGATAATTGACCTTTAATTATTTTATCTGATTCCCATAAGATGTATACCGTTATTGGTTCATCAAAATAAGCAATCGACTTGGAATTGCTGCTTTTTATTCTATTTTTCAGTTCTGAAAACTTTGTATCGTGATTAGAATGATCTGCTTCTGGACAATCTTCAAATCCTTGGATTGGGAGCTCGGGAACATATATTCGAAGGCTCTCCATTGTCAAAACTCGAGTGGTTTCTTTATAATAACAAATTGACAAATATAATTATTAAGTATGTGATCTTGCCTAAACGTATTACATATTCCAAATCTAGACTTTCAAGAATTTTTTATTTTTTACTTTTTAGGTGAGGTTAATCCTTAATCCTTAATCCTTTTAATCCTTAATCCATTAAGTGTCTCGAATCTTCAGGAAATTTGAAATTTGAAATTTTTGAAAACCGTTTTGGATTTTGAATTTTGAATTACTGTTATGTTTGTAGAAGTGAAGCTTTGACATAGTCTCCAATTCCAGTTATTCAGTGTTTTAAATTTACTTAGATATGTAGATAGCTATACAATTTTATGATTCGTTGAAAACTGTTACATTCGGATGTTAAAGAAAAGAAACTACAATTTTGTTGTCTTCATTTTTTTATATTTGCATGTCAACATAAACATTTAGGATGAGTTGTTTTTCCCAGGTGTCAATCTTTCTCCATATTTCCTTCATTTTTTATTTTTTAAATGTCATATTTATGATTTGACAAAATCAAGGAAATCCAATCCTTAATATTGAAAATTTTTTTGCTGAACGTAGCAGCTGACTGAGAATTCAGGATGTAATAACCAATGCGTATTTCCAGAACTTTTGTTGGACTAAAAGCTCTATCAACATACTGCAATCCTTTGCAAAATTCAGATGGTAAATCTAAAGTGGCATTCGTGAAATTTCTATTTGCGTATATAGAATCCCTTGCTCTGCTAAGTTGACCTTCATTAGCTTTCATATTTTTCTCAAATAATATCAAAGTAATAATGAACCTAATTACTGATTTCCCAACGGTTTGAATGGATGCCATTTTAGATATTGGCTTCTTTAAGAATCTCCTCTTCAAAGTTTTCTGTAATATCTCCTTTTTTGATTGCTCTGATTTTGCCAAATTAATCGAATAAAGGTCAATAAATTTACTGGCTGAGCTAGTGGAGGTTTTTATTTCAATTACATTGGAAATCCAACTTATTAACTTTTTTGAAAATAGTTCATTTTTATTACCATTTACAAATAAATAGCAAGCAGCTGCACCAAAAACACTCTCCAAAATATCAGCATTTTTATTTTGTTTAATTTTATTTTTGCTTATTAACAGTGATGGCAAGTTCATGACACCAGCTAATTCACCTAAATCTATATTGGATACCAGATGGCATTTTACACAATTAGTATTTATATTTTTATATTTTTTATAAAACCCAATTGTCATCAATAACCCAACAAAAGAATCACCTAAAAATTCAAAACGTTCATTGTTCTGACCTGGTTTTGGATTTATTGATCGGTGAGTAAAGGCAGTTGCCAAAGTGAATAGATCTGGAAGATGTGGCAAAGGTTTCAAGTTGAATGTCCCTTTTACTACCGATCTGGCCATTGTAAGGAGGCAAAAATAGCAAGTTCAGAATTGACACAGATAGAAAGATATTGCTGATTGGGTTTATATAGAAAGGAATTAGTTTGCTCCTTTTTTTAAACTATCCAAGACAGCAGATATAAAAAAAAACAGCAAACCCTCTCCCCTTTTGTTAACAGCAATTTGTTACGTGTTGGGTGTTGGGGTAGATATTCAGAGAGATAAGAATTGCATGTTTTTGTTACTCGTCGGATATGAAGATACTCTTTTTATTGCTCTTCAGATTTAAGGTTTGAGATGCTATGTAGTTGTCTGGTAACAAACCAATTACTTTTATTTGTTTTATTAACATCTTTCTTAACAATGTTCATATTGCAATCATTGAGTATTAAAGTTCCAACTTTAATTTTTGACATCATATAATCATTATAAATTGGTTTAACTTTTCCAAATTATTTTCGATAACGAGTATTCAAACCATGTTTTCTCTTTCAGAATCCTTGATTTTCAGATATTGGAAATTAATCTCATGAGGAAGTCTGTTTCAAAAGATGGATTTTCTCTCTATTAAATAAAGACTGTTGTCTCAAATCTCGACATGCGGAATGAAGTGTTGAGTTTCGATATATCAATCGGTTTTACGATTTGTTAAATTACACATTAATTTATAAAAATACACTTTCCTATTATTCCTCTTTATCCTTTAAAATATTTATCTCACCTGGGTATGTAATTACTGGTTTCCCGTTTTCATTATTTAGCTTTTTATTGTTTAAACTCAAAGTCGTTAAAGTTTGAAAGTTTTGTTTTTCTTCAGGTTCATTCAAAATCGATGATGAAGTAGATAATCTTCTAGTTCCATCCTTGTTAGTTATTAGAATTAGATCATCTTCGGAGTTTTCGTTGTTTTGTTCATTTGATTTATCTTTAAGTAATATTGGTTTTTCATTCAGCAATTGAGTATATGAAAATGACCTTGAATATTGATGGCTATTATCATGATTCATGATCTTCTGCATATATCTCAAGGATTCAAATGAATGATCCGGTTTTAATTTTAGAGGTTTTTGTAATTCTTTGTAGCGGGTTGACTTCAACGTTTTCCTTGGGTTTGATTTAGATTTACCATGCTTCCTCAAGAAAGATTTTGATGTGCTGATCGGACTTTCATCATGTCTACATCTTTCACTTAATGTTATAGATTCACTTCTTCTTCTATAATCATCATAAATATTTGCAGATCTTGGAATTTTAATAGGTGAAACGTGCTGATCCTTTTTTGGTGATGTGTCACATGATAAGGAACCAGGTTTGATCTTTTTTTTATTCTTTAATGAATCAAAGACGACACGAGATTTTAGAACGCTAATATACTTATCCATTGAAAATTCAACTGCGTATTGATCTTTTATCATTGATACCTGTGGCCATGTGCCCCTTGCACCTTTTAAAATACAATTCCAAATAAATCTAGGTGTTGGATTAACTAAAGTTTTCGATTGTTCACCTAATTTTAATTCGGGTAGTATGGTTATATCACCAGTATAAGATTGGGAAATCAGTTGCTTTATTTTTGTAGCTAAATTTGAAAAAATACCTAACTCATTTAATAATTCACAATAATGAGATAGCTCTAATGATAGAATACTTGAAGTATTAAATATAATTTTTTTAAGATTCCAACTACTTAATCCTTCATTACAATCTGATGAAAATTTAACAAGTGGTGCAATATGTGGATTAACTTGACATGCGATTGTGTGATTTACATTGAACATTTCAGATAATCTTGAGATTGGTAAATCTGAATTCAATGAACCATCAACAAATTTAAGTGATGGGTTTGACCACTTAATTAATTCACCTGTCTCTAAATTTTTCTCATAAATTGTGGAAGAAGCAAAAACCAAAGGTAATGAACAACTGGCACATACTGCAGACCAAATTAAAACATTTGGAGCAGTTAAATAGTTTAATAGTGTTGGTTGATCATGTATGGTTGCAGATGAGACTGTTATATTCAAAATTCTACCAGTTTTATTATAAGCTTCTTTGAAGGTTATATTACCTAAGAAATCTTTCATTGTTGTTTGTAAATATTTACTGTCGAACCAAACACCATATTTTAAAAATTTTGATAAATGATTATAAAATGTATCATAATCATTTTCAATATTGAAAACTTCGAACGTTTTATTGAATAAATTTGACAAAATTACCTTAATCTCGTCACTTGTCTTCGAACACATGATTGCACTAACAATTGAACCACAACTTGAACCGGAAACAATTTTTGGGAATAAATCCATTTCTAATAAAGTTGAAAAAACACCAATACCAATTAATCCCAATGTTCCACCACCACTCATGGTAATTGCGGCTCTTCCATAATTCCTTTTGGATTCTAACAAAACGTTCAAAATATATTCATCATCTAATGTACAATCTTCAGAGACTAAACAAGATAGGCAATTAACACACTCATTAATATAATCAGTTATCAAATTTTTTGTGCCAACATGACAATTGATATACAAACTTTTATTGTTTATACCTCCGAAATCTCTCTTCCAACAAGTTCTAATGATATATAAAATTTTTTCAAAATTTTTAGATTCTCTGCATTCTCTTAATTCAATCAATTGGTCTTCGATCAATTTATAATCGTACAATTCAGATTCATTGATTTCTTTCCAAGAATTGTTATTCTCAAGTATATCCAATTTTAAACTAATTTCCAGCCATTCGTTATAAGTTAAGGCACGTTCTTGCAGTTCATAAAGTTTTTCAATTTCTTTGGATTGATCGTCAACCGTTGGTGAAACAAAGAATGATTTGACATAAGAACTGAAGCTGGAAAGATAAGATGCATTGTTGGTATCATCTTTATTATTACCAGTGGAATTTAAATTATCGTTTATAATATCATTGATATTAATATTATTAATATTAGTAGTACTGGTGGCGGTGGTGGTAGTGTTATCAGTAGTTTTGATAGTATTATTTTGGAAGGTATTCAGATGTTCAAGCAAACTTGCATCACTTTCATAGTCATTATCATCTCCGCTATCGATTATTTTATTAAGATTATTCAATAATATATCAGCAGTTATATTCTCAAATGGATTGCTATGCAAATATGATAAATCATATGCTGTTACTTTTTCAGACATGGTCATTAGTAAAAGATATCAACTATCAATAGACAGACAGACAGACAAACAAACATTAACTAATATGATAAACAGAATTAAGATGGCTGGGTCATATAGTTTAATTAAGAATGTATCCCATCCCCACCGTCTCTTTTTTTTTTTCATAAGTCGTCGCGTCTATGATAATTACGCGTTTATTTAGGGAAGTTTTTTGCACGAATTGTCTAATTTAGGAAGGAAAATTACTATTTAGGGTTAATTGCAGTTTTTTGGCATTACACATTATCTTTGCTGATAATGAACACAATGCAATAGAAAGAGAATGGATATATGGTACTGAAAAAAAATGGAATATTAGATCTTTTTAATTTTTAATTTTAATCTTAATTAAACAATACATATATAGAGATATTATATAAATTTATCTAACATTTATTTGCTTGATAATAATAAGTCAATTTTATCTTCTAGAGATTTAAGTCTTTCATCCTTTGACAAATTATCAGCCTTTAAAGTTTCAATAGTAGTTTCTAAATGAGTTAAGAGTTTTTCAAGTCTATCTAAATTGGCCTTTAAACCACCTGAGGCAGCGCCTAACTTTGATGTTGTATTGCTTGAAGCAACGGTGGATGTTTCAGATTTAGGCTCAACTTTTGCCGCAATTGCTGGTTCGGCTTTTGTCTCAACCTTTGGCTCAACTTTTTCCACCTTAGATTCGATTGTCTGGGTTTTTTCAGTTTCTTTTGGTAATGAAGCAATTGATGGTGTTGATTTTTGATTCCATTCATCATCATTATCATCATTGTCAACATCTTGAGTATCGTCGTCTGACAAATTACTAACTTTTTCCAAAAGTTTGTTGACACCTTTTTCTTCTTTTAACATTGTTTGAACATCTTTTGAGGTTGGCAGAGTTGAGATTGTTTCTGATACTTGTTTTGACAAAGATTCGGTGGATACAGGAGTGGATTCTGATTTAGGAGTAGATGTAGTTACAGGAACAGGTTTTGAGACAGGTTCTGAAACTGTTTCCTTCAATGGTTGTGATTGAGATAATGTTGGATCATTACCATCATAAATATCTTTCATTGAACATAAAATTGGACCATCGACTGTCTTACCATCAAAATATTCAGTTGAAGATAATGCAGGTTTATTTGATGGAGCATCTGGGTAAATATCATCTTGAAACATTTCAGATCTTCTTGGAACTATAAATGATAAAAGTTCAATTGAATTGTCATTTAATAATTTATAAGATTTTATAATTTCATTATCCTTTATATTAACAAATCTCTTTGGTGTAACAGCAAAACCACGTTGTGCACCAGTTGAAGGATATTCACTTAATAATAGTAAATCATCATCAGCAAATTCAAAATATCTAACATTACCATCACCTTTACCGGCAATGAATAAGAGATTTGTACTTGAATCAAAAAATGGCATTAAAGTACCAGATGAAGAATCAATTGAAATAAAACCACCAATTGGACCCTTTGATATATCATTTGAATCCCACAATGCCAATTGTCTTTCAGAAAATCTATCAAAACCAGTAGTTGCAATTCTATTAGTATTACCTAACCAAACAATTCTACATGCCTTTGCACCTAAATGGCCAGCACCTTCAGATAATAAATTACCAGATCTAGCATCCCAAATTCTAATCTTTTTATCCCTTGAAGCAGTTGCAATTTTAGTACCATTATAATTCCAACAAAATGAAGTAATTAAATCTTTATGTTGTAAGGTAACTTTACAAATTTTTTCCTTAACGTCCCATATTTTAACTGAATAATCAAATGATGATGAAGCAATAACATCTTTAGCGACAGGATTAAATGATAAATGTCCAACTTTCCTAGAATGACCAATCAATGAACCAATTGGTTTAATATCAATGATATTTTCAGGATCTACATGAATATAAGAATAATCTTGAGGTATTTCCCATATAAGGATTTTGGAATCTTCACCTGATGATAAAATTCTATGATCATCAAATGGATCAAAGGCAGTATCTAAAACACTACCACCGGTATGACCTCTAAACATTGGAACCAAATCAGGGGCTTTACCAACTTCATCGACGGGGATAACGGTGAATGCACCAATACCGTTAGAGTTTAAAGAAATGAATTTACCATTTGCTTGAATAATGTTACTATCAAATGCAGACAGTGTAGGTTTGAGATTTTCATAACACAATTCCCTCTTTGCAGCTTGTCCAAAGACATGCCTGAACTTAGATGCTCTGACGAACTTACCACTCATGATAGATATATGAGAGATTGGGTGAAGCAAGGAAAGAAAGAGAGGGGGGGAGGGAGGAACCAAAAAGCAAACAATTTGTTGACAACACAACACCGTATTAAACTCCAACATCAACCAATTCGTTCTCCCATGAAAAGAGTGCGTCTTCCACCGTCCCCTCGAAACTTCGATCCACTCTAACATAATAGGCCCCATTGTTTTTCCCCTTACAGAGGAAGATATCGAGTTGTCGACAGAGGGCGACGATTGCTGGGCCAACTTTTTGTCCGCTGTGGGTGGATTGTTTCCCTATACCGACAACCACCTCCATCCGGGTCTCCCCCCTATTGATACAATTTTGGAGATGTTGGCTGAAATAATAGATGGCTTCCTTTGTATGTAGACCATGGAGATCTACTACGGAGGATTCTGGAGATGGGTTGTGATGGGCAAAGATGGCAGCTGCAGCCAGTGCATTGTGATGGAGGGCCTCGGAATGCATGGCGTGGGCTTCCCCAGCAAGTTGGTGGGCGGAGGATTTATCGCCCGCTAGAAATGCACTCTTGGACTGGGCGCGAAGGTTATCTCTTTGGGCGAAGGCGGTAATTGCAGATCGACGGTGGGCGTTTGAAGGGTAGAGATGATGGTGGGAGAGGGGTTCCTTATTGACCCTTGGAGGGGGGGAGAAGGTGGAAGTGGAAGTAGAAATGGGAGGTTTTTGTTTGAGCTTCATAGGTTTCATCTTGAGGTTGATGTAGGCCTTGTCGAACTTAAACAGGATGTGGGTGTGTCGCATGTTTGTATTGTGTATGTGTTATATGTTATATATATGTTAAAGGACCAGTAGTTGAACAGAAGAGGCTCGTTGAAATTTAAAATTTAAAAATTTTAACATGTTAAGAAGAACAAAAAACCAAAAAACAAAAAAACAAAAAACGACAAACCCTCTTTCAGTTTTGAGAAAAAATGAAAAATAAATAAATTAAATTTGTATTAGAATATTTTCTTGACATGTTTTTAGTGGCAAAACAATCAACATCTAAACATTCTTCTTTCCTTCGTATCCCATGTCTGCTCCCTCTTTTGAAGGTATTCTCGATCGTATTGAACAGACTTACGTCGTTGACGACCCTCAACTACAGGAGGCAGTTGTTGAAGAATGTATGCAATATTATCTCAACATTAATAAAGATTCAGATCATCAACATCAACAACAACATCATCATCATCCACTTCATATCTTTTGTAATTCTTCAACTTCTGCTTCCGTTATATCATTTCTTATTGTAGTATTAGCTGGTTTTAATGTCGATTTTGCTATTGATCAATTCAAACCAATTCGACTTTCTATAGATAATTGTACCGATTGTTTAATTCAATATCATTTACATAGAGCTGAAATTAGGAAAAAATTCATTTTACTTAAAAAAATCTCTTATAAATCAATTAATTTAACAATGGAAAAGACAGCAATTTGGGAAGCAAATCATTTATATAATCAAATTTCAGTTTCAATTGAAAAAAAATTAAATAATAATGATTTAAAAATTTTATTATCTAAAATTTTATCTGAATGTTTATTAAATCCAAAATTATTAAGATTAAATAAAAATTTGAAAACTTATTTTGATCATTGTACAAAATTTCTTGATAATGCTCATAATTTATTAATTGAAAAAAATTTAAAAATTTATCCAGGTATAATATATTTAATGTTTCAAGATAATGAAATTCAAAGAAATTGGGCAATTTCAAAATTACCATATGATAAAGATGATGTTAAAGATTTTTTCACTACAACTGATTTAAATCCTTTATTTATTGAAGAATATGAAATTCATTTTTTCAATATTCAAAGACCTGACTTTTTTAATGATAATAAATCAATTGAATTTTGGACAAATTTGATACCATTAATAAGGTTTACTAAATTAGATTCAATTTATTCAACTTTAATTGAACCTTATTCTTCATCTTGTTATAGGGATGATTTGAAAATTAGAATAGTACCATTATATTCAATTTTTATTAATCATATTTTTTCTTATTTGAAAACTCCATTACCATATTTATTAAGGTTTTTATCAATTTCCTTAATTAAATTTGAAAATTCTTTATTCGATTTAATTAAACCTCATAATTATATGAGTTTTTTCGATATGGCATTCAATAATCCATCTTATAAACAATATTTATTAGATTTAAAACCAGAACTATATCCAACTGAATTATTAAAATTAGATACTTTAAGAACTCCTCTATTTATTGATTTGTTTCAATGGATGGATTCATGTACGAAAATATTGAATGATTCAAATAATTGTCAATTTTCAATTGCTATGTTTGGTTTTATGGCGGATTTTATGAATGATCCAAATTGTGGAAGGTTTGTTGGTTCTTATATAATGGATAATATGTCAATTCAATTGAATTTAAAGAACAATATTTATAATGATAAAATTTCAATAGAATTGTTAAACAAATCAAGTGCAAGAAATTTGTTAAATAAAAAATGTATCTTGATTTTTGATTCCTTAAATAACTCTTATTTATCATCAAATGCAATTGAATTAATTGATTCTTGTTTAATCTTTGATATTGAAAATTATTCCTTTTATTCTAATAAATTGAATAATAATAAATCAAATTATATTACACCTGAATTTAACAATGATTTGTGGAATTTATTACAAGTTAAAATTAATACTCAAACAAATTTCAATTTAATTATTTCAATCTTCAAAGCTTTCAAAAATATAATTAAAGTTTTCCAAATTGATATTGCTTATAAAAAGACAAAATTAACAAATGATAAAATTGAAAGTGATGATTCTATCAAAAAATTGATTTTAGATTCTTCAAAACATAATAAAATAATTGAATCATTTGCAAATTCAACTGAAAATATACTAAATAAGTTATCTGAATATTTGACATCAGATAAGATTAACTTAATTATAAACAATAAAGATTCTTCATTAGGTTTATGGTCACTGTTATTATCACCGATTGATAAAATTTATGAATCATCAATTGCCATATTAAATGAATCTTTTGATGTTGATGATAGATTAGAATCTTTTAAAGAATGTTTAAAATTAAATTTAGTAAATACATTAGATTCATTTAGAGTTTCATTATCTAATTTTACATCTTTAAAATTATTTATACCAACACAGAGGATTGTTAAAGTTTTAATTGATTTTATAAATGCATTATTTGATCCAATGAATGGTATAATTTCTTCAACAACTATTGAATTAACAATCGTTTTAAAGACTTCCATTGTTCAATTTTGGATTGATATTTGGGAGTTTCTAGGAATGATTTTTAAAAATATATTTGATTGGTCAATTAATTATGAAAGATTGAAAGTTTTATTATCCAAAGTAATTTCTGATAAAATCACAAATGATTTACTTAATTTTACAAGGGATGTTTTGGATTTATCAAATTCGGTCTTAAATGGTCTACAAATTATTATTAATTTATTGAAAGTTGATAATTATTCAGATGAAAAAATTAAAACTATTCAAGAAACTTTATTGAAACCAATTATTGTTACATTGAATGATTTATTTAAATGGCTTAGATTAAGTGATTCGGCTTTATTAATTAGATGTGTCGATTTAATTACAAAAATATTAGATTTATCATGTAATATTAAGTTAAATTTGAATGATGAATTACTAACTATTTTAATTAAATTATGTTTGAGAGCTAAAAAATTTAATAACAAAATGAATGCAGAGCAAACTGGTGAATTGTTATTAAGAGCAAGAAGAATAAATGATAAATTAGTTGAAAATATTTCAATTCAAGTTGATAATGAGAGGAAATCTAAATCAACTTCTCCAAATGTTGATTTAACTATAAAATCCGAATATCAATATCAATCAAGAAAACAACAGGGTAACCTTTCAAATTATTTAAAACCATTTGTACGTGAATCAATTCCATCATTTGATGCCCCTAAAAGATTATCAAAATTAGAATTAGCTCAATTAAAATTAAGTGAAAAAAGAAAAGCCTCTTCCATTCAACAAGCAAAAGAACCTGCGCCTGCAAGACCTTCAGGATTTAATAAAAAAGAAGGTTCTAACAGACCAATCAATATTTCAGATAATTCTGATAGTGATTCTGATGATGATCATCATAATCATGATGAAAATAACTCAAATACATTATTTACAAAAGATCAAGTTGTTGAAAAGATGAAAAAGACAAAGGCTGCGTTACAATCACTACAGGCGCCTAGATTTGGATCAAACTCTTCAACTCTTAATAAGAATAAAGATTTAGAAAAAATCCAAAAGAAGAAAGCTGAAGAATTAATGAGATTGAGATTAAATGTCGATGTTACACCTTTATACAAAACTATTTTATCATGGTCATATAACAACGATTCAGAATTACCATCAGATTACGATGAATCTAAATATCAACCAATCAAAGATAAATTTGACACAGTTGAAGATTATGAAAAAAGCTTTGAACCTTTATTATTATTGGAATGTTGGCAATCAATTCAAAGGGCAAAACAAATTGGATCTGAGAGTCCCTTTAGGATGACAATCGGTTCAAGATCTGCAACCGATACATTCTTTGATATTTATGCCTCTGTTAAAAAGGACATCGTTAATGACTTAAGATATTTTAATGATAGTGATTTACTTGTTTTAATGCTTGTCGATAATTTACCCTCTGAAGAAGATGGTGTCGGTATACCTAAAAGGCTTATCCAAAATTGTAAGTTAAATTGTTTTGCAAAAGTTCGTGAAATTAAAAACACAGTTGGTGCATATTCTGATATTACATTAAGAGTTTCATCGAATAATAATGTGGTTTTTAAAATTTCCTCCGGTATGAAAATAGTCGGTCTGAAAGTTAATACAATGACAACATTAGAAAGAGAATATTCATCATTGAAGGGATTGAAATATTATGATTTAAATAATGAAATTATTAGTGCTCAACCAGCAACTATTGAAACTCCGAATAATGAAAAAATCTCAAAAATTAAAACTATCTATGATGTTAATGATTCTCAAGCAAGGGCAATTTCTGGTACTGTTCAAGGTGAAGGATTTTCATTAATTCAAGGACCTCCGGGTACTGGTAAAACAAAGACAATTTTGGGAGTAATTGGATATTTCCTCACTCAAGAACATAACAATATCCATAGAGTTTTAGCTCCAGGTGTTAAAGAAGATATTACAACTGTTAATAGTATTACTGGTACAGTTAATAGTAAGAGAAAGATTTTAATATGTGCACCATCAAATGCAGCCGTTGATGAATTAGTTATTAGAATCAAGAAAGGTATCAAGAATTCTAAGGGTGAAATTTTTAAGCCAAATGTTGTTAGATTGGGTAAATCGGATGCCATTAATGAGCAGGTGAAGGATTTAACATTAGAAGAGCAAGTGGATTCGTTATTATCTAAAGCTAAAAGAACTGATGATTCAGCCATAAGAGAAGAACATAAAAAATGTATTATTGAAAGGGATGAGTTAAGAAGAAAACTAGAAAGTAATAAATTAGCAGACACTGAAATTTCTAAAATTGAAATTAGACTACAAGAAGTTATGTCAAAACGTAGAGAATTGGGTAAGAAATTGGATGAAATGAGAGAAGAAAGGGCTGTTAATTATCGTAATAGAGAAATTGAAAGAAGAAACATCCAATTTAAAATTTTAAATAATGCACAAGTCGTTTGTTCTACATTATCCGGTTCTGCACATGATGTTCTTGCTGGAATGTCAATGACTTTTGAAACTGTCGTTATCGATGAAGCTGCCCAATGTATTGAATTAAGTGCAATAATTCCATTGAGGTATGGATGTAAAAAATGTATCATGGTTGGTGATCCGAATCAATTGCCACCTACAGTTTTATCACAAAAAGCTGCTTCGTTTAACTATGAACAATCATTATTTGTTAGAATGCAAAATAATTTCAAAGACTCAATTTACTTATTGGATGTTCAATATCGTATGCATCCAGAAATTTCCAAATTTCCATCAAAAGAATTTTATAAATCTAGATTGAAGGATGGACCGAATATGAAACAACTGAATACTAGATCATGGCATGAAATAAAAGATTATGGTCCATATAGATTTTTCAATATTAAGGATGGACAACAAAGCAAGAATGAGAGAACCAAATCTCTATTTAATTTAACTGAATGTAAAATAATTTTAGAAATTGTTGAGGACTTATATAAAAGATATTCCGACATTGATTGGTCAAATAAAATTGGTATTATTTCCCCATATAAAGAACAAGTTAAACTTCTAAAGAAAACTTTCACTGATAAATATGGATTTTTAATTACAAAACAAATTGATTTTAATACAGTTGATGGATTCCAAGGTCAAGAAAAGGATATAATTTTGTTTTCCTGTGTTAGAGCAGAGGTTCAAAAAGGTGTTGGTTTCTTAGCTGATATTAGAAGAATGAATGTTGCTTTAACTAGAGCAAGGGCTTCATTATGGGTAATTGGATCAATTGATGCTTTAATTTCAAATAAAACTTGGAAAGATTTGTATGAGGATGCAAAGGACAGACAATTGGTTACTGATGCTTATTTAGGATTTTCTAGAGGTTTAACTCGTCAAAAAGGCGATAGTGGTATTGGTAATAATTCAGAGAAACTTGAAGAAATTGTGGATAATAATCAATCTGGACATTCATTATCAAAAGCATCCACAAAAACTACTTTACCGCTTACGTCATTACCAGACAGACCTAAATCACTGAATAAGCCTAAATCTTCAGGAATTATTGAACCAAAAAATTTTAAAAATGATAAAAAGAGATCAATACAATCGGTCAATAATATTGATCCTTCAAAAATGAGAAAAATATTAGATTCTAATAGTAATAATATATCGATGCCAATGAAAAAGTATACTGGAAAAATTTCAAAGGATACATTTGTTAGAAATAGTATACCATTGGGGCCAAAATCATCAGGCGTAATTTTACCAAAAAAAACTAATAATAATAATAATAATAATACACCTGCTGGTATGGTGAAAATTAGTAACAAGAACAAATTCATCCCTAAAAAACCAGCTAGTAAGCGTAATTAAATCATGAACATTTAGAACTTAGAATTTACAATTAAAACAAGCAACTAATTTACAGATTGGAAAAAAAAACAAAGCAAATATATATACCAATTTATAAAGTAAAACTAAACAAGAAATTATGGATGAAAGTTATCCTTTGAATCAACCTTTTCACCCTTTTAATCGGTTTTTTCACCCTTAGAATTCTTTATTTCATTTAATAATAAATTATATTTATTACCTTTATTATTATTATTTGATTTAAAGCCTATACCACTAACATTAGTCGTAGTTGTAGTAGTAGCTGTGGTTGTTGATTTATTACTAACATTCGGTGGTGATGCAGATAATGAGATCTGTCTATTATTACTACCAATTTGAAACGAAATATTATCTATTGAACTACTATGATAATAGTCTGTACTGTCGTTTGATAAATTTAATGATGATTCATTATCGTTATTCTTATTTCCTTTATCATTTACAATTTTAAAATTATCCTGTGTGCCTACCGAAATGTTCAAAATATTCATGGCTTTTTCAATTGCTTTAATTTCGTTATTAACTATTATTTCAAGATCTTTAAAATCTAATTCAATAATTTGATTCAATCTATTGTATAAATAGCTTCTATTTGCTGTTAAAATTGGTTCTAATTGATCGATTTTGGACTCTTGAATAAACGTATTTATCGAATTTTCCATTTTATTCAAAGTCTGAAATATATCAGATAGATAATTATATGATTGTTCAAATTTTAATTTTGAATCTACTGTTTTATCAATTAAAGAATCTAAGGCATTTATTTGAGATTTTAATTCATCTGAAACTTCATGATCTGTAACCTTATTTGATCTAATTTGTTTTTCTTTTAATAGCAAGTTGATTTCATTATTTTCTAATTGTGTTAAATTTTCTAAATCATCATTATGAATATTTAATTTAATATCTAATAAAGATTTGGTTTCTAAAAGTTGATGATTAATTAATTGTTTTTTATTCTTTAAAATTAACAACTTCTTCTCTAGTTCTTCGATATCCTCATCGATTCGTTGAGATTTTTTCAATAGTAATTTGTAGGTTTGACCTTCAGATGATTCGGATAAAATATCTTCAATCTTATTATCTATCTGAGATTTTTTATTAATCCATTCAATGAATAGCTCATACTTTGATAATTTTGAATACTTTTCGGAAATATAAATTTCATTCAACGCCTCAAAACTATTATTTAATTCTTTTAATATCTGTATAATTTCATTTCTTGTTGCATTTAATTGACCATCCCCAGATTGAATATACTTTTCGTGTAACACAGTTAGTTTTGGAAATTTATCAAACAACAAAGTGTCTTCTTGATTTTTTAAGAATTGAATAGGATCAATATGGTTGGCTGACATGGGTATAAATCCAGTAGTTGAAGGAGTTTCCTGATTGGATATATTCTGAAAAAATTGAATATCATTAGATGGTGAATCACCCACCATTTTGTTTTTTTTATCGATTGTTAATAGATGTAATATTGATGATAACATTGGCCATGTTACTGATTCTTGAGAGTTTGTATTAACATCTTCGTCATCATCAATACTTTCATTTAATTGTGGGCCGTGTCCCTCTTCCAAGTGTGTTAATGTGTCAAATTGATTGTTCATTTGCAATCCATCTGATACCATACTTTCACCTAATCTGCAATGTTAGTAATTTATCTACTCTGAATGGTGTTTTGCTTAAATCTTTCAATTTTTCTAACGTATTCTCTCAAGTTACTTACCAAGATTTGGATTAGATATTAATCGATGCATGTATAGGATATAACCGATGCCTGTTCGAAATTTCAATAAATAAATTTGATTAGATTATGTTATCATATCAGGGACGAGAAAATTTTGTGTGCCCGAATTTCTCATTAAATTAACAAATTTAAAGTAGCAAAATTAATTGTAGATTGTACTTACAAAAGCCAGACATTTATATATCAAATAAAGGATTATATAGATTGGATTTACTATATTTTGTCATCAAGGCTCAATTTTTGAGTGATATCAGACGTACTTTCAATAATCTTCTTAAATTCTGCGAAAGAAAGTTTACCATCACCATCGGAATCACCCTCCATAATGGTCCTGTCAACCAATTGCTGTAGCTGAACGTCATTTAATGAATCTGCAACCATCAACCGTAAAACTATAAATAATTCACCATTCGAAATATACCCATCGTTATCAATATCATAAACTTTGAAAAGAAATTGTAATTTATCATCAACCGAACCCGCTGATGAGAAAACTGACAATCCAGTGACAAACTCTTTGAAGTCAATATCTCCTCCTTTATTTTCATCGAAAATATCGATGACTCTTTTGGCTAATGGATTCTGCCCTATTCCAGGAATTGCCAAAAATTCGTCTTTATCTATCGCACCTGAGTTATCAGTATCTAGCTTCATAAATCTCTTTGCAAGACGATCAATTTCTTCTGATCCAACTATTCCAAATAGTAAAAACAAGTGAATGTTATTATTCTGTTAGTATTCTTGAATAGAGTTGCAATGATATATTTGTTTATCTTAGAACTAACATTGCTTATCGTCATCACATCGAAATGTGATTAGCCTTAAATGAAACATCATACTCACAATTTGTACCTTCGGAAAGGTCATCTAGAAGACTGGATGGTATGTTTCCCATAGTTAGCAACGTTATTCCTACAAACACTGCAAAAGAAGAGAACGTCATCATCTTCATCAACAACTTAATCACAGTTGATGAAAACTCAACATGAATTTATCTTCGCTCTTTCCCAATGCGGCAACTATTTCAAATTTGGTGATTATTATAAATTATAAATTATAATCATTACATGCTATTATGATGGTTATTGCTAACTATCCTCTATACATCGGTATATCCTCTGGCAACACCAGTACGGCCGTCTTCAACTAAAGCACCAGTGTGTGAGTCATCTGCTTCTGTAAAATCACTCCCCAAACCGGTCCATTGGCGGCCCTGAAGACCGAATGCAGAGGTGGAAACAGTATTACCAACTGCAAGTGAACCAGAAAATCTTTTGACCAATCCATTTTCATCAATATTCTTGACGGTTTTGTTTGAACTTTGCATTTCAATCTCAAGTTCTAAATGTCGAATTTGACGAAGCGGTTGATTCATCTTCAATTTACCAGTGACTGGATCAAATTGAGGGGCGTAATCATCTTCATCTTCATCTTCTTCAGTTCTAGGGTTCGTAGAATTATCCGCAATCTCTTTATCCTCTCCTTCATCTTCTCCGTCTTTTCTCAAAACAGAATCAAAGTCGGTAACCCATTTTCCAGTCCATGTAACTTGCGGCATTAACGCCAATTGTAATTCATATGGAGTAATGATTGGTTTGAAATAATCACCCCATTGATCAATAACAATTCCTGATTGCCCGCATCCGATTATACACCAAACATCAACACACTCAAAATTTGCAAGCTTTGCAACGTTAGGTTTACCAACAACAAACATATAATGTTTTTTACCTGCATCAACAACTGATTTAACTATTTGATTCAATAAAGTTTTCGTATTTGCTAATGATAAAGTGTTAACTAAAATACCAACTGTTGTTGCACTACGTGCAACTTGCATGCTTCTATAACGTTTCATCAAAGTCGGAAATTGATCATGAATGATTTGAACATCTTGAGGATCAATAACTTTTAAATTATTAAATTTGGTCGTCAATAATAAAATTCTGGCATCATGTGGTTTAGTTATATGAAATAATGAATATTCTTGTGTTAAACCATCAAATTTACCACTTTCGATATAATTTTCATCCTCAAAATCGACTGTTTCCAAATAATCATTAATATCTTCATTTTTTATTCCCAATAAAATTCTATTTGCTGTGAATATTCTTCCTGTTTTCAAATCATTTTCCTTGATCTCAACGGAATCAATTATTGTAGAATATTTACCCGCTTTTGCATAATCAACATTTGCCATAACTAAATTAGTATATTCACCTTTTAGTTTTTCATATAATTCAGGTATAATATAACTATATGGTGTGTCTGCCATCATTACAATTTTTTCAAGATTGTCGGGATAGGTATTCTTGAAAGTTTTAATTAATTCCTCAATATCGATATATGGTCGACCAAAAACAAAACATGAATTGATTTTATCAACTGGATTTAGACATGCATCACCAAAATGAACGACAATATCAGCTTTGATATGTTCAGCTGCAACTTCATCAATACAGCAGGGTGAATAAGAAGTATCTGCTAAAATCCAAACATCCTGATTGTATTTACTTTTATTCTTACATTTTGAACCACAATCTCCACCACATGTCTTATTGTCGATTGTTTTTTCAACTGATTCGATATCTCTTGACATTGTAGTTGAGGTTGTAAAATCTATTTCTTGACTATTCAATTTTGCATTTTCTTCTTCCTCCTTTGCATGATTAATATCATGAAATCTTTTATTCAAAATATTTAAATTTTCTTGTAATATCTGTGAAACTATTGTCGAATCGCAAACAAGATTATCAGGAAATTGTAATGAAACTAAAGGGTATTTTAAATCATTGGTAATTTTATCCCTTTTATTCAAGTATTCTGCTAATTTATCCAAATTATAATATTCTGAAATCAAATTTTTTGTCTGTTGTATTGTTATATGTTTGTTATTGATATATGCAGGTCCTAAATGTTGTCTTCTCTGACGTAAAGTTTCATCGGAAAGACTTTCAACTTTTGCAAATGTCTCTGTCTCATCCTGTGTAGTTGATAGTGCTGGTACTGATATAGCCTGTGTTGAAGCAGTCATTTATTTTATCTAACAAGAAAAATTTGGTAAAGTTCGTGCTTATGAATATGATGATGATGATTTAACGATTAAAAAACGTTAGATGTATAGGTGAAAAAAAATTTTCTATAGAATTTCCTCAAACTTGAAATATGAATTGTCTTTATAGTATGATCTCTATCTGCTGAAAACTTTGTTTACAACAATAGCTGTCTCTTGTATGCCCAAAGATCAGATCTTCAATACATTCCGTGTTTTATTCAGCCGTAAATATTCCATACAAAAATCAAATATAACAAACAAAATGTCCAGAATTGAATTAGGTATCACTGCAGATTATCATGTTCATCTTAGACAAGATAAAATGATGGAAATTGTTACTCCAACAGTTAGAGAAGGTGGTGTCTCTATTGCTTACATCATGCCAAATTTAACCCCACCACTTACTGATATTGAAAGAGTTGTGCAATATAAAAAGGATCTCCAAAAATTGGCTCCAAAGACAACATTTTTAATGACGTTTTACCTTTCAAAGTTATTAACACCAGAATTAGTTTCAAAAGCAGCAGATGAGGGCGTCATAAGAGGCATTAAATGTTATCCTGCCGGCGTTACTACGAATTCACAAGCAGGTGTTGATCCAAACGATTTTACTGCCTTTTATCCAATTTTTAAAGTTATGGAGGAAAAGGGTTTGGTTTTAAATTTACATGGTGAAAAACCTTCAGTTCGTGATAATGGTGAAGATATTCATGTTCTTAATGCAGAACCTAAATTTTTACCTGCATTATTCAAACTTCATTCAGATTTCCCAAATTTGAAAATTGTTCTTGAACATTGTACTTCAAAGGCCGCAATAGATGCAATCTATGAAATTAACAAAGCTTTAAAGGAAAATGAAGAACCAAAAGTTGTTGCCTCAATTACTGCTCATCATTTATTCCTTACTATTGATGATTGGGCAGGAAATCCGGTGAATTTCTGTAAGCCAGTTGCAAAATTACCAGAAGATAGAAGAGCTCTTTTAAGTGCTGCAGTTTCAGGTAAATCATTTTTCTTCTTTGGTTCTGATTCAGCTCCACATGATTTATCTAAAAAGGCTGTTCATGTTGGTGTATGTGCTGGTATTTATACTCAACAATTTGCCATTGCTTATGTTGCTGAAGTTTTCGAAAAAGTTGGTAAACTTGATATGCTCAAAGGTTTTGTCTCAACATTTGGTAATTCATTTTATGGAATGGATGAATCTAAAGTTGTCTGTAAGGATAAATGTGTTTTGGTGAAAAAGGAAGTTGAAATTCCTGATATTATGACTTTTGGTGACTCTAACTTTAAAATTGCACCATTTAAACCAGTTGAAAAATTATCTTGGTCAACTGAATGGATTTAATTTTTTTTATAAATTGTATTTATATAGAACTAATTAATTTATTATTCATGATATCATATATTCGTTAAAAAAAAAGGTATTGGTTTACAAATCATTAATTATTGATATTATCTTCTATAAATCTAAACATTTCCTAATAATATCATAAATTTCAAATTTGGGTCTTGACCCTCCGCAAATGTTCCGTTATCATTGAATACACACATATTATTACTTTTCCAACCCCAACTCTGGGATTTGCTAAATTGATTAGGTATCGATAAAAATGATGTTATTGTTGGAACTGAACGACGTGATGGTGTGAAAATTACAAAATAAACTTTAATGGCAGTTCTTTGATCTTCATAATGTATAATTGAAGCATTTTTACCTTTGGTATCATTTTTATTTTCATTACTAGCCTTTGTTTTGATTAGATTAGAGTTCGGTGATACTTCCTCAGATACTGATAAATCGCTTAACCCCATATTTAATTTATCGATTGATGATTCGTTAGTAACTCTATTCTGAGATCCCATCCATAACTTTGATTCAAAATTAGTTTCATTCGATGGATAAACTTTTGGTAAAGTTTGATAATTTATATTATTTGAAAATACATCAGGATTAATCAAACCGTTTTTCGTTGAAGAGTTCGATAATCCATTGTGAGCTCGATGTAAATAAACACCTACTTGATAACTATTCTTCGATGCAATGTAACTTTTTTGTAAATATAAGTTCCAATATGAGCCTGCATACCAAAACGTTTTTCCATAAACTCTTTTATCGGTAGCCAATTCTGAAACATTTGCAAACGATATCGAAAATCTAAATGGTGGAATCTTAGTCCAATTGTACAATTTCTTATTACTTTCATTTAAATTTGAATTTGGTTCATCCTGTGTTATTTTACTAGAATCCGAATCCGTTTTATTTATTAAAGTTGTTGAAAGACTTTGATCAATCAATAAATCTAGTTCTTTTGGTAATCCAAACAATGTTTCATCCTTTGATGGTACTTTAAACCATTGGTTTACAGAAGATGGTGAATCCTCAGATATTAAAACATTTTCCAAATTTGGTAGGTCTCTGGAACTTGTCACAGTTGTTTCTAATTGTACAGATTGCCATAATGCAGTATGCAAAACTTGAGGTTGAACATAGCAATCACCATTTATATCATAAAGTGATTCTAATTGTTGTAATTTATGGGGTGGCATATGACAATAATAAATTTTTTCATTTAATACTTTTTTTAATGGATTTATATCATTATTTTCTGAGGGAGAATTCATTTGAGGTTTACTCTCTAATAATCTTTCAACCAATTTAATTATAAAGATACATCTATCCCATTCTGTTGGGACAAAAAAATAATCTTCACCAATAATCTCAGCCATGATAGAGGTTGGTATTCCATCCCATGATTCAGGTCCTTTTTCCCAACCATTTGAGCTTAGGATTCCTTTACCATTTTCAATAATTCTTTGACTTGCGGAACCAAAATCAGAATTTAATGCAAAACTTAGATTTTCAGCAATATTTGACATATTCATGTTTCTAATAATATAGTCTGTTGAAGTACAAACAATGTCAGAGATTGCAAGATATTGACCCATTTCAATCATATCATAAGGCATTTTGAATTCTTCTTTCAAATTAATAGCACCATACAATCTTGAAATTGCCAGTTCAAAACTTTTTTGTTTTGTAGAGACATTCAAGTCATCCACATCATCAAATGTTAACTCATAGACCTTCCTGTAATCGTTAAATTGTGAATTAGAATCTGAATCAATATCTGAGCCTGTATCTGAATCTGAGTCAAATTTATCATCATTCGCATTTAGACCTTTCGATTTTGTTGTAATATTATTTGACCAAGAAAATAAAGATTCAAAATAGGGACTCCTTTCAAGGAAAATTTTATGTAATCTGTATTTTTTACCAAAAGCTTTGATTATAACATCATAATGACTACCTTTCACCAGACCGTTGATAAATAAATATTCAGGTATTGAAAGGGTATGACAACATCCATAAGGGCAAGTATTTGTATCTGTATTATTACTATGCTCAGACTTCTGGTTGATCGCAGATTGTGGAGCGTTTATGGTATTTTGAGTACTTTCTGTATCACTATTATTCATGGCAGTTATTGGATTCGAGAGAGATTGGAATTGATTATTAACAAGTATATCAGATTGGGAAAGGTTTGTGGATATGTTTTGGCTTGATCTAACTCTTAAAGATTGTATGCTTTGAGAGGATAATGAATTGAAACCTAGTGGTGGAGATGAAACGGGACGTTGCTGAATTGCTGAAGGATTTATTGAAGAACCAGTTGAAATTGGAGAGTTGGGGAACCCATAGTTGGAAATATCAAAGTTTCCAGATACCGACATTGTTGAAGATGAAGGCTATTCCTAGTTCTAACACGGGAATGAGACGTGTCTCAAAAGTAATTGAAGAACATGAAACGGAACAAAGAACAGGGGCAAATAAGAAACAGATCTTGTTTTATTCCGGTTGGTGGCTCTACGCGTGAATATTTTCATAATATAATAGCATCACTTGATACTTGTTCATTTATAATTATACAGAGCTATCTACAATCTATAACTTATTTATTCAACATCGCAGAGCACCGTTCTGATCTGAGCAGATACCTCTCTATCATGCTGAGATTCGGCAGATAGAGCGGAGTCGGAATCGTCTTCACCAGCTTCGACATCGTTGACATCCTGCATCCAGTACAGATGTTTCGCTCCGGAACTGACAAATGCTAACATGTACACTCTTCCACTGGTACAGGAATTGATCCTTTTCCAGATGACATCGCCTTGAAAGACGAGAAATTCTTCAATGTCTTGAGAGGTGCTGTTTTTGGGTTTCCATGTAAATGAGAAGCATCCCTCACCTTCAGGACTTTGATCAATGGTGATTTCTCCTGGTGTTTTGGTCGGAACGTATTGGTCCAGTTCGGAGTTATAATCAACTTTTCCTGCGTTGAATTTGATTGGAAGTGACATTGTTCTTGATTGTAATCAAGAGTATAACACATCAAAGATGTCTTTAAGGTGAAGGCAAAAAATCAAAAATCAAAAATCAAAAATTCATGTCAGAGACATAAAAAGTAAAAAGTGAGAAATGAGAAATGAGAAATTGTGAGTAAATTCTAACACGATTGTTTTATCATAACAATTGATGTACTTCTTTCAACTTCCATTCTTAAGACATTATTATCCACATGATGGATTTCCCACCTGATGAAGTCCAGCAGTTAGTTGCAGAAATTGCAGAAATCCTTATTTCTAGGAACGAAACTGTCTCGGTCAGCGAGGGAGCATGTGGTGGTTTACTAAGTGCATATCTTATTGCTTTACCAGGTGCTTCGAAATTCTTTGATGGTGGACGTCTAATCTACAGTTTGAAATCGAGGCTAAGATTATCTGGTTGGAATATGGAACAAATTAAAAGTTACACAGGTCCAAGCGAAAGTGTGGCATTGAAAATGGCAAGAAATCTAAGAATTGAGTTTGGTTCAACCTATGTTTTATCTGAAACCGGTTATGCCGGACCTTCTACTAATGTTGGCTTAGACAATCAGAGCATCAATGATGAAGATGCTCAAGTTGGTACTGTTTATTTGGGAATATCTGGCCCAAACGGTAATAAATCATGCGAAATGTGCACACATTCCAATGATAGATCCATAAATATGCAATTGTTTGCTAAATACAGCCTTCAATTTTTCCTAGAGACATTGAAGGAAGAAGCTATTTCACAGTAGAAACGTGATAATGATGGGGAAGGGGAGGCGGATAACATACTTTTTGCCAACCATGCATAAACTTATTAGTAAATGTCTTATCCTATAATGGTTTGAATTAATCCCGATCTTGTAAATATGATCTAAAATGTTGACCAAAAGTAAGAAATATTCTTTAAATCTGGGATGGCGTTGCTTTAATAAGAATAAATCGATACTCCATTGAAACGATAAACGTTGTAATAGAACTGTTAATTGAATCTATATGTTGGTATTGAATTTTTAATGTGATGATGAAAATAATTATCACATTTCATGTTCACCATTTTTGGTTTAATGCTTATTCTAATAGACAATGTTAATAGAAGCATATAAGTAATCATTTCAGGTTTATGTTGGAATGTAGATTGGTTTTTCGGTGTTAATTATTAATATATCAACCATAAGAAGATGATTAAAAGCATAAGAAAACAGAAAATCATCAAGTGAACATATAAAAATATTCTTACCAAGCATATATATATGAGGTATGTACATGATTTTTAAGAATAATTGCATGGTACAACTCTTTTCAAATCGAATAAAGTTTTATATTAAATAAGCATCAACTTTCATAGTTTGTTCACCAGTTATGTCTTACTTTCATAATTCCTTCTTTCTTTCCTTTTTTACTTTATTTCTTTCTTTCTAATTTTTATACAATATTAATAATTAAAAAGTAGATTCATGTTTTACTATTTATCATTTAATGATAACGGCATATTAATTGATTATTAGGATATAGCAAACAAAAGTATTACAAAGAATATTTGTTCATAAACTACAACGATAGCTTTACGCCATGTATATTTTAGTATATTTACTCACAAAACATTTAGCAAGTAAAATACGTACGCTACATATGCTCAGGTGTTCGGTATGAAACGGCATTTTGCGCTTTCCATCGCAAATTTCCCTTTTGGGTTATTCGTTAAATGGCAGATATGCATTAGTCTTTAGATTCCTGTGACTGATTGAAGGTCAAAAAATTGACTTCTTGAAGGTATGGGGAACTTTTGGTAACCCCCTTCTTTCTATTTGTTTGATACAGACAGACATTGATGGTTTTCAAGGCTGATGAATATGAACTTTCAGGGGATGTTGTTTCCTTTAGACCTCATTCAATAACCAATTCCAATATTGGAAAACACTCTCTTACTGTGAACGACTTCCATAACAATGATGAAATAGAATACTTTGATGATGGATTCATTAATGATAATGATAATGATTATGAAGATATCGATTCAAAGGAACAAACTACACTGGTTGCACAAGAGCATATCCTTGAATATCCAGAAGGTGGTGCAACTGCGTATATTACACTGGTTGGTTGTTTTCTTGGTTTAGTTGGTGAATTTGGGCTTTGGAATTCTACAGGTGCTATAGAATCTTATATTGCAGCACATATTTTAGTTGATGAAAGTCCAACTGCTATTTCCATGATTTTTGCACTTTTTTCTTTTTTTGTGATGTTTGGTACAATGATTTCAGGTGTTCTCTTTGATAAATATGGCGGTAAGCAACTTTGTTATTGTGGTACTGCATTGGTAACTGGTGGTTTAATGGCAACAGCAAACTGTACAAAACTATATCAATTCATTTTGGCATTCGGTGTTGTATGTGGTTTAGGTTGTTCCTTGCTTACATCCCCATTTGTTACTAGTGTTGGTCATTTTTTCAACAAAAGGAGAGGAATGGCATTAGCTGTTGTTATGCCAGGTGCTTCATTGGGGGGTGTTATCTGGCCTTTAGTTTGCCGATCCTTGTACACCAAAGTTGGATTTCAATGGACAATACGAACATTAGGATTTTGTATTGGTTTCATACTCTTGGTAGCATCAATTTTAAATCATGACCGACATAAGGAGATTTTAAGAAATAAGATTTTAAATGAAGGTCAAAAGGAAAATATGACGTTTAAAGAAAAAATGAACGATACACTAGATTTTAAATCTTTTAAAGACAAGACATTTATGACGTTAACAGCTGCTTTATTTTTGAATGAATTTTCACTTTTGATGGTTAGTACTTATATTCCATCATATGCCTTAAGTAAAGGTTTCTCTGAAAGTTTATCATTGATTGCATTGACTGTATTTAACGCAGCTGGTATATTCGGTAGAATTATTCCAACATTTTTATCTGATAAATATGGTAATTTTAATTTGATTGTTATTATGTCAGCTATTATGTCATTAACCATCTGGATTTTATGGTTACCATTCGGGGAACATTTAGGGGTCTTTATGGTATTTACAGTTATTTTTGGTTTTTCTGTGGCTGGTACATTGGCATTGACACCATTGTGTACTTCAGCAATTTCCAAGCCAAAAGATTTTGGAAAACGATATGGTACAGCTTACTTCTTTGTTGCATTCTGCAATTTAATAAGTTTGCCTGTCGGTATGGCATTGACTGAGACAAAAGCAGGTTATAATGCTATGGTTGCATTTGCAGGTGCTACATGCACATTGGCTACAGTCTGTTTTGCATATAGTAGATATAGAGTGGGAGGATTTAAAAACATCAATATTTAAGTTAATAATAAATTTCTATTTATAAATTTCAGGTACAAGGGCCTTAGTATAGTAATTATTAATTATATAATTAACAAGAAATATGCTTTTGTATCCCGAGGTCTAAGAAATTTTTTCAAATAGCCTATAAAGTTGGAAATGTCTAGAATTACTTAAAGTAATGAAGCTATTCAACAGTTGTTTAGACTTTTTCCAAATATAGAATAATCATACGTTTGAGTCTAGCAATTTAGTTATAATTCATACTTTAACAGGCATTTTTTTCCATTACTGAACTTTTTTTACCGGAATTAAGTAACCCTGATTAATTAAACGGGGATTTGTAAAAACAGTGTAGAAAGGACAGGCTAAACACCACTAAGCCATCGCAGAACAGGAATCTATTGTCTAACATGGAGTAAAGACGGATATTAGAAAGTTAAATCAATGCGATTGCAAAAAATGTCAATGGAAAATGGAAAAACAATGGAATTAAGAAATTAAGCTCGGACCAGTGCACCTCCCTTGAATATTGAACATCAAAGATAAAAATGAGAAAAACTGCAACCTGTTCATGCTTGTACTCTTTAATCATTAATCTTATATTATATTAAATCCTAAACTATCCATCCAACAGAAAAATTAACAAAACAATATCCTCAGAAAATGTCAGATACTAAAGAAATTAGAGCAATTGGTGTGATTGACTATGACGACTGGTTAAACCCAAAAGAATTTACCTACAAACAACAGGAATTGCGTGAAAACGATGTGGAAATCAAGATTGAAGCTTGTGGTATCTGTGGTTCCGATATACACGCAGCCAATGGTGACTGGGGTAGACGTTTTGCACCTCTAGCAGTTGGACACGAAATCGTTGGTACTGTTGTTGCCGCAGGCCCAACTGCAAGACATAAGATTGGTGAAAGAGTTGGTGTTGGTGCTCAATGTGATTGTTGTAATTCATGTACAAGATGTGCTCATGGACATGAAAATACATGTAAGAAATTGGTTGGTACTTACTCAAGTGCTCGTCCAAATGGTCAATACACTCAAGGTGGTTATGCTTCTCATATTAGAGTCAATTCACAATTTGTTTTCAAAATTCCAGAAAACATGGAATCAAATGATGTTGCACCTTTATTATGTGGTGGTATCACTGGTTTTAGACCATTATTAACAGCTGGTGTTACTAAGGGTACTAAGGTTGGTGTTAATGGTATTGGTGGTATTGGTCATATGACAATTATGTTTGCCAAAGCCTTAGGTGCTGAAGTCACAGCTATTTCAAGAAACCACAAAAAGGAAGAATTGGCTAAAGAATTGGGTGCTGATCATTATATTGCAACTGAAGACCAACAAGCTTTTGAAAAGAATGAAGACACCTTAGATTTAATTGTTAATACTGGTTCTTCCTTCTCCGAAGGTTCAATTGACAGTGTTTTGAAATTATTAACCCCCTATGGTAGAATGATCTTCATTACAGCTCCACCAATCAGTGAAAGATTAACTTTAGCCCCATTCACTTTGCTATCCAACAATACCTCTATTGGTGGTTCAGCAATTGGTTCTCCTGCTGATATAGAATATATGTTAGATCTTGCATCCAAGCATAACATTAAGCCAATGATTGAAACTATTGATATTAATGAAGAAAATGTTAAAACCGCTTGGGAAAGGATGGTAAAGGGTGATGTTAGATTTAGATTTGTTTTAACAGGTTATGATAAGTATTTTAAATAAAATAACAATTTTTCTAATTTATGTGTTTCAACTGTTTAATTCTTTGAATTTACTGAGACTTAATTAATTCAATTTCTTTTCGTCTGTAGCCAATTTGAACATTTTTTTCCGTTCAGCATTCATGTCCAAAAAGATTAATTTTGTACTAATCATTTTAAGTTTTAATTATTAATCACAAGAAACTGTGATGCTTTTTTTTGCCTTAATTGTGATAATCTTGATATTGATATCCATACCAAACCATCAAATAGTTGATTAATGAGATTGAAGAAAGTTGGAAGAATACATGCCATATATATATACTCTGAAAAAAAAATATGACTTGCGTGGTTATGTCAAACATTTGAAATCACAAATTGCAAATTGTAATGTCCGAAAGTTATATGTTCGCATATATTTCTATGTTATAAAGTAAACTTGATCAACTCATTTCGAAAATACAAATAACAATCCTCCGTAATACTGAATTATACTCCACCAACTCTCTATTTAGATTCCTAAAAAAAGCATCGAACGGAGATAAAATCTCAATCATTTACTCTTTACTCTAAAACCGGAAATAAATGAGGTCTGACTATAAAAGATAAGAGGAATTGGCGGCTATTCACTAATAATTCTTATTCGACTATTTTAATTATTACATTTGTATATATAATATAAATCTTAGTTATTAGTTATCGCCATCCTCCCGGTGAATTGCGTTACATTAAATGAGCAATTTAATAATAAATAGTCATGATCAAAGCAGCTATCATCAAAACCACAATGGATTGTTCTTAGTTATATGTAATTTCTTTACTACTGATTGTTAAATAACACCCCTAATGAAAATTGACAGAAAAAAATATCTCCAATACGTAAAGCTTTATAATCAGTATTAGATGTTTAATAGTTAATAAATAGGTTTAATTATTAGGGTGAGTTTTGACTAATAACGATTTGAAAAAATACTACTATTTATTATTCCTATTTAATTATCTATTAACCTCTAAACAACAGTTAATTGCAAAACCAGAGTCAATGTAAAAGAAAATAAAGAAAATGAATTTTCTTTTTTTAATAACTAAGAGCCAATGTTTGTAAAGAAAGACATTGATTTTGAAATAAAGGCCAACAACTTATGACTGTTGAAAATGCGTTATTTCAACCATCTCTCCAGCATGTTTAATTTTACAAAGCATTGAAGTGTAAAATATAGTTTATAGAGTATCACTGATATTTTTTCTTACAATTGCTACCAATAGAAAATCCTTTTCATCGGAACCTTATCTCACGGAATGTTTAGAGGAACATACTGTCCATTTGGATTCAGAGGGGATTTTCCAGGTGACCAAAAAAATGAAGATTCAAAATGTTTATGCTTTGATTCAGATTTAATAACTGAGGAAGTGCCCATCGTTACAAACATTAGTCTCCGAAGGGCAATCTCCTAGCACTATTTCACAATAATTTAAACGATTTCAAACTCAACATGCAAAATGCTAAGACTTTCTCAGAATTATCAGAATTGCATATAAACAACCAAAAATCAATTATATATGCAAACAAATCAAATATCCATCAAATCCAACATTATATCGAGCAAAATAACCATCACATAAAAGTCACAGATATCCATTCCAACCCTGTCTACCTAGGTACTCCAATACTTACTATAAGCTGGGAAGAAAAGATTAAGCAGTTAAAACAAAGAATTGGGAAATTACTTTTCATAGATCTCAACTTATGGTATAAGTTGAGGACCATAAGTTGAGGTAAGTTGAGGTCTACGAAAAGTATTTGCTTGCAAATTTCATGAGTTTTTGTAAACTAGAAATTATTAAATACCTCCCAATTCAGACTCCAGTTTCGAGAATTCAATGGCATACACCCCATAAACACGGAGGTCAAAATCTAACCAACCCAAAGCTAAAATACTACACCTTCAAACAGTACAATGAAATGGTGCAAGCTCCAATCAATTTACAAAATTGGCAATTAAAAGAATCATTTAATAAACAAATTACAATTAATCCAAATTCATTCAAACGATTTTCCAAACGTATTTACTCCTAAATTAATACAATAGAAACAGCAATTTCTTATTGGACTAAAAAAGTTAAAATACCAATGAAGACTTAGAATACAATGCTCGCAAAACTATCAAGACTGCATAATCCAGATCATGTCAGTTTCAATGAGAATTACGAATTACAGGTGGTTTTATTAAATAAATGCTTTTACCACCCATGTCAATTTTGCGGAAATAGAGGGGAACCCACCACGTTTTCTTTGAATGTGAAGAAGGCGAAAAATTAGCAAGTAGTTATATGCCACCTAATACAAAACTACAAGATTGTGTTGGAACCATCAATAATAAGCAGAACTTTTGAACAATGAACAAAGCAATATTATTCTTAATATTTCCAAACAAAAAGTTCTATATCGAAAGACAACAAAAAGAACCTTTGATCTTCAACTTGTTGTTGATCATACTCCTCTTGTACCCGACCAAAATCACTAAAGTCATCATCGTCACTAGAATCCTCTGCAACTTCTGGTCTAAATTGAGTATAATCTAAACCATATTCTTCGATTTCATCGCCATCATCCCCGTATTCTACATCTTTAAGTTTGCCTACAATATTATCACCTATTAATCTGACAACCTCTTCTTCATTCGATGGATATCATGAAATCTAATTTCTTGAATGCTTTTCATACCATAAAACATCAATCTGCCTAAGATATTTTTTTGGTTCTGATAACGATGGATTATTTAGACTTTCTGCCGCTTTTTCCAATAAATATTGTCTTAGTTCCATGTTTTTAGAATGATTTAAGCCAACTTGGGGTAAATGTTCACCTAAAATGTTATTATTAGTTCTAGTATAATTATCATCATCACTGTCGGGTTGATTTTCCAACTGTTTTCTCTTTTTTACTCTTCTTTCAACAGTTCCGAAAAACTTTCTCATTAGTAGTGAATCCAAGTAAACCACAAATTGGTTTCCACATTGAGCTTTATTCGTATATCCATTAATCAGCATATAACCATGAAATAAATCAGATAAAACGTGCCGACAGGGAACCTGACCGATCTGCACTTTAAGCAAAATACACATGCAATATTAGAATTAATATCATCCTTTTGAGTTAAATCATTAACGTTTGCTCTATTCCCAAAAGCATTGAAATTCTTACTCATTATACTTGAAAATTCTGCTTGGAAGATTCTTTGTACATATGGTGATAACTCATTCATAAACTCCAGCGTGGACAAATCTTTTCTTATTCTTCTACTTCTTGGCTTCGAACGCATTCTGGAATCTTGCTTTTCAAAGTGTACATTGATCTTGTCTGAAAAGAAAACCATATTTCTAAGATGTTTTATTTTTGCAGAATGTTTCAATGAACTATGAATACTCTCACTACCTTGTGTCGATGCAATCGAGCCCATATAAGCAGCAGTTTCTTCGACAGTATAATCTCTCAAATTTGTCATGTCAATTGGATCATCATCAACTAAGTTTGAGTCTTGAACAATAGAACCATTTTGAAGCTCAATTCTTTGACAATTGATATCAAGCTCATCTAATATGATATTAAACCTAAGGATAATTTGATTAACGTCTTTATATAATATATCGTCGTTTTCTTTTCCGGTATTGCTTAATCTATTGATGATTTCTGTTGAACAACCAGCGTGTTTTAATCGTGCAAAAAGAGCCCACCTATTCATTGTTTTAAAGGAATCATAAACATATTTTATTTTCAACTTCAACCATTCCATAGCTTTAGTTGGACTTAACTTTTGTGTTTTTATCTTCGATAGCTTCTTGGTTCTATCCCTCACATAGCCTTTCCAAATAGAATAATCATTATCTTTCAACTTGTGATTAGCATTAGCGGCCCTCTTCTTGCGAATATCCTTTATCTTCTTAATCATTTGTTTATATTTAATATAGTAGTCAGTTGCAATTTTGAGAAGATAATTGACACATTGTAGCTCACTCATGGCATAAATCGCCTTAACTGCATAAAATAGACCACTTGCGTCCAAATTAATTTCAAATCGTAGACGTCTATGCCAGGTACAATTTCTAACCGTAGCTTTGTCGTTGAACACAGAACTTATACCAGTCAACTCAGCCCTAGAATCATCAGTTAAGATTGTTGAACACTTCAAATTTTTGTTAGATCCTAAGAATTTGTGTATCATATAAATTAGTTGAAGGAAAAAGACAGTATACATATTACTTGATTCTCCAAGAGGTAAGGTTGCAATGCAGCCCAAAAATACTTGTGGGTCACCTCCTTCTAAAAATTCTCTCTTGAAAGAAACAGTAATAAATATGATGTTATTATCTAATACCATATTGAAAGTAGTGTCCACACTGATGATATCTGCTTCTAATAAACCCAGTAATGATAACCTTGACGCAAAAATAAGACCTTGGGTCTCATTTTGCTCTTTCAGTTTTGTATTGGATGAGTTATAGTTGAACTGATGAACAAAAAATGACGGTTCTAATGGAACAATCTGATATCTACCTTCAATAAAAGAAATTATCTCTTTTCTTGAGATGACATCTGCAAGAAGAATGACACAATCATCATAGTTGGTAAAATGTCGATGTTTGTATCTTGCCCGCAATGGAGAATGTGTATTTTGTTGATCCTTCCATTGCTGTAATCTATTACTTGTTGGTGGATACCCTAAAGACTGTACAAAATTCATAGCTTCCTGAATATTCTTGCTTAATTCGCATCATTATTTCAAAAGGAGCTGAGGGGTATTTTGCTGTGAATAAGTTCCTGTATGCAGTATAACAATTTTTCGTATTTTTCTCTTTACATCCCGGATCATGCAATCCATTTGATCTCATAAATAAAGAATCCGTTATAAAATCAAAAGTTTTATTACAATAAGCATCATTGTCAGTTACAATTTCATCAATTTGATTAAATTTGCATTTCATGACAGCCTTGAAAACACGATTACCAAGTTTCTTAACTGTTTGCCATCTATAATTTTGTTGAAAAGCCATTTGGCCTAAAAATCCATACAATTGTTAAAATTGTCCAAAAGTCAGAATGGAGCATTCATTTTGATCCGTTTTATAGACTGCAAATATCTTGAAGAAATTAGGTCCTTTGAAATAGGGACATCATAGTATTTAAAGCTATCCCAAATTGCTTTAGGATCATGTAACTTCTTTTCTTCTGACCTGTGAACCCAATTTGCATCAATCGCATCAAGCAACTCCAATTCCTCCCTTTCTTTCAGTCTTGTCGGTGAAAAGATTATTGCCTTTTTGGAGAGTATATTAAAGTATTTGTTTACATACGTCAAATATAAATCATATCTAAAAATCTCATTTTTAGAACATGCATAAAATGAGCATACACCAATACTTAAACACAGTGTCCTAGAGTAATCAACATTTGAAACATCGGAAAAGTTATAATAGTAATCATCCTCTGGAACAGCAAATTTTCTGCAACATGGATTTCTATGAATCGAAAAATACGGTAAATTTTCTATGTCAATTTCATTTGTTTCTGAACTATTGATGCCCAAACAATCAAAAATTAACTTAACATCTTGTTTGGTCTCAGTATCTATCCTATCCCAACCAAAAGTCAATCTTTCTTTGACAAAAGAAATAGCCTGGGCTTCGTTTTCCAGTTGCAAAGAAATTAAATCATCTTCATCGGTTTGACTAAAAGAACTTTTATCAATCTGATTTTCTTTATCGGTATCACCGTCTCCTTCTAATGAATATTAAAGTTCTTCCATGCCATGTAAATCAATCAGGTTTTCTTCTAAATCTCTTTCGAGAACAGAATTTGCAGATACATCATCCAACAATCGTGAAAATGAATCAATTAACTCACTAAACTCAAATCCTTCAATTAAATCACGATTGTTCAAAACACTTGAACCATATTCCACTGGTTCTGATACAGTAATGATATTTCTTGGCATAGTTAAGACCTAAGCTCAGTATAATAATAAATATGTCTGTACCTAGTTGGTTCCAGCAAAAACGCTTTCACAAAGAAATATCTATCTACACTGTGTAGATGTACCATACCAGGATGTCGCACAAACTACTGCGGAAGACTACATTGCTTGCAGTTGTTGTGATGTGTCTTTCGAATATCAAGAAAGCGTCACTTTGTTGACTCCGGTACTAACTAATGATGCACATGGTTAATATTATTACAGATATTCTAACACGTTTAATTATATCACTTACAGAAATAAGATTATAAGACAAGATTACAACTTGTGTACTCTATATAAAGGGGCCTGTTTGCCCTTTGGTTGTGTGCTCACATAGTATTTATGTAGTTACTTTTATTATCGGTTTATCATCTCTTCTGAGTGCACTGTCAAAGTCTGTTACGGTCCAGTTTGTAAAACTTTATAAATTATATAGTATAAGTAACAAAAATCTGGGAAAAACTATTATACAAAAATCTTTCTTAAAAAAAAAGCTCACAAAATGAAAAACAAAATAAAAATTTAAAAAATTAGAAATAGATCTTTCAAAAAAAAAAAAAAAAAGGTTAACGAGTGCACAAATGGTTAACGCGACTATATTATATATATTTACTTTTTTTTTTACTTAAAAACGTGTGCCCCTTAGAAAAATAATTTTTTGAAAAGCGCAGATTTTTTAAGTAGAATACTACTTAAAACACTGCAAATATTCTCAAATAACAAATGCTTTGGTGGCCCAGCTGGTTAAGGCGTCAGTCTCATAATCTGAAGATCGCGAGTTCGAATCTCGCCTAGAGCAAAGCTTTGTTTTTTATTTTTAATATCAACAATTTATTTTACAGATTGTTCAGGAATGTCACATTAAAATTTCTTCAACTTCCATACCACATTCAATACATCTTTTTATATAAACATAGTCCAATCCAATCTCCGTGGATTTCCGCTTTTCTGGAAGTGCCCAATCATGAATATGTTTCTTGTCTCTAATCAATCTTAAATTCCTTGTTAGTTCTTCAGCTCTCAATTTCTTTCTCATTTCCTTTAACTTGTTATTAAACTTCTTTTCTCTTCTATTTTTCTTCATTTCTTCCCTTCGTAACCATTCTTTATCTAAATTTTCGGCTGATTCCCATTTTTTGAAGGCGTATTCTTCAATTTGATATCTTAAAAATAGCTGCATTCGAGAAAATGTTCCACTATGCGGATTGGCCTTTACAATTCTTTTAAATAAGGAATGATCAGCAAGCTCAGGTTCTGTTAAAAAATAATCTTCCTTACATTCAGTTTTGGTTAATAACGAATACTTTTCAGGGTATTTCTCTTTGCAACTCTTGCAAACACGACAATCAAAAATTTCTAACAGTTTTTTATCTAATTCCACTGATTCACATTCAAAACATTTTGGGGCTCCATGAATATCCATTGGAGGTAAATTATCATCATCATCGTCGTCATCATCTAGAATTTTAAAGTTCTTTTTCTCGAGTTGTTGATTTTTCCAATCATTTAAGGTCATTTCAATGGGTTTCCCATTTTTATCTAATTTTTTCTTAGAAACAAATCCACCATATGTATCTTGCATTGTAGAAAAATCATATTCAATATAATCAGATTTATGAATAGATGGTCTAATATAAGTTGATGGTTTACTATTTCCATTACTATTATTTAGCTGAGTATCATTATTATCAGCACCTGGAACAGAAGGTCGATATTGATGTTTATTTGATCCTGAAGCATCTCTAAGAGAACCCGTCGATGCCGCTTGCATTTCCTTTGACCTTTCTAAAGCCTTCTGCCTATTCCTATCAATTAGAGCTTGTTGTTCCGGTGTTAGTGTCAGTCTCGGTCTTTTGTTATTAGGCTGAGGTGTATGTTTTGTATCGAAGGTCCTTTTTTCGGAATGATTAGATGTATCTAAATATGAAACAGCTTTAACATTATCTTTAATTCCCTGCTGTCGAAGCTTAATTCTCTCTAACGCTTTTGCACGATTTTGCTCCTGTAATAAAAAATCAAAAATGTTCAAAAAATGTTAGTATTCAGTTCAATCTAGGAAATGTTAAAGTTTTTTATGCCCTGGATACATACTATCAATGCCCTTTTGGCTTGCGAATCCATAATAAGTGATTATAGTTGACCTAATTGCCACTACATGATGACAAGATGAATGAAGTCGAATTTGTCATGTTCACGCACGGACCCAGGAAATTCTGTCTGATTTTTATGAATTTTTTAAATTTTATATTTTATATTTTAGAAACAGCCTTTTTTGGTTCTTGTTTTGTTTGAGTTCTTTATTATTTATTATATACTGAAACTTTTGTTTAACTTTCCTATAACGTTATTGATCAATCCATATTATCTTTAAACAACCAAAATAAATTCATTTATTGCAACTTCATCAAATTATTATGGATAATAATGGCCTTTATGGAACACCTGCAAAGGATGGTTCCTCAATAGACTTGAACATGAATGTTTTCACATCTCCATCGACCCCACGTAGGAATAAAAAGAAAATTGTTTACGGAGATCGATACATACCGTCTAGAACTGGTGTTGATTTACAGACTGCTTTTAGCTTGGCCAACTCAGATTATATGAATTCATCATCAAGTGTTATGAACGTGATGCCAAATGATAGTAATGAGACGGACAATTATAACATAAGTGATCCAAACTTCTTAAGGAACGAAGAGGCAAATCGTACATTCGATTCGGTATTAAAAACAGAATTATTTGGTGATAGTGTTCCTATGCCACTGGATGGACGAAATCATACAACATCATCACTAAATTCAAGACCAATCACACCACCATCAATTAACAATGTAAATCCTGATACTAATCGTAGGTCTCAAGGTGGAAATGATTCAGATGATGATAGTGATTATAGCAGCCGAACTAGAGATGAAATGTTATTAAGGACACCTCAAAAACAAGCAAGGAATTTATTTACTTATCAATCTCCAAGTAAGAGTCGCCCAACTTCATCATCTATGAATGTTCAAAACGAGTTATATTCATTGTCGCCAGTACGTGCTGATACTCAAAGTCTTTTGCTTTCACCACCGAAAAAGACAAGAAATATATCTAAAATTCCTTATCGAGTTCTTGATGCACCTGAGCTTGCTGACGATTTTTATTTAAACCTCGTTGATTGGGGATCTCAAGATGTTTTAGCAGTGGGTTTAGGATCTTCCGTGTACTTATGGGATGGCTCATCAGGTACAGTTAATCATTTATGTGATCTTGGATCAAATGATAATATATGTAGTTTGTCATGGATTGGTGCTGGGACACATCTTGCAATCGGTACAAATTCTGGTCTAGTTGAAATTTGGGATGCAACAACTTGCAAATGTACAAGAACAATGACAGGCCATTCAATGAGAGCTTCTTCATTGGCATGGAACAAACATATATTATCATCTGGCTCAAGAGATCGAACTATTCTACATAGAGATGTTAGGGAGGCGGCTCATTACATGAGACGATTGGAACACCATAAACAGGAAGTCTGTGGTTTGAAATGGAACGTGGACGAAGATAAACTAGCCTCTGGTGGTAACGATAATAAATTGCTGGTTTGGGATGGATTGTATGATAATCCATTATATAAATTTTCTGAACATCAGGCTGCGGTTAAAGCAATTGCATGGTCCCCACATCAAAGGGGCATTTTGGCATCTGGCGGTGGTACAGCTGATAGAAGAATCAAGATTTGGAATACATCAACAGGCAATAAAATTAATGATGTCGACACAGGATCACAAGTATGCAATTTATCATGGTCAAAGAATTCTAATGAGCTTGTTTCAACTCACGGATATTCTAGAAATCAAATTGTTATCTGGAAATACAATACTATGCAACAGGTTGCATCCTTAACTGGTCATACATACAGAGTTTTGTATCTTTCGATGTCACCGGATGGACAAACAATTGTTACTGGTGCAGGTGATGAAACATTAAGGTTCTGGAATGTCTTTGAAAAATCAAGAACAAATCAAAGCTCCTCTTCTGTACTTTTGGATGCTTTTATGCAATTAAGATAATATAGGTGTTGTCTTCACTATATAATAATTTATAGATAAGTAATCAAATCGACTGGCAATATAATTCGTAATTCGTATTTTGTATTTTGTACTACAATCTTTAAGGAATTCCAAACAAGAATGCGGCGCCAATTTGACTTGGCATGTTTACTTTTCTACAGACAGGAGATTCTTTTTTGACAAAAGATTGTTTCCATATTTATCTTTTAGTGTTGAAGACATCATGGAAGAAACTGATAACTTTGTGATAACTCCAGTTATCACGTCGTCTAAGTTACCGATCCTGATTTTAATTAATGACTACTGCTACAAAAGAATCCCTCAAAATTACATCCCTCCGATTCTTTCAGTATTGGTTGAACTTATAGGGAATGAATTAAATGGTAATTCTAAATCAACTAATGAAGAATATGATATAGTTAAATCATATTTTCCTTCAATTTTAGAGGTGGTAAAGTATATAGAAAATTCAATACGAAAATTCTTTGCTTCAACACCAAAAGAGAATATGGATAAAATTGAGGACGTTATAAAGTTCATTTGTCATCGTCTACTACAAAAATTATGGAGTATACAATCCTATGATGATTTGTATACCTTTTTATTTTCATCTTCCCAATTATTGATTGATCCAAATGATGAGCTTAAAAATACATTGAATAAAACGCATACTACAAACAAACCACTAAAATGTTTGTATTCATCGAGCTTCCTTGGAAGTTTTGTTTCAATTATTTCCTTGGGGGCTATGTCAATGACATTTGAAGAAGGTTTGAAAATTTGGAAAGGATTTATAGATTATAGACTGGAAAGTGAAATTTTTTGGAATTCGATCAATGGAGTTGATGCAACACACAAGAAAGATTTTACTTTCGAAACCGAAATATTACCTAAGGCAGAAGTTATTCACAAAAATGCCAAAACCTATGTTTATTCACACATGGACCTTTCAAGCTTATTCCAGTCTCAAGTTTCAATATTACAAAAACAATCTGCTCCGATATCAAAATCATTAGAAGTATTACTAAAATCTTTATCTCAAACAGATAGGAGTTTACTTCCATCTTCATATCACGTCGATTATTTAAATAATTGGAGACATGCTAATTACGACGAATCATTTAATGCATTACATCGATATTTTGATTATATGATGTCAAACAGGAAACAATATTTCTATCATTATGCCCTCTTAGCATTAGCTACGTTACACAGTTCATTTGGGGCAAATGAGGAAGCACTAAGAGCAATAGATGAGGCCATTTTAGTTGCTAGAGAGAACAAAGATTTGAATTGTTTAAATTATTTATTGACTTGGTTATTGAATTTTATGATTACCAAACCTCATCTTTTTACAAATTCTGAAGATCATCCCTCAAGATCAGAAATTATCAATTTTTTAAGATTGAAAACTAAAGAAACCAAAAATTTATCCTTACAAGCAATTTCATTCCAATTCGAGGTTTTAGTCTTATTACTCGAAGGATCTGATTTAACATTAGTTATGGAAAATATGATTAAAACATTATATCTAATTTTAAGTTTTGAAGATACAGATGAACTTAAAAGTATTTTTATTACAGCATGCCAAATTGCTGATACTATATGGAAAAGAGTTGGGTATCCAACAATTGGAAATCTTTATTTAGAAACTGCAATTGATTTTGCTAAGGAAAAGAATAACGATTTTGATTTAGTTCTTTTATACGTAAGAAAGGCAAGCGATTTATATTTTATTGGTGAAGTAGATGAAGCATTTAATCTTTTATTATCTGTTGAAAAAATATCATCCAAAGATTTTTCAATGTTTAAAAAGTGGAAGATTACGTACAATATTATGGAATTTTATTTATGTTTAAATAAATGTAAATATTTTCAATGTTCAATTTTGATTGATAAAATGAGATCACTTGCTGATAATATCGATGACCAAGAAATAACTAATGAATTAATCTACCTGGAGGTTTTATATAATTTAAGAAATAGTAATATTGAAGAAGGCTTTAATTTGGTCACTAAACAGTTAGCATTGATGAAAGAAAACTCAATATTTTATAACAATCATTGGTTTATTAGATTTCAAGTATTATATTGCCATATTTATGTTGAGTATACGTTGTATCCACAACGGGGATTATCAATTTTATTAAACGCAATTAACTTATCACACAAATGTTCATTGCTTTTTAACCTATGTGAAAGCACCTTATGTCTATGCAATTTAATGTTAAAGAGTGACTTTGAATCATCGGTACAAGATGTCAAAGATCTATTAATTGAATTTTTACCAAAACTCTTAGAAATGAAAAAATTGAGTATGATTTCAGAAGCATATTTCTATTTATCGAAAATTGAGTTATTTGAGCTCAAAAAGTTAGAAAATTCAAACACGTTAGAGGAAAACAGTTTTAACCTTTCAAATCTTTTAAAATATTCAACTATTTCGATGAATGGCTACGAAAAGATGTTTGATTATCAAAATTTGAAAAAAAGTTTAAACTTTAGACAAGAAATCGCAGAATACTTTAAACTAGAAGCATTGCAATCTGAAACTATTTCAAAGTTGGGCAAGCTTGAAATTTCCATTAGAGTTGAAAGTGGAATCAATTGAACGAAATTGAATCGTCAATATAAAGTGTATTATTACTGTTTATAAATTTTTTAAACAATCTTACCAATTTGGTATTTGTTGATATTTTTCAAGTGTCATTTTTGTTTCGTTTGCATTTTTAACCCTGGAATAAAAAATGCTGCAATCCTCATTGCAACAATTTTCAACCATTTTCGAATTAACTGATTCATGTAATACATTTCTTGTACATGATTTACAGAAATCAACGTAATTTTTATTCTTTAATTCTAAACTTTTCAGATTATTTTTCAAATTTAGCATTGTCCTTAATTCATTCTTTTTACAAGCTTCACATAACAAGCCTTCCTTAGAAACATTGTTACAATTTAAACATGATTGAATTTTAACATTCGTTAACATCATACCAATACCTTGATATGAGATAACTTGAGGAACCTCTTTAATCCAAGACTTGACATCTACTCCTAATAGATTGAAAATCCTTTCCAGCGGAGGTATTAAAACCTTATTAATATAATAATCCGAATCTAGTAAAATCTTAGAATCCTGCAAAAATTCACTCGGTGAGATGCATCTATCCCTTAGAATTTCTTTATTGTTGCCTTTACGAACCAAATAAAAAATACGTTCTTTATATTGTGGTTCTAATCTATGATCCTGCAAAGTACGTTTAATTGAGAGTCTGGCGCCTGGTGGAATATATTTTTCATTTTTGTAAGTACCAACCCTAACTTCTTTTGCAAACAAAAAATCTTTTATATTTATTTTATTTTTAATAATTTTACTGAATTGTTCAATTATATAATCTTTAACTTTGGATATATCTCTTGTTTCGAATAATATTAGTATTGCCTTTTCTAATATTTTTTGCTGCGCAGGTATACCGTCTCTTCGAACAGTTTCTATACCCTTTGCATCAAATTTTGGGAATGATTGAGATTCATATTCAAATGACCATCCAATATACCTTTTCTTACTAATCAAAATTGATGGTAAATAAACTTTTTCAAATTTCAATTTGATCGGTTTAGGGTTTAAACTTGTTATATGGTTTGCCATTTCTCTACCAATTCGAAATGCATCATCTTTTGTTTTGCCTGGCAAATATATAAATAAAGAATCAGTATCTCCATATACAACTTTTGCACCCCATTTATCATGACTTTCAATTTCTTTAGTTGCCTTGAGTAATGTTTCTCTACCACATGCAACAATTGCATCTGCAATATCGGAGTTTGGCATTCTGCCTGAAAAGGTTGCCGATGTATAACCATATGTGACATTAGCAATTAATTTTAAGGCCAACTGTCTATTATTATATAATTTCTGTAACTCTTGATCATTTTTAAACTCAGACATAGTTCCTTTAATATAAATTCTTGCATTTAAAATTTCAATTAGCATCTTACCTAATAATGACTTCCTAATATTATCCTTTACAAATATCATACCATTCGGAGTTAGGTTAATATCATTTTCTAATTTTTTTAAGATTCCTTCGGTAGATTTATAATTGGTTACTCCCATTTTGGTGAATTTATTAGGATCATAATTTTTCAATCTACCAAGCATTGTTGAATAGCAAATATTATACGCAATAATTAATGATGGATATAATGATTGAAAATCAAGTACAATCAATGGGCTCTTATAAAATGAACTGTTTGGTTCCATAACCAAAGGTATACACTCAAGGGCGTCTTGTTTAAAAACTTGTTTCTTTGATGGAGAAATCAATATAAAGCTTTCAGCGTTTGCCAATCTAACTAATAAACATTCAACTTTAAATTGACTACCACGATAAATAATTGAATAAAAGTCAATTCCTAATAATCTGGATTGTTCATTAATTTTCTCAACTAATTCTAATTTTTCAATCAACTTGAGTTCATACTTTATTCTTGAAAGATAATAATTTAAGATATACATTAACCCACGTTCATTATCATTTTTCCAAAGTTCGGTAAGTTTGTCATGTTTAAAGTGTGGTATTCTTATGTGAAAAATGTGATAAATAACATTTTCTAAACTGTAGTGTCCTAGAGTTAATTCACTTCTTAATCTTCTCCAAAGATTTAACATCTGCCTACCAGTTATTTTAAGACCAGAAGCATGAGTATACCCCCATCGATCACCAAGTTTATTATTTTGTTTGTAGACAACCCTCGACAATCTAGTTGATAAATCCATATCATACCTAAATTTCACACGTTCGATAATATATCCCCATGAACTAGAGTGTAACTCGAAACCACACAAAATATCAGGATCAATCAATTCAACCAATGAAACCAATGCAATTATCAAATCTAATTCACATTCATGTTTAGATACTGTATAATTATCATCGAATTTAATTTTATGTTTTGAATTTATAAAAACTCCGAGTTTCTCCAGATCAAAAGTAGTAAGACTGTTAGTATTCCAAAATATTGCAGAAATTTCATCCTTTTCAGGATCAGGCATGAAATCATCTCTAGTGTTCACATGAATTTCAATAATTAACAAAATCAAGTTGTTATCATGGTTTGAAATTCTCTCAATGGGTGTTTTCAAAGATGGATATTTATATTCTTTATATTTCTGTGTTGGACCTTTTATTTGTGAATCAAAAATATGGTTTGGAACTTGAACCAAGTTATCTTTCTTTTTCAACCAGTCTGCAACATCATCAAAAGATGGTAATTTGCAAGTATATTTCCAAATAAAATGATCGTTTTCATTCCCTTTTTGAAAGTTAGTTATTTGTGTTATACCTGGATAAACATCCTGATCAATTTCTTGGCATTTCAATTGAAATTTATCACCAGCAAATATGAAAGGTTTTGAATCATAGTTTGATAATTTTGAATAGAATGGATCAGGATATTCAATTTTGGGTAAGTTATAGTTTTCTTCCAAGTCATTCAAAAAATCATTAGAATTTTCGAAAGTTGGTTGTTGTACGTTAAAAATATGGTGTTTTTCGTCACTTTGGAAATCTTTGAAATATGAATGAAAAGATTGTTTGTTCATTGAATTATTTCTCTGTGATAATAAAATGGGAGATTGTTGGTGATTTGAAAATTTAAAAGAATCTAATATGTTTGAATTATTTAGAATAACTGATTCATTTTCATGAATAGCCGTTGATGCTTCTTGTAATTTTGCAGTTAAATTACGAGAAGCATTTACAATATGAAAAGTCTCATCAAGTTCAACAATCTCGTTATCAAAATTGCTATCATCATTGTTATGAGCATTCTCGTGATCATTCTCATCAGGATTCTTATCGGGATAGTTATTACAATCAATAAAATTACCAATCTCATCTCTTTCAGTAATACTATCTTTTTTCAATGTTTCTTCGTACAACGAAGAAGTGTGTGGGCATCTCAAATTTTTCAAAGAATCAAAATAATCATTTGAATCTAAATTAAATAATATAATGTCCATTAAGCAGCTATTTAGAATTGGTGAATATTGCAAATTGTCGATACTTTGAAAAGCCGATAAAAATTTAGGTTCATTCAATAAGAAATCATCAAATTTTTCACCTATATTATTAGTTTTAAATTTATTAATAAATGAATTATAAGATATACCAATTGATTTAGTTAATAGCCTGTCCAAATCCTCTTGTTCTGCCCAACTGGTTTTATTAACTGTGCGCTCTATATTATCAAACAATCCTAATTGTGAGATATCTGTATGTAAACCCCTCGATTTACGAAAATTATCAACATCATCTAGTAAAGATTTAGTTGAAGTAATATATTGAGTTGAGTGAGAGAAGGATTCATGTAATTTTGAAACCTTTCGTTCATGAAGAGAATGTCTATTATTTATCCAAGAAGACACAATATCTAATTCAATCATTGATCGGCCAATTCTCGGGAATTTTTCAGCGTTTAAGATATTTAATGAATTATTATTGTTCATTACATGGAGATGGGTATTGATAAATTTTTTTAATTCATCACCACATTTTAATCTATTGAAATCAACAAAATGAGTATTGAAAAAGGGCTGGTAAATGTCCGATGTTTCATCTAAAAAGATTAAAGGATATCTCCATAAATAATTCGATAATGAGATATCTTTCAAAGTGTAAATATTGTAATCAGTTAAGAATTGTAAGATGTATGGTACATGAGAGTGATGTGGTTGAATAAATTTATTAAAAATTTTGCAATCAGTTAACAATTTAGATAGTCGAACAACATATTTTGGAGATGATAGACTTATTTTAAGAAAAGTCGATTGATTTAAATGATAGCCATAGAATGGAGTACCAGAGACAATAGAAATGTCAGAAACGTATGAATGAAAGGTGGACTCTCCCGAATCACCATTAGAATCTGAATCCGAATCCGACTCTGACAATTCTGTTTCATCTTCAACAGAGGATTTCTTGTTTCCATTTTCATTCCCATGTCTGTTTCTGTTTCTTCTAGGTTTTTTTTTCATCTTGCTATTACGTTGATAAGACTGAGCCACCTTTAAATTAATTTCATCAAGCCATTTTCTCAATTCTGTTTCCTGATTCTTTGACAATGAAGGATTCCAAGACATTGCTTTAGGAAATGGTATATAAAGATAAGGGAATATGTTATGAATATGTAATAAAGCAGTATGGTTGGTGTTGGTATACGCGTAAATTCTTAGAATTGGTACGGTTAAAACAGAAAGTGGATTAACGGAGATGGGTTTGCCATTGAAGGAAACATGTTTCTTGTCTATCACTGATGGAGATGTCTGATAGGTGTCGTAGGTGACTACCCTCAAATCCATAGCTTGGACAACAGATGGATCACAAAAAGAAGCAAAGAGCTGAGCATTTCCAAGTTGTCTTGTCAAGATCCGCCACCAGGTGAAAATCTTATAATGCTCATCATTCATCAAAATTCAATCTAGTAACCACAAAGGCAAGTCTTCCACTTACAACTTATTACAGTTGTGGTATTACACTAAACCACCCACTACCACTACCACCACCACCACCATCATGTCCCTCAGAAGAGACCTCTACAGGGGAAGAAACAGCACCCCCGTTGAAACAACCCCAGTGTCCCTCTCCTCTGCGACCCCTACCAGTGTCCCACCCAGCGCAAGAGACTCCCCTGGACCCAACGCCCCAGCACCTGACGGGCCTCCCCACTGGATCCGAACCTGGTACTGCCCCCTCCTCAACAGACCCTCCAATTTCTCCAACGATGGAATCGCCCACACGGGGGGGCTTCCCACTGCCACTGCGACTGCCACTGCGACGGCGACAGCGACTCCCACCCCCACTCCCGCGCCCGCACCCAACGCCGGTCCCATGGTGAAAACTTGGATTCTCGTCCCACCAGAGGAGGATGCAATTTCCCACGAAACAATCCCCATTCTCGACCTTTCCCAGCTATCCTACTCGGCTTCTGTCCATGGCTTCGACGGCAGCGCTCCACTCTCCCTCGAAAACACCCTGACTTCCCATGAAAATGAAAACAACAAGTTCAGGGCCGCCGTATCCCAAGATGGAGAAAACACAGGAGACACACTCTTCGGTTCCAGCGCTCCTATTCAGGGCTAAAACCACCTTGACGCGTAGTAAAAACGCAATGGACAAATTATTAATTATTAGACATATATATTAAGTATACATAGAAAGTACGTTATCAGTTTATAAGTTATATAAATAACATTACCCGCATCCAATATGAGTGCCGACAACCTTCCATGGGTTGAAAAATACAGACCACAATGTCTAGATGATGTCTATGGTCAATCCGAAACCGTTTCAACTATTCGGAAATTTGCTGCTGGAGGTAGAATTCCACATCTGTTATTTTATGGTCCACCTGGTAGTGGTAAAACTTCAACAATCATTGCATTAGCAAAAGAATTATATGGTAAAAATTATAAAAATATGGTACTGGAATTGAATGCAAGTGATGATAGAGGTATCGATGTTGTTAGAGATCAAATTAAAAATTTTGCCAGTACAAGACAAATCTTTACCACTGGTTTTAAATTAATAATTTTGGATGAAGCTGATGCAATGACAAATGTTGCTCAAAATGCCTTAAGGCGAGTTATAGAAAAATTTACGAAAAATACAAGATTTTGTATACTTGCCAATTATGCAAATAAATTAAATCCTGCTTTGTTATCTCGTTGTACAAGATTTAGATTTTCTCCACTTGATGATAATGCAATAATTGAAAGAATCAATTATGTTTCCAAAATGGAACATTTAAATTTAAATAATGATTCAATCAATGCATTAGTTAAATTAAGTAGTGGTGATATGCGTAAAGCTTTGAACGTTTTACAAAGTTGCAAATCTTCATTGGATGATCCAATTAATGATGAAATTGATGTTGATATGATATATGAATGTATTGGAGCCCCAAAACCAAAATCAATTGAAATCATTTTCGATTCAATCATTAAAAATGATTGGAATGATGCTTTCAATACAATGATGAAAATTAGAAATATTGAAGGTTTAGCATTGGTTGATTTAATCACCTCATTTATTGAAATTTTGGATAATTACAATTTAAAATCTCAAACCAAAATGAACTTATTAAAAGGTTTAGCTGATATAGAATATGGTATTTCAAAAGGTGGGAATAATAAAATTCAAAGTACGGCCGTTATTGCTTGTATAAAAAATGCATTGGAGTGCGAAGCATGATTTCTGATTTCTTGATTTTTCAGACATTGCAACAAGCAACACAGCCGTCATATATATATAGTATACATATGATCATTTTATAATTTAATCAGTTTAAATGCATATTAGTTGTTCATCCTTATATCGGTACTTTTAGTCATTATGAGCTTGTCTAAATCAGAATTAAAAGATTTGGTGAAAAGACGTAGAGATATACAAGATCTGGATCTTGAATGGTATATACGGGTTAAAACAGATATTCTATCACTTATAATTGATCTTAAAAACAGTAAATTTGATTCAATAAATTTAGAAAAAATTGAAAAATTGGAAAATGATATTAAAATTGGGAAATTAAAGGCAGAATTAGGTTTAGATTTTGAGTTAGCAAAGCATACACTCTGTTTAAATGAAATTGAAAATTATGATAGAAATATAAGAACTAATTTGACTGATTATATTATAAAATCTTCCCATGAGTTTAAAATTTTAAATACCAAAATTGATTATGTAAGGGAAATTTTAATAAATAGAGAAAAACTAAATAACACAATTCAAGATTATTTTCTACAATCCAAAATTATTAAACTCACAACAAATGAATTGAATTTACTTTTCGATAAAGATACAAATGATTTAAAATTAATCCTATCATCCGGTAAACTAATCAAAGAAGATAAATTAAACAATTTAAACAATGAATATGAATTTACATTTTCAAGAAATAGTTCATTTATATTATCATCAAAGGAATTAAATGAAAAAATTCAAAATCAAATTGATGAATGTACCGAGATTGAAAATCATATAAATCAATCAAAGAAAACTTGGAAAATTGCTACTACAAAATTAATTTCTTTATTGGATACAATAGAGAATGATGTTCAAATATAATTAATCAAAAAAAAAGATACTTTATTAATATGTTTTTATAAAGTTTTGTAATTTATATACTGTTTTTAATTTATTTACAAGAAATTCAATTATTCAAAAGTCAAGCAGTCGTGGTTGATTGTGCTTCAGGTTCAGGAATTTGATTGGCTTCGTTAATCTTCTCGTCGACTAAATTTTGAATAACCATTATCTCCTTTGAACCAGGAATAACTAAATCATTTTCTCTATATTCCAAAATACTTTCAACAGCTTCTTTAAAACCTTCTAATGTTGAACCATTTTCAAAGACCTTATAAACTTCAACAATATCTTTCAATTTATCAATTTTAAGGTTTTCATCCTCTAATTGTGTTGAAAATTTTTCAAAGTACAAAGAAGAAATATATCTAATACCATTTAAAAATTCTTCATTAATAACAACTGATTCATAAGTTGAATTAATACCAAAAATTGCATATTGCAATCTCTCTAATTTATCATACCATTCATCAGTTTCAACATTCTCACTATCCAAATAAGATTGCTTAAATTCATCTAAATATTCTTTTCCAACAATTTGGAATTCTGATCTTGCGTTAGATAATGAGGATTCTCTTTCAGTTAGAACTTGTCTAATTGCAAGCATCGAATTCTTAACTGCATTATTAAATTCAATACATTGTTGAATTTTAGAACTTGCAATATCTTCATAAATAATATGTTCTCTTTGTATTTTATTCATTTCCTTTAAACAGACATACCATAATGCATGCAAATCTTCAAATGACTTTTTTCTTAAATCCTGTACCGTCCAGGATCTGCCTTGAATATCCAAATCTTCTGCGGAACGTACAAATTGTTTGTTATGGAAAAATTCCCATAATGGATGATCATCTCTAACTTTAATATTATCAATTGTTGGTAAAATTGGCTTTCTTAATTTCACATCTGTTGCAACTCTGTATCCCTTAGTTCTCGCTAATCTTGCCGCCACCGTACTGAAATGTGCTATTCCAACCATGATGTGTGACGATACGAATGTTCCTTCCAAATAGATTTTATTACCTTCTCCTTTTATAGTTCACTTTCTATTTAATTTCATCTTTTTCATCAACTGAAAAATGGAAACTCGAAAAATAAATGAGAAAAATGAAAAATGAAAAATCCATGTTAGAAATCTTGTTTTAACTTTTTTTGCGTCGAGCGACTTCAACATGAATCTTATCCTCTTCTTTCATTGATAGTCATTGCTTAAAGAAGGTGATATACATACCAGAATGTTGAGGAAACAATCTCAAACTATCACATTGAAATTATTACAAGCTTTCCGAAGTTTTCATTCCTTTAGTATACTGAGAAATGAAAAAAAGCCTCTAAATCCATTAAAGGAACTACAAAGGTTAAACTTTCAAATTCCGAAAGGTAATAAAATGCCAAGGAGACCATCAATTCCAGAATCTGATTTTGATGAAAAATTTATTAAAGGTGGTTCTGGAAAAGGTGGACAAAAGATAAATAAAACAAATTCAAAAGTTCAATTGACTCATAAAGCTACTGGCATTGTGGTTACATCACAGGCTACAAGATCAAGAGATCAAAATAGAAAAATTGCCAGGGAAATTTTGGCTTTGAAAATTGATGAATTGGAAAAAGGGATACAGAGTAGGGCACAGATTGTAATTGCACGAAAACAGCTGCTTAAACAGAGAGCAAAAAAGAAAACTAAAGCAAAGTATAAAAAGCTAGCAGAGAAAATGGAGGAAAAAGATAAGAAGACAGATGAAGATAATGAAAATGACGAGGTACTTGTCATAATTGATGAAGAATTTACTGATGATGCTAAATCTAATGGTAAACAATAATATGTTCATAAAAATAATTATATTAATTCTTGTACATGATATATAAATAAAATTACAATTTCAAAATCCTAAATTACACAGGCCTAAATCTATTTAATCAACGAGAAACATTCTTTGACATCATTTTCTTCTTAAATGCTTCTTCACCATGATATTCCTTCAAAATTCTAACAATATCAGGGTCTTTCTTATCAAAGTATTCAATGGATTTATTCGACCAAACTCCTGGTCTAGTAACCAATAATTCATGACCATCAGATTTCACGTAGTTTATTAGGGAATCCAAAATATTTTTCTTAATTGATGCACATCTATAAATCAAAAAAATTGTATAATAATTCTTAACGCCAAATTTCGATAGTTTTTCACTTAATTCCAATGGTTTTAATTTATCCTTTTTATTATAATGGCTGAAAAGTTCTTTGAATTTTTCGCATAGTTCATCCTTATCAGGGATGACTGTTAAATCAATTGGGGATCCAGATTTTTTAGCATTCTTTTTGAATGAAGTTTCCAGAAATTCCGTCGTTGGTTCGTCAATAAATTCTTTCATGGAGTTCTCGGTTTTATCAGAAGACTCATTTGAAAGTACTTGAGAAATTGTATTAGTTTGACTATTCTCTACTTGAATTTGATTACCAAGTAGGGTAGGCCTATCTGCAGAATTTTCAATATGCTTTAAAATTTCATCATTCATCATATTTTGTGTAACGCCATTGATATGATCAAAATTATCATTATAATTAGTTGTATTTTGTCCCACAACCTGTTCAATCTGATTGTTTAATTTAATTGTTTCTGGATCATTAATGAGTGAAGCTGAGACATCTAGCGAGTTCAAATTATGTCCCAAATTTTCATCATCATTAGTGATATTGTTATCGCTATTATCATTATGAGTATTATTATTATAATTATGATTATTATCAATGTTGTTGTTCTTAGTATATTCATCATGCAGAGAATTTAACTTTAGCCTTTTGATATTCCGAAATGGATTTTCATACTCAAATGGTTTATCATACCCTTTGAGAATTGTATATTCTAAATTATCATCTATAAAACTATTATCTTGTGGAACATTTGGAAAATATAACTTAGGGCAATCACTTTTTCTAATATGCTTACGTGCATTCAACCATTCTTTATTGGCTTGATTGGCAGGCAATGGAATATTATTCTGCTTAACTTGCATTATATAGTACTTGAGATAATTTGCAATACCAAATACTAGAATATAATTTTTAAACCTTTGTCTCCAAGATTCTGCACTATGAGAATCATAAACATTTGCAAATTTATCATAAAAATTAGTTGGGAAAACAACTGTTTCAAAACCTTTATCGTCAGTTTCAATATCTAATTTATAAAAAATTGTTTTGCAAAATATTAAATCATCTGCAGCAGTATATGGTGTTAACTTTGATTTAATCTTAGTTGTTTTAATATATTGTCCATTTTCGTCTTTCAATAATTTGTTTTTTTTATCAAGTTTATAGACATATCCAACGTTATACTTTAAGGTTCTCATTCTTTCTCTCAAAGACGTTGGCGTTCTTTGTCTTGCTCTAAAAAATGGTAATTGAGAAATAATCTCATAAACACCATGTCCTTTAATACCCATATAATGACGTTTTCGAACTTCTTCTTTTAACATGTCATCTTCTTCACGATTGAAATATCGTACATTAAGGGTATCAAATGAAATCAGATTGTTATCATTATTAACATTATTATTAACATTATTGTTATAGCTGCTATTAACAGATCTATGATCTATATTAATATTATTAAGATCATCAATATCATTTTGATTGACATTATTGAATACTGTATTTAAATTTGAATCTAATTGTGCATTCATATGACCTTGAGCTATATGTTTTGCATACTCATCGACATCCAGTTCATCATCAATATCACCTATATCATCATCAATTTCATCATCTAAGTCATCATTCATATCACCACTTAAACCACCGCCTCTCGCATTAAGACGTGCAGATATAATATCCTGTTTAAGGGTTTCAAAGTCAAAGTTTGCAACTTCATCTGGATCAACGTCAACTTCAACATCATCTAAATTGACATCTAAATCTTTTTCATTGAATTGGTGAGGTATAGATTCTTTGGAAATTTGAGGAACGTGCATTAAATAATTTGGGAATTGTTGTTGTGAGCCACGGTTTGCAGAATCCTGAATAAACTCATATGAATAAATATGGGCACCCTTTAAATTATCTGGTATTGGGTTTTCTTTGCTTGATATAATAATGCAAGTTTGTGTATAATCGGTTACAACTTCTCCTCCATTATCTTCAATCATTTGTATTAGTCTTGAACTTTGATCTAATGGAGAGCACAAATAAAATTTATATGGCTTCATGGCAGCATCCACAAAGATGTCAGTCTTCACCATTTTTGATGGCCGATACAAGTCAACTTTTTAAACTATTAATTCTGTGAATTAGTATAATCAATAATAATAAAAACAACAAAAACAACAAAAACATGTTTAAAATTAAAATTTTATTATTGTGCGGTGTAAGGGTGGCAACGGTAACGCGTCTACAATCTGATAGATAATCTATGTTCACCATTAAAGAAAGGGGTTTTAGGTTTTAGATAGATACTATTCTAAATATTAGGGAAGTAACATGGATCCGTTTACAGACAGGGGAAGGCGGCATAACATAAAACAAACCCTGTCTGCACCACAGCGAGCCTTATCAAGATCCAGATCAAGAGAAAGAACCAAATCAAGAGATCCCTCTCCGTTTAGTATTGATTCGAAATTAGCTTCAAGCTATGCTATAAACAATCCATTCAGTAATTCAAGTACACGAGAGCCTGTACCTATTCTGGAAGATGATGAATTGGATATTCAAATGAGTCCAATGTTACCACAATTTAGTAAGGATCCAACTTCGAATAATAGTCATCATTTATTTAATTCAGCTGATCTAGATCTAGTGCCACTACCTAGTCTCAATGAAGAAGGATTAGCAAAAGAAATCTTCGATGATTTTCATCAACAATTTCAAAAGGATACTCAATTAAAGTCTAACGTTTTGAAAAAAATGAAAGAAAAAGAAAAGACCAAGGACACTAATTATACTATAAATAGAAATAAGAAGGGAAATGTAAAAGGTAATTCATCAAATGATGATCATAATACTTCAAGTTCTGGATATTCTACAGCAAGCGAACTTCAATCCAATGATGAATGTGAATTAGATGATAATAAAAATAAACTAAAGAATGCATATGTTTATTCTACAAATACAATATCATCACTTGATCAAGATTCAAATGCACCTTACACAGCAGCAGCAGCACCACCTCCACCACTAGAAGGATATAACTCTAAATATAATATTCATGATGTTTATTCGTTAAGTCACGAGTCACCAAAAAAAGTTTATGATACAGACTCCAACTTAGTTATCAATGCCTTGAATAATATTGACAATACACAAAATGAATCACAGCCAAGTACTATTCTAAAGTGGATTAATAGAATACCACATAAGTTGTCATTAGGTCATGTTTTGGCACATAATAATGAAGACGTTCATGGTTCAAGAAATGATTTTGGGGAAGAGGAAGGATATGATTTAACAGATTTTAATCAAAAATCAAATGATATTGAAAATAAATTAGTTCAAAATAAGGGATTATCTAGAAATATATTGAAAATTGCAAATGGTTTAGTTCATGGCAATTCACCTTATACAAAATACAAGGATGAAGATTTTGATATAATTTTAAATGAAGTCAATGATAATATCAAATCAAGTAATCATCATGAAGGTTCAATAAATGATGAATTTCAAATGAAAAGTGGTCTTACCTCCAATCTAATGAAACTGTATAATCAAATTCCTGAATTCTTAGAAAGTGATATCTTCAGCGATTCCGATGATGAAAGCAACAATCCCAAAAATCAGCTTGAAGGATCGTTATCTAACAATATACATCAAAAAGTGACCGATAGAGTTAGAAATTTTAGAAGTAGTAATCTATTCAGTAGTAGAGAAAGTTCAAGGGAACCATTAAGACGTAAGGGTTCTAGTATTGATAATTATAAAAATAACAATAACAATACTAACAGCAGTAGTAGTATCAATTTGGATAAAAATTCTATTAAATTACCAAACTTTTCATTACCTAAAGATAAAAATGATAAAATTATTAAGAAAATCAAAAAGAAATCACACAAAGATAATGCAGCAAGAATTACTGTGCATATTGTTGATTTACTCCAGAGGCAGGAATTCCTATTAAGGTTGTGTAAAGCATTTATGCTTTTCGGTGCACCAAATCATAGATTGGAAGAATATATGACGTTAACTGCTAAAGTCTTAGAAGTTGATGCAACATTTATTTATTTGCCGGGTATGATGTTGGCGAATTTTTCAGATCCAGTGACAAGAACAAGTGAGTTAAAGTTAGTCCGAGTTGGACAAGGCCTTAATTTAAGTAAGCTTGATTTAGCTCATGACATCTATGAAAGTGTTGTATTTGATAGAGTTGGTGTTGATGAAGCATCACATGAACTAGATGAACTATTTAATAGCAAAGATTTTTTGAATACCTATTGGACAATTTTATTTTATGGATTATCAAGTATGTTTGTTTTAATATTTTTCAATGGGGCATGGTTAGACATGATTCCATCATTTCTATTAGGTGCTGGATTAGGATTTTTACAATGTGTTGTTGCACCAAAGAATGTAGTTTATTCCTCAGTTTTTGAAGTCGGATCAGCAATTTTAATTAGTTTTATCAGTAGAGCAATTGGATCTATTGATAATGGTAGATATTTTTGTTTCAGTGCAATTGTTTTAAGTGGGTTATGTATGATCTTGCCCGGTTATATGATTCTAAGAGGTGCGTTAGAAATTCAAAGTAAATCAATCGTATCAGGGGTTGTAGGAATGTTCTATGCCATTATTTACTCATTGTTTCTAGGATTTGGATTGACATTAGGTTCTGCATTATATGGATGGATTGATAAAAACGCCTATGATAAAACTTCATGTTCGAATATTGGACATATAGATAATATTTGGAAATTATTATTCATACCATTGTATAATCTTGTTCAATCATTGGCATGCCAAGCAAGATTTCATCAATTATCAATCATGGTTACAATTGCATGTTGTGGATATGTCGTCGTCTATTTCTCATCACTACATTTCGGGATTGCACAATTCAATTCTGCCTTAGGAGCCTTTACAGTTGGATTATTGAGTAACATCTATGATAGATGGGGAAGGTCATATAAGAAAATTGGTTATTGTTCTACGAAGTTTACAAGTATGATTTGTGGAGTTTTTGATCTTGTTCCTGGTGGATTTGCAGCTCGTAATGTGCTTTCTGCTGGTCTTGTGCAACTAAAGGACAATGGAAACACCACATCCACCGACATGACCGACATGGGGACACTCACATTTGGTATCTCGATGATCGAGATAGCCATTGGGATTACTGTGGGGTTGTTTATGTCGGTATTGGTGGTTTACCCTCTTGGTCGAAAGAAGAACGAGGGCAGCCTCAGTATTGGGTTATGAGGAGATTCTGGGGTTTTGAGGTCGATCGGCGGCCAAGAGTTTGTTTTTGTTTTTGTTTTGCTGTTTTTGGCTGTTTTCTGTTTTTGGGCTAAGCATTTTGCTTGTAATGATGATGATTAAGCGGATTAAAGAAAATAGATTAAGCCCTGGTAGAGTACTGTTTCTTTGTTTCTTTTGTCTTTCATTACTGACTTTTGTTGTACATCCCTATTTCAGCGTCACAGAATGGATTCATCTAAAATTATCAACTACATCATTGCCATCATCTTACCTCCAATTGCCGTTCTTATGGCTAGAGGTGTCGGTATGGACTTAGGTATCAACATTATCTGTTGTATCTTCGGTTGGTTCCCAGGTATGTTACACGCTTGTTGGATTGTCTCTAAGGAAGATTAATTGTGTTAAAGTTGAAAGAAAACTTACTTATTTTATACTTGTTTTGTTATCTAATTAACTGTTTTATTTAGTTTTGTTTAATTTTTAATGATCAATAATTCGATAAACTCAAATACTCCATTACCAATTTTTATTACTTTTCATCAATCGCCACTTTATATTTCATTATTCTCATTAAAAGTGTAACTCTTAACCTACTTCCAGCAATCAATATTACTAAATGTATTGAATCCAAGAAAAATACACTCCAGCTGTTGGATGACTCTCAAATTGAGGAAGGAATTGTAGCCTATAAGGATATAATATTCATATTCATTTACTATCTCTATATAGTTGACATTATGTTGGAATATTGATATCAATGATAATACTAATCAATTGGTTACAATATACTATCATCTTATCTGCATTGTTGGTTACAACTACAATATTTATTATTTATCATTGGTAAAATGTTTATTAAATTGTTAGATAAGCATGTCGTTTTCATTAATGATGAATTTCCATTTAATTCATTTTTGTTTGTAGGAATTTCAACTATTTGCTTTGCTTCTAAAGGTTTAATAGTTATGAAACAGCATGAATTGTCTCCGTGTTAGAATCCATTGTTATACTCGATTTTGCACACACATTACAAGCAGTTTTTGCACTGATAGGGTCTCACTATTTCATTTCATTTTATTAATCGATTCATCTGTTTTAGCTTTGCTTGCAAAACCGACTAACTATTTCGACGCCTATGAATTTTTTTTGTCGATAATAATTGTAGTATTAATATAGCTATAAGAAAATATTCACTAGTTATAAGTATTATAACAGGTTTATTTTGTTAATGTTGGAAAATCTGAATTTAATGATGTCAATACATTTGTTTATTTATATCATTTATTTGGCTTTTTGATATCTGCCTAGTTGACTCACATCTTATACATAACTTAATTGACAGAAATTTAGTACTTCCATTGAGTTTACACTCAGATACTGCACTTAATTGGAAAAATAATTTACTGTGAGTACTATTTAATCAATTAAAAATTGAACAGTTTGAGTTATACAATCAAGTACCTATTTCATTGACTGTATAAAACTTTTATAAACTTATTTTATATACCACCGGCTTCTCTAAACCATCTAATAGATCTATCAAACCCTACAACAACTATACCATCATTCTGTCCATCTTCTTTAAAGATACCTTGATTGACAAATTTAACACAAGTACATGCAGCTGTATCCAAATCATTCAATTTGGAGACATCGTCGTCATCTAGATCAGTTGAGTTTAACTTAATGGAATTTAGACAAGTTCTCGATTCCACATCCCATACTCTAATTAAATTGTCTAAACTACATGAAACTAATTTATTACCTTCTTTATTAAATGATATTGAAAGACACCATTTTGAATGTGCAAAATTTCCAACTCCAACATTATTTGAATGAGTTGAAATCGTAAACGATCCTAAATATTCACCATATTTAACATCATATAATGATATTGTACCAAAAGGCCCAGAATCACTTGCGATTGCTAATAATTCACTATTATTTGGAGAAAATGCAACAGATCTGATAATATTTAGAGATTTTGAATTTTTCAAACCATAAGATTCGAAATTGTATGACAAAATCAATTGATTAAAATCATACAAATATGTATTACCATTTTGATGGCCAACAACAACCCTATTATTTTCAATATCTGTAGAAATGCATGTTGCAAATGAATCATCATTTGCATATAATTCACCTCTAAATTCAAAATTGAATTCATTATTCTCAATTATAACATTAAAAATATTTGTCCTTCCCGTGACCGTAGTACACGCAAATATAGTCAATCCCGCCTTAAAATCAAATATGGGAGACCAAAATGCCGTCTTTTTATTTAACCCATAATCTAATGGATTGAAATTTAAATTGATTAATGAATCTTTCTCAAAATCAAAGTTAAACATATAAATCTTACCTGAAAATGAAACTGTTGAAATTAGTAAAATTTTCTTTGCATCAACAACATCTTCTAAAATTGAAACGTGATGTAATCCAAGTTTATTAACTAATATCTCACTATGTAACTCCCTCTCTGATGAAGCATTTTTCCATAATTTCAAGTATCCATCGGATGAGCATGTAATTGTGAATTTTTCAGAAACGCAAACGCCTAGGATATCACTCAAATGGGCCAATCCAACCGTGGATGTGCTGATATATGGTGTACTCATATTGAAATAGTTATTATCGATATGTAGTCAACGTTTATTAGTTTAAATAAAAAGTAACATTTCAATATGTAGTTGACTTAGCTGAGAAACATCAGCGAGTTGGTGATATGAATTTTGTATTTTGCATTTTGCCGTTTGGAGCTTACCGAACTTTCATTATTGAATAAAAGGCCAGATAATTAGGATTAAATTGCAGAATCTCAGTTAAATTAAACAGAATGCAACAGGTGGAAGTATATATACCTTCAACGACACAAGTAGGAAGTTATTCATTATATGATCTGGAAATACATTTGGTTTTCAGTAAGTTTAGAACCGAAAAATATCAAATTAGCAAAAGATTTAGTGATTTTATTGAATTGAGGAAACAAATAATTGAATTAAACCATGAAAATAATCTTATTTCTAATGTTCCCGAATTACCTTCAAGATATAGGAGTTTTTATAAAAGTAATGATACAATCATAAGTGAAAGGAAACTTGGATTGATTAATTTTATTCAAATTATTTTAAACAACGAAAAGCTAAGAATAACTGATTGTGTATTGCTGTTTTTTAATATTCCAAAATCAATAATATATGAATTCAATATATTGAGTGAATCTCCAGAAAAGGGTTTGAAATCCAACAATGACATAATTAATAGTAGAAAGATAAATAAAATAGATTCTGCACAGCAATGGATGGATATGTTTAAATTAATTAAATCGTTAATCCAAGATTCAAGAACAAAGATGTTTAATTCCGGTAATGCCATGGATATCAGAAAAAATTTAAGAGATTGTGAAAGCAAAATTGAGTTGTTGAAACAATATTTAACAAATACGAAAGAACTAGGATCAGCTGAAGTACGAAAACGTAGGGAACTATTGAATTCAGTTTCCACTGAATTATTCGATCTGAAGACGATGTTACTGAAAATGGATTCTAAAGACGAACTAAAATCTGAAAATCCCCAACAATCAAATGAATCATTCAGTACAAGATCCGGGTTTGGACGTCGTACGTTTGGTAAGGCAAATGAAACTAAAGAAACTCGAAAGCATGATAATACAGGATTATTACAGATGCAACAACAACAACTGAAGTCACAAGATAAAGACTTGGATATTTTACATGACATAATTACTAGACAACGTCAACTTGGGGTTGCAGTTAACGAGGAATTAACTATTCAAAATGAGTTGCTCAATGGCTTGGATAGACAAGTTGATCAAAGTACAAATAAATTAGATCTTGCAAAATCAAAGGTAAATAAAATTATATAAGAAAAAAAATCAGGTAAAGTAAATTATAAATTATATGTATATCATTTTTTTTTAATGTACTATCGTTACGTGGAAACCAAAAATTAAAACATGAAAACCAAACCAAATCATCATCAGATTAACAAATAACACTTGCCTTTCCCTTGCCCTTTTTATCACCTTTCAGCTTAATTAATCTTTGATCACCATCATTAGAAATACTTAATAACATATTATAAACTAAATCATCATTAATTGCTTTTCCATTTGTCTTTAAATCTTCAACATTATCTCTGACCAACTCAACAGATTTGATTAACATATCAACAGTTTCAACAATGTCATGCATTAATTTATCCAATAGTTGAGCTGTAAGGTTGAATTTAACAACAACTCTTAAAATTTGATTATTTTCACCATTTGCTTCATTAAGTAAACTTTCATCATCAATTTCATTACCATTCTCATCGATCTTTGGTACATTAATTCTTGGTAATTCATAATTTGGAATAATCCATTTTTTATTTCTTAACAATGTTGAAATCAAAGATTGAGGAATTTCAGGATATTCTTTAATGAACTCTTTGGTCAATTGGAAAGAAACAACAGGTAATGCCGGATTAAATTCTTGATGTTGATCAATAATTGCATGAGTTAAAGTCGAAGATAAATCATTTGGTCTATTTCTAGTTGAAACACCATTTGGTAAATGCAAGTTTGAAATACAAGTAAAATAATTGGTCTCTTCCAAAAACAATGATAGTAATCTTGCATTGACTAGACAATTATCAAAAATGTCATAGTAACCACTTCTACCTAATCTGATAAAATTAAAATATTGATGAACAATTTGATAACCAGGTCTTGAGAAATTTAAACTGAAAGATTCTTCTAAACCACCAAGATATTGCAATTGAAATCTTAATTCCTTAGGTAACCAAGTTTCATCTCTAAAAATCACCCAACCTAAACCTGCAGTTACTAAACCAAATTTATGACCAGATGCACTAATGGACATGACTCTTGGAATTCTGAAATCCCATTTTAAATTTGGATAAATAATTGGTGCAATAAATCCACCGGAAGCACCATCAACGTGAATTGGTATCCAGATACCTGTTTCCTTTTCAAAATCATCCAATAATTTGGAGATTTTTTCAACATTTTCAAAACCACCTGTAAAAGTTGAACCAACAATAACATAAATACCAATTGTATTTTCATCTAAATTTTCTTTGATTTTTTCAATATCAATCAAGAAATCTTTATCAGAGACACCAATCAATCTATTTTCGACATCGAAATATCTTGCAAATTTTTCCAATGCAACTTGACAACAAGAAGCCATAAGAATATTTGGTTTATCATAAGGTAAACCTTTTTCCTTTCTCTTTGCTTGCCAATTTTTCTTCATTGCCAAACCACCGAGCATGATTGCCTCAGATGAACCAGTACATGGGGTACCAATTGCTCTACTTTTCCATTTACTAAATGTATCACCTTGATGAGGAGTTTTAACACCTGTGTCACATACTTCCAATGGAGCATTCCATAAATTCGAAATGATTGAGATACAACGATCTTGTAAATCAACCAAAGCCGGATATTCATCACAATCTGCCAAATTTTTGGTCAGGTTTTCAACGATTAATTTCATTGATTCATCTTCTGTATGGACGTTAACAAATGAAGCTAAGTTAAGTTCAGGTGAACCATCCAATGTCAAATCATCATGGACCATTTCATAAGCCAATTTTGCAGGAATACCATTTTCCGACATTTTATATTTATTTGAAATACCAGTGAATCTAGAAACAATTGTCTCAGCTTCTAATGGATTGCCTTTACCGGATTTAGAGTCTTTCTTTGTAAATTTATTGAAATACTTGGTAATAAGTAACGACTTGGAAGCGGAATCTTGGAAGATTCTGTCCTCAATGGTGTCCGGGTCAATATGTGTAGATAATGTCATCTCTTAGGTGTCAATTGCAATAATTACGACAAATTCTAGCCATCAGAACCTATTAGAACTATCAGATCCACTAGAAAAAACCACGAGGAGCAGCATCACTAACTTATATATAATAATATAAGGCAGCCGACAAGTCCCATCAGGGCTGGCTGGAACGAAAAGAATTTCATTTTCTCCCCAACTCCGAGCCGACGTAATTGGGTGGGATTAAAATTTGTTTTTTATTTTGTATTTTTTATTGTCAGAAATTAAACTCAATGTATATCACTTAAAAGTTACCAATTACTGGTTCTTCACATTTAGTTTTTCGACTTTCCTTCATCTTCATTACAATTCAGAATAGATTAAAAGTTAAAAAGAGTATAAATTAAATACGAAATACTTGAAATTATTTATATATAATTAAAGATTAAAGCGATAGATAACTTTCAATTGCAGCTTCCGTTTCTGCAACCATTGTTCTATACTTTTGCTGTGTAACGATTTGATCCTGGAATATCTTATATTTGGTCTTCAACAACTTCCTATCTGGATGGCTGCTATCTGAGGGGTAAATAACATTACCCGTGCTTGAAAGTTTGCACATGATTCTCCACAATTTATCTGCAGCAGACTCATCATCATCCTGGTCTAATGATAGGAAGCTTGCTGGTGATGAAGCACGTAAGATTCTTGAGGTTGGGGTTTGTACCTTCGACTTTGAATTGAATATAATGCCATCCTCATCTTCAGATCCTAAATCACTTTTAGATTTATTAGCTGCTTTATTAGGCAATTGAGTCAATGGGAATGGAAATCCGTCTCTGGTGTTCATTGCACTAATTGAAGTAACAGAAGCTGTCGCTGTTGGCGCTGTATATGGAGATTGTGGAGTTTCATTATCTGCCAATCGTAAATTACTCAATTGGGGTAATTTGATTGATGATGTACTACCCTTTTTTAAATTTAATGACTTGATTGCATCTTCAGCTGCAACTGCACCAAGCATTGCAGTACCAAAGACAACAGATGCATCAATATATCTTGGTATAACAATTGGTAAGCCAGTACAATCTGCTAAAAGTCTCATTAGTAATCCATTTCTGCATTGTCCACCAGACATAAAAATTGCTTTTATTTTATGCCCACTCATTTCCATCTTTTCCACAATCTGTCTTGTTTGTTGACCGATAAATTCACATGCAGCTAAATATTCAATCGCTAATGAATCTAATGATACATCCATTGATTGACCAATGATTGAAGCCCTCATATTTGGATCAGCAATTGGTGATCTATTACCATGGAAGTCTCCATAAAAGAATAGATTCTTAGCTAATGAAACAACAGACCTTTCCTTCCTGATAACTTTTAAATTTTCTAACCTTGAATTTAAATACTCAAATTTTGATAAATTTGAAGTTTCTGATAAAACTCCAAGTTCTGCGTACGATGGATGTGTAGATAAAACGTGTGCTAATAATGCACCTGTCATTGATTGTCCACCTTCAGCCGACCAATAGTTTTTACCTAAAACATCTCTATATGGACCCCAAACTCCAGGAACCAAAATTTCAGATTCTTCAATACAAATATGACATGTTGAAGTACCTGCAACTGCTGCTAATCTACCAATACCTTTACTTAAACCTTTTTTATTTTCATCTTGAATGAGTAATTCATTAATAGGTAAATTGGTAGGAGCCGCAACTGTTCCAATCCAACCAGAATAGGCATCAATAACACCGGAACCAACGAAACAATTAGTTGTTAAACCTAAAGATTTAGCAGAAAGCTCATCCAATGGACCGATTGTTTCACCGGCTGTTAAATAAGTACCGTTTACACCATCTAAACCCCCCAGTTTTCTAAAATCATCTTTGCACAATTCACTTAAGTTAATCTTAGTTAAGAATTCTCTTGACCAGCCATTTCTATTAGTAATACCCTTTGGAATATAGCCTTGTTTACAAACAACAGAACAAAAGGACCTTGTTTCTTTGCCTGTAGCCTTCATAGTCAAATAATCAGCTAAATCGTAAAATTTACAATCATCAAACATTTTATCTGGCATATGATTCTTTAACCATTTGATTTTTGGTAATTCCATTTCAATTGACATTTTACCACCAACATATTTTAAGCATTCATCATTTGTTGCATTGATCTCATCAGTTTCAATTGCCGCACGATGATCCATCCAAAGAATTATATTTTCATAAGAATTATTAAAATCTGGACCAACAGGCATTGGTTCATTATCTTTTTCATTAATTACAACCAATGAACAAGTTGCATCGAATCCGATACCTAAGATTTTAGAAGAATCAACACCAGATTGAGATACAGCAGATTTAACACAATAGCAAATTGAATCCCATATTTCTGTTGATGATTGAGTAATATGATTCTCTTTCAATTCATGTCTAGTAATTGGTCTTTCTGAGAGACCTAGAATATTACCCTTTTGATCGATAATGACAGCTCTTGCAGACCCCGTACCAACATCAACACCGGCATAATAGACAACAGGTTCAGACATGGTGTGTATCGTATAGTCAATGATTGTAATATACAGTAGATCTACACAGGAACAAAAGGAGACCTAGTAGATAATAAATACAGGTTGAATAATTGTGTAAATTATAAATTATTCTTTTATCTTGGGACGTGCGAAATTCGATTTGACATCATAGTTGAATCATCAATAGTTAATAGTTAATAGTTAATAGAATTTTATTTTCTATTTTTTATTGTTTTCTTCAATTGGTTCAATCATTTAGTTACTATCACTTGATTTGATGTCTTTCTCCCTTTCCTTGTCTTTCTCTTTACTATCACTATATTTGTCACAGACGTCCAAGACAAAATCAAATTCCTCGTTGTCTTCAATAACCTTTTTCAACATAGCAACCGTTATTTTTTTGCTGTGTCCACGACCAGCTTCCTCTACAGTTTTTTCAACAAGTGCAGCCATAAACAATTCAACTGCACGACCAACCACCAATGGTGTAGCTTGTGCAACTTTGCCAATATCTTCATCACTCTGTAGTAGTTTCTTCACACGCGCAGAGGGGAAATGTGTTTTCAGTAGACGATAGCTAGCAAGTCCAGAGAACATTTCTTCTCCATTCTCACTTTTAGGATGTGTTGCATCTGTCATTGGAATATTGCTTGTAGGGTGGTGTGGTTGTTCTACTGTGATGTTTACAATAAAAAGAGTATAGGATTCATATAAGATGGATCAAAACAAAGGGTGAGAACCGTTTTGGATGAAAGTCGCTGACGAAAAATTGAAAATTGAAAATTGACAAATTACAAATTACAAATTACAGATTACAAAAATGAAAAATGAAAAATAAGCCAAAATCTTTCAATATTCCTTTCAATTTATAGTATTTGTCTCCTTTTATTCTAAATTGCTGTTGGAAAACATTGAATAAACCTTAATTGGACTTGAATTTTTGAAATTCAATGGATAAAATAAATATCCGAAGAAAGGTACAACCTAAAATCCTAACAATAAAAAGCAACAATTTCAATATATAAATTAACCATAAAAAAAGAATATTAAATAATGCAAAATTATATCCAACAAGTTACACAAAAATTAATTAAATCTATCAGGAAATATAGCTGGTGCCAATAATGTCCATCCATAAAGAACATAACAAACCCATGAGGAAACAATCTTCAACCAAGTATTGAAATATGTTCTACCAACTGGAACAAACATACCATCGCCACTATCAGAAACGCCAACATTGATTGTTAGAAGTGCAGCAATGTATTGTGTTGCAAGGAAAAATATAAGATGAAATAAAACGTAGCTATATTTTGTATAATTTTTCTCCTCTCCTGGATCATTATTGGTATCATCATTATCATCATCACTTAAATCATCATAATATGTTGGATCTGAAAGTGCACTTTCAGGCAATGAACCTTCATTAACTGCTTGTTTCAATGCTTCATATCTCATATCACGTTTGAAATTTGGTTCTTCGGTTGCAATCAAATTTTCCATTATGTGATGATGTTGAGTGTCATTAATTTCAACTTGATGATTAAATGCTGAATTGGCAGCTGCCCTTGTTGTTGTATATGCAACTGCAGCGAATGTAAATACTGCACCTACTATAACTGTAATTGTTCTAGTGCCTGATGATCTGATTAACGGATTACATAGTTTATCATCCGGCTCACTCAAACATGCACTGAATATTAAATAGGTATTGTAAATACAACACATGGAAGATTGAGCTAATCCAGCATTTGGGTTGAATTCTTGCACACTTGGAGAAATTGATAAACCTGTGATTAAAATCGTAAATATTAAATTAATTGAAATAACAGTTTTGTTCATCGTACATCCATCTTGCGCAAAATAAATAAACATTATAATCGTCATTATGATGACACCCGAATACATTATTAAAGTTCCACCGATCAACAGTTTCTTCCAGAAATTAGCACCTTGGAAATTGCATAAACCTATTGAATCATTATCATCATCTAAATATATTTCACCCTCTTCAATTTTCTCAATACACGTTTCTGCCCATTCATGCGCAAAATCAACTAATAATATCAATCCAATTCCGATAAATATAGTACTGAAGATAATTGAAAAATAATTACCCCAAATAATGAAAAATTTATCAGGAATTAAATAACTAATTATAATAAATGTCATTAAAGTAAACAATTTTGTCATCCAGTAACCATTTTGAATAACAGCTCTAGGGTTTTTCGTTGATTTAACACCGACTAATAGACCTGCTAGTATTAAATGTAAAACTGCCAATGAAAAATTAATTCTCTGAACACTTGTAAATCCAATACAACTCGTTTCATCTTTACAAAATGCATTTCCAAATTTGAATAATCCCCAAGTTAATTTCTCAACTAGTTTGGTCAACGAATTAGACATGGCAACCCATGACAGTATACTATTAAGCATGAAGATAAAAGCATACATGATTCTGGTTGCAATTGATGATTTGAATGTGTTCATCAATGGATTAACGTTTTTATTCATACAACATGAACATAGTGAAACTCCTAAACATGACGATACCCAAGATCCAACAAGACCTACTGGTGCTAAAGGTAATGATAATAGTGCACCCATTGATTGTATATACCAATTATTTTTAATTCAATTATAAAGCAAATAAATAAGAAATAAGTCACTAAAAGAGAAAAGAAATAAGTCATTATATAGGAGAGGAAAAAAAGCAATATCGTTATCAATCAAACATTCCAGTAACTTTTAATGAAAGCGCCAGTTTATTATTCACTCACGTCCATGATTCCGCCAATACCAAGAACATAGGTACACTCTCCCTCTGGACATTCTGGGCTGTCTTGGATCTTAGCAATACGTTCATCACCACGTCCCTTACGAAGCAAAATACGAGTTTGGGAAGCATGTGCTAATATATGACCACCAACGGGCTTTCGACCATCGACACTTGCGAACAACGCACTTGCACCTGGATCTGATTGAACCTGATTTGTTAAGAATACAGCACAATTAAATTCCTCAGCCATTCTACCTAGTTTTGATAGATGTTGATTAAGCTTTTGTTGACGTTCACCTAATTCACCCCTACCGCTATAATCTACCCTGAATAATGAAATGATTGAATCAACAATTATTAGTCTATAGCCTCCTTGACTTAAATGCATACCTAATTGTTCAACTAATTCATGTTGATGTTCACTATTTAGAGCTCTCACATAGGAAATATTTTCTAAACATTGGTTTGCATCCATGTTGAATCTTTCGGCAATTTCAGCAATTCTTTCTGGTCTGAAAGTACCTTCAGTATCAATAAATGCAACTTTACCTTCAGCACCACCTTGCTCTTTTGGTAATTGTGTTGTAACACATAATGTATGAGATAATTGTGTTTTACCCGTGCGAAATTCACCAAAAACTTCTGTTGTTGACATTGTACTTATACCACCATTTAACATTTGATCAAAAGATTTACAACCAGTTGAAATTTTGATAACTCTCTTACGAATATCGCATTGAACTAATGCCGAAACAAACCCACAATTGACTAGTTTATTTGAAGCTTCTTTAATTTTTTCAACTTTAACTTCACTAAGTCCTTTGATCTTAGCCAAATTTTTCTTTGTAGTTGACATGACGGTCTATAAAAGAGAATCGTGTTAGTATTTAGTATATTACAAGTGATTGATTGGAATAATACATACAGAAACTGAATAAATACCAGCAGCTTTAAGCTTGGAAATATCACCAGCATTAATACCTAAGTCTTGTAATTGGTCTACCAAAATAATGGTTCCGCCACCAACCATTCCATCCATTTCCTCATGTCTTGACATAATATTTGTTTTAGATGATTAAAGGGGAAACGAAAAGGATATAAAGTAACAAGTATAGAAAACAGCTTGAAACTAACTTTAGAAACATGATTGATGATGAGCCTTAAAGATTAGAATCTTCTTTTTGTTTTTCATGGTGGGAAAACACTTCTCTTGATATCATTTCCCACGAAATTTCACGAAATTCATGGGAAAATTTAACGTTTCCCATGAATTTTCAAATTTCAAATTTCCCATCGCGTTTCTAAGAATATGTCACGTAAAAAGTAATGGCATCGATCAGTTGATCTGAAAGATTGGAAAACTGCATCCTTAACCGTTTTATATTCAAAAACGGAATCATTCGGCTATTTGATTGTTGGATTTTTGATTGAGCCTTCAGATTTCTTAGAATGGACCCCGATAAGGAAAGTAACATTGTACTTAGGCTTGGTTCAAGAAGCATAGACTGTGGAGTTGCAGGGTCTTCTAAACCAATTGAAATGTTCAATGTCTATCATTTTGCTGAAAGACAAAATTTCACTATATTTCAAGACGAGGCAAATAATATCAGTGATCATTCGAATTCAGTGGGTTTCAACTTATCAAATGATGATTTGCGTTTGCAAAGCATCATATCTGATGACCTTTTGAATTTCCAATACCTTTTTTATCCTGATCTATTAGTTTATAATGAGTATGAAATTTTTCACAATGATTTAGAAATTCATTTACGTAAATTATTGACCAAAGTTTTTTATAAATCGGGCATTAAGACAATTAACTCAAAATTAATCTTGTTAAGCAATTCAACATTCCCTGATTTATATATTAAACTTATATCTGAAATTTTAATCAATAAATTTTTGTTCAGAGCAGTTGTAATATTATCAAATCCTTTAATGACCTCAATTTCTTCAGGTTCAACAGCTTCAATCACAGTTGATATTGGTTGGTCATATACTTCCGTTAATGTGATATTTGATAATCGGGTTTTAGACAATTTTTCATTATTTACAAATAGAGCAGGTTCGATGATCCATTACACGATTTTATCAAAGTTAGAATCTAATGGTTTTGATATATCGAAAATCTCTTTTAGAAATATTGAAACTTCAATTCTTGAGCTTGAAAGTGTAAAAAATGGTGATAATAAAACCATTGTTTGTGGCCCATATCTTATAAGCACTAACTTGATAGCAGATGTTATTAAAAATGTGTGTTTTGAAATATCTGATACAAAAACCAACGATGATCATGAATTATCAGTTCTTCAATTAATTGTGGAATTAATTGAAAAAAAATTACCAGTCGATTTAAGGAAACTTTTGTCCGAAAAAATTATAATTACTGGTGGTTTATCAAACTTATTAGGATTTAACGAGTTATTGATTGAGAATTTGAAAGACCAATTATTAAAATATTCCCAGAAAAATAAAAATTTTATTTATTACAATATCAATAATATTAAAACTATAGGATCCTGGGCTGGGGCAAGCATATACTCAAATACAATGAAAAACTTAAAAAAGAATAACGATTTATGGGAAATTAGAAAACAACATTAATCTATATTAATTTTATCAACTCAATCTTTATTTTATGTACTAACTATACCAAAATTCTATTTATTTATTTATTTATTTATTTATTTATTTATACCTAAAACTAGCAAAATTGTTAACCCTTTCTTGACTTGATATAATTATATCTTTTTTTCTGATACATCGATTGGGTTGTGTTGGACATTTTTATTGAATCTTTAAGTTGATCCGGGATCATCTCCATATTTAATGCACCATCGTCGGTGAGAGTAAGATCAACATCGTAATATAATTCGGCATCATAAAATTTATCCCAAGGATATTTTTCATTATACTCTTCTTGTGATAATGGATAGAATGATTTAATATAAGCTTTTAATAAATTTAAATATGTAGAAATATCCAAGTATTTTCTGTACCATGAAGTTTCTTGGCTTTCATTTTCATATTCATGAATATAATCTTCCGTTCTAGTTTCATCTACATCAACGTTTTCAAATTCATAGTTTAAAATTTTTAAGAGAATACCAGTTTCGTTACTCGTTCGTGGATCAAACTCAATTGTTTGGAAAAATGGACTTACGCCTAAAAATTTTCTTTCAACATTACATAAATTCAATTCTGATTCTTTGTCTAACAAACTGATTTCATTCGTCTTGATTTCGATGTTTGTAAATTTCTTATCCTTACTAATATCAACCTTTTTGAATCTAGAATCATTATCCTCTGTGCCCTTATCAATGGCGATAGGAATGTGATTTGAATTGTTAAGTGGTATGTCATTTTTTGAAACATTTAAAATTTCCGTATGATGCAATTCTAAAAGAGAACTAGTTGATGCTATCTGTCTAGAATGTGACTTAAAATCAGATAATGCACGCTTAGAATGAAACTTCTCATTTCTCGGAAACAAACCAGTATCTTCGTAATATTCATGATCAGATTTAACACCACAATTTTCATCATAAGGAAATGTTTCCTTACTTTTATTAATCGGCTTATAGTTTAAACCGTACGATTTACTTATTGATTGATGTTGAGTTAAGCTATTAGTACTCGCAGGTATACTTTGATCATTTTTAAAAGATGAGCCACCCATTCCAATCTCTTGCAGAGCCTTTGTTCTGTTTGAATTATCAAAAGATCCAGGAATTGCTCCTTCGTTGATTAATGTACTGGATCTGGACAACTTCATTTGTTTAATATAAGACTAAAAGTTGATTAACTAAGAAGAATGGAGGTTATGAAATTAGATATATGGTAAAGCTTTAATATATATATATATATTACTTCTGCAAGTTGATAAATTGCCCCGTTAGCTAAAAATTAAAAACTTTAATTAATTTGATTTTATTTTATTTGATCAAAGAGGGTAAATTATAGAGCCTAGTAAATATATATATATATATATATATATTATTTCTTCACGTCTCCCATGGTAATGAATGATGAAACGTATTCTTTTAAATATTTTGTTTCGTTCTCCATGTCATCACATTCTTTTTTACGCATAGCTATTAGTTGAATGAGATTGGCAATATCTGCTTTTGTTTTGGAAATTGCGTTAACAGTGTTTAGGTCGGCTTCCTTATTATCGTTCTCACTGGACATTAATCTTGAAGTGATTGCTGAATTAATTAACTACTCCAAAAGGAAAAGCTGAGTTGATTATTTGATTACTGGTTATTGCACTTTGAGATTATTTTCTTCAATTTCATGCGACGGGGAAATCGAAGCTCTAAGGAATTTCATTTTACAGACTTGAAAACCCAGCTTCTCTTTGTTCTGCACCAAAATCATATTTGTTATTTATTTTGATCATATTAATTATAGAGTTACAAGATGGTTGTAACATCAAAGAGTGATCCTTTGAAGGAAAAAAAAGATAAAGATTCAGAAAATCTTATTATCACCGAAATTGAAAAACTGACTATTTCTCCATCCAACGATAATAATAATGAAAATAAAAAGGCTTCTAATACAACCAAAAAGAAAACTAAAGGCGGTAAAATGCCAAAAGAATTGATAACTCCTGAATATATTGAAAGAATGAGAAAGGAACGAGAAGCAAAGAAAGCTTTAAAAAGATCTGAATTAGTTGCACAAGGTATTGATCCTGATAATATTGGTAATAGCAATAACTCAAACTATATTGCAAGAGAATTAATTGATATTCCTCATGACGATCCTAGAACTGGCAAGACTATAATGAGTTTAAAAATAATGACATATAATTTGTTAGCCCAAGCATTAATTCGAAGGAAATTATTTCCAGATAATGGTGATATTTTGAAATGGCAAAAACGTTCAAAAGTTTTAATTAAAGAGCTAAAAGATTATGATTGTGATATTCTATGTTTACAAGAGGTTGATTTTCTTCAATATAAAACATTTTGGAGATCAGAGCTGGAAAAATTGGGATATTATTCAAAGTTCAATCGAGGAAATGGTAAAAATCACGGGGTTTCGATCTTTTATAAAAGAGAATTGTTCAATTTAATTGATACCTGTCTTATTGATTTTGACAATGAAAAATCTGGCAACATTTCGCCAAGGACAATAACTAAAAATGTTGGAATAATTATTGCGTTATCAATAAGATCAAACCCAGAGAAAGTTATATGTATTGGTACAGCGCATCTATTTTGGCATCCATTTGGCACATATGAAAGAACGAGACAAACTTATATTGTTCTATCAAAATCTAAGGAATTTGAAAAACGTGTCTTGATTTTAAATCCAAGTATAGATAGAATTTGGAAATTTTTTGCTGGTGATTTTAATTCCCAGCCATATGACTCACCATATTTATCAATAACCAGTAAGCCGATCAAATATGATGATAGATGTAAAAGAGTTATTTCATGCTCAACATCATTTCAGTTTTCATCATTGAGAGAAGGTGGATCGGGAGAAGAAGAAGAAGGTGGTAATATTGAAAAATTTGGTGAAAATCAACCCAAAGACCCAGTACCTGAAACGTTTATACCAACAAAAGAACAAGCGTTACTAGTTGAAGAAATTGAAAAATTACATAATGAATTACCATTACGTGCAATTTCATTATATTCAATTGCCTATCATAAAATTGATCCCCAAAATGCCGGGATAGATAACGATAGAAATGAGCCATTTTTTTCAAATTGGGCACATACATGGCGTGGTTTATTAGATTATATATTTTTAATAAAAGATTGGTCAATTATCGAAAATAATAGTGAAATTGATGAATTGGTCGATTTTGAAGAGGAGAATAAAGTTGTCATCGAAAAGCTCTTAAAAATGCCACATCCAGAAGAAATGGGACCTGGCCAACCTCGTCAAAACGAATATGCAAGCGATCATCTCTGCATGATTGCTCAAATCTCTCTTAGAGAATAATCCGTAGAATTGTGTAAATTGTAAGTAAGTATATTTAATGGGTATATTCATGTTACAGTCGTTCGACGCAGAATCTCAAAATTCAAAATTCAAAATTCAAAATTCAAAATTGACATGTCATTTGGACTGAAAAAAAAAATTAAAATTAAAAATTAAAATAAAATAAAAAATTCTGATTTTCAAAATTTCTGAAAACGGAAGCGGTAAACAACAAAAAGTAAACAAACAGGTTTCAGGAGAAAACATAGAGGCAATTACACGTCTTTTGTCTCCAGTTCATCGTACACAGACTCCAGCACACGTTACATTGAACAAATTACAAACATGAGAGAAGTCATTTCAGTCAACGGTACGTTCTGTTCGCAATATGTTGTCCTTAATTAAAATGGAATCAACTTATCATTCATCCTTTTTTCAAGATCATTTTTATTAATTTGATCTGATGCACTTATTGTTAAAAATATTGAATACTAACATCACTGATTATCTTCTATCACCTCCCCCCCTTTTTTTTTCTAGTCGGTCAAGCTGGTTGTCAAATTGGTAACAGTTGCTGGGAATTATATTCTATGGAGCATGGAATCACACCAGATGGTTATCTACAAGAAGGTTTAACCAAACCAAAAGGTGGTGAAGAAGGTTTTGCAACTTTTTTCAGTGAAACTGGTTCTGGTAAGTATGTCCCAAGAGCGTTATATGTTGATTTGGAACCAAATGTTATTGATGAAGTTAGAACTGGTAAATATAAAAATTTGTTTCATCCTGAACAACTGATAAATGGTAAAGAAGATGCTGCCAACAACTATGCAAGAGGTCATTATACTGTTGGCAAAGAGTTAATGGAAGATATTAACGACAGAGTTAGAAAGATGGCTGATCAGTGTGACGGCTTACAAGGTTTCTTATTTACCCATTCCCTAGGTGGTGGTACAGGTTCAGGTCTAGGATCTTTACTGTTGGAACAATTTTCAGCAGATTACGGTAAGAAGGCAAAATTAGAATTTGCTGTTTATCCATCTCCAAAGGTTAATGCTAGTGTTGTTGAACCATATAATACTGTTTTAACAACTCATACTACTTTAGAAAACGCCGATTGTACGTTTATGGTTGATAATGAAGCAATTTATGATATCTGTCGTAAGAACTTAGGTATTGCAAGACCAAGTTTTAATAATTTAAATGCCCTAATTGCGCAGGTTATTTCATCTGTTACTGCTTCATTAAGATTTGATGGTTCATTAAATGTTGATTTGAATGAATTCCAAACAAACTTAGTTCCATATCCAAGAATTCATTTCCCATTAGTTTCTTATGCGCCAGTTATATCAAAAGAAAGAGTTACACATGAGGCAAATTCTGTTAATGAAATTACAGCTGCTTGTTTTGAACCAGGTAATCAAATGGTTAAATGTGATCCAAGACAAGGTAAATATATGGCAACCTGTCTGTTATATAGAGGTGATGTTGTTAATAGAGATGTTCAAAATGCTGTTGCAATTGCTAAGGCTAAAAAGAGTGTCCAAATGGTTGATTGGTGCCCAACTGGTTTCAAAATTGGAATTTGCTATGAAAAGCCAACACAATCACCTGAATCTCAAATGGCAGACGTTGATAGGGCTGTTTGTATGCTTTCTAACACAACTGCTATTGCTGATGCTTGGCAAAAGATTGATAGAAAATTTGACTTAATGTATAAAAAGAGAGCATTTGTTCATTGGTATGTTAGTGAAGGTATGGAAGAAGGCGAATTTGCAGAAGCAAGAGAAGATTTAGCTGCTTTAGAGAAAGATTACCTTGAACTTGCACAAGATACATTTGCGGATGACGAATATTAAATTAATTATAAGAATGATTAATTTTAGCTAAATGGTTAACTTGATTTCTAATGTCAAAAACATAAAAAAAAAAACATGAAGTAAAATTAGATTCATCATTTCATCGGAATACTTTAAATCAGACAAGGTTACATATCACCACACTCTATTCAGTTTAACTTTCTTCACTAATCAATTTCACTATTCTAATATTACTTCGATAATTTTCTTCAGTTTTGATTCCCTTTTTCTCCCCTATTATTATTTTATTTATCTTATTTTACCTTTTTTTTTATCTTATTTTATTTACCTCTCTTATCTTTCCTCTTTCATTTTCTTTCTACTTTTCCTTGTTTTGCAGCGTATATTATATCTATATAATCTATAATTTTAGAACTTCCTGATAAAAAGCTTGGCTGTGCTATCGGAGACGAATTTCTTATTTCCTGCCTTATAGAAGGAAATAGGCATGTGTTAGACGCGGGGGTTTCTGAGAGGTCTTTTTCATTCTAAATTCCAAATTTGCCACCCATTAGGTTCATGTTTTTAACCAATATCCTTTCCTTCTTTAAGCATTCCATACATCATAGAAGGTAGAAGATTCTTTTATATTATTTATTTGTTTTCTTATATACATTAATCTCTATCATCTCTCAAAAAAAAAAATTAAAAAAATAAACTAATAACCCCTTTTTACTGATAACTTTCAATCTTTAATTCACAGAGAAAAAGCAACAGAAAAACTGGCACCTTTATCATAACCACTAATATATTTTTTTTGTTAAAATGGATCAAACATATCCGGTAGATAAGGTGACGAAGAAAACCAGAAATAGAGTTCCGACTTCTTGTGACCATTGCAGGAAAAGAAAATTGAAATGTGATCGACAAAAGCCATGTTCAAATTGTGTTAAAAGTCAAACTGAAGATCTTTGTAAATATGCTACTTCCTTGAAATCAAAGGGATCCTATATGCCAAAAGTCAATCTGAATAATGAAATCATTAGATTGAAACTGCAAGTAAATAAATTGGAAAGAATTTTAAAGATGAACAATATTGATATATCGAATTATAGTAATATAATGCCCGAACTTTCAAGTAATGATGATGATGAAGACGAATCTGAGATTAATGACCCAATGATTTCATTATCAGATAAGTTTGATTCAATGATTATTAAAGAAAATAAAATTTTACATTCTGGTACTACTTCATATGTTACGTTTATTGTTAGTGATAAACATTTATCCCAAATATTTGAAGCTTATGCAAAGAGACATATATTAATTTATGAATCATATAAAGAAAAGCAGAAACTTAAGGCATCCGAATTCCCAATCAATTTTTCACAAAATCATTTATCCTGGTTGACAGCAAATGCAAAAGTTGAAGTTAGTGCATGTGATTTAGATAATGCTGCATCTATTCAATTCAGCGGGATGGATCCACCAAATGCAATATCCAATATGCAAGCCAAATTGGTTCTCGATATACTTGATGATATTAATAAAAGATTACCACCGCTATATGTTGTTAATGTTTTAGTAGATCATTTCTTCAAATATGTTTATCCTTTCTTACCGTTGATCAATGAAGAAATTTTTAGGGAAGAGCTATCCTTGGTTTTGATTCCTACTGAAAATGGCGGTTGCAAGGTTGGTATAACGCATTTACAAAATGCAACGATTGTCAGTTTATTATTGATAATTTTACGATATGCTTATTTAGCTGTTAATCTAAAAGATTATGGTGAGGATAACAAAGCAATTGGAAATGAACTATTAATAGCAATGATTAAAAGTGGATATGTAATTGATTCAAGTTTTGTTTTATCCGCTAAAGGTTTAATGATGGCACTACCTGGTGATGATAGTATATTCAAAAAGATCACTTTAAGAAATATTCAAGTATTACTATTCTTGAGATTGTATCAAGTGTATTCACCAGAAATGCACGAGGAAAATAGAGAGCATTCATTAACATTGGCTCTAATTATTCAAATGTGTAGATCATTGGGTGCAAATAGAGATCCTTCTAATTTTCCACATATTTTTAAAGATGAAAGAGAAATTACAGTCTGGAGACGAATTTATTATAAGTTATTGACATTGGATGTTCAAAATGCTTTTGAATATGGATGTCCATTAATTATTTCTGACGACGAGTATGATGTTAAATTATCGACGTTAAATGATAAAAATTTAGAAGTGCTCAATGCTTTTAAGAAAGGTTTATCAGTCTCACAATCAGGGGACGAAATCAAAAAATTAGTTATTGAAAATGCGATTAACAAGGATACTGCATTAGAATTTGAGGCTATAAAACTACTTAGAGAAGGGTTAGACGCATTCCAAAATTTTAAATGCCCAACAAAGAAATCAAACTTGATAAGAATTGTTGAAAGATTACAACAATTTGTTGATTACAAAATTCCAAGTTTATGGGAATTTTTACAAGATAGCTCTTCATCTAATCAATTAGAAAGATTGTTTGATATTCCAAGGGTACGAAAGTTTGAAATTAGACTTATTGCTCAAACACTCTTGATGGGATTTTATTATTTGTTGTATTTGAATGATGAAAGTGAGGAAGATTTGGATGAAAATACAGATGAAGATAATGCAAGCACTACTAATTCGAATTGGACTGAAATGGAGGATGATAATAATAATAGTAGTAATAATAGTACCCCCAATAGACCGAAAAAGACTCAGCAATATGTTGTTCGTGCAACTGAATTGGCTTTGACTATCTTGAAGGTAAATTATGACTACACAAAGTATATGACACAATCTCCTACATTACATGGTGATAGTAGACAATATAAGGCACTTAAGTATTTTTCAGCCAAATGTGATGTCTTCATTTTTAATCGTATTACGATGTCATTTTTAAGACCATTTTTCTTTTTGTGTTCAATATTCCTTAAAGATTTGAATGATAATAGTTTAGCATTTGATGCTTTACTTGAGAGTTTTTCAAATACAATTGATGCTACTATTGTGCTAAAATGGTTCAATTTGGACGTTCAGTTGAAGAACAAGGTGGGTGAAACAGATGAGAATCCAAGTTCACCATTTTGTTTTGTGTTATTTCAATATGTTAAAGATTTATTTTTTATGAATTATGGGTTGAAGAATGAATATTTTGTTTGTTGGAGAAATACCATGATTATTAAATTATTTATTAATTTTTTCAAAGAATCGAATGGTACTAAATGTTCAGAATTCTTGCATCCAACTTTAGCTAAAAATGAAGATGATGATTTAATTCCAATGACTAGTTCAGAACGACAAATGAAGAAGGGGGATAGTTTGTTTAATATTGGATTAACTCCTGGTTCGGGTTTGGAACCATCGTGTCCATATTCTATTAATCTTAAAGACGATATATCGCCAACCAATCACGGTTCATCATCCTCAGCGAGTAACGGACTTCCAACCGACCCACCAACAATTTCATCTATGGGTAGCACTAACAATTTGAATGTTAATATGATGGATGGTTACATGAATAATAAGAATAATAAGAATAATAATAATAATAATAATACGAATAAAAGGATAAATAATACAATTGTAAATAATCCAAGTATGCATAACATAAATACACCTGATATGGATATGAATGATATAGATTTGAATGATATGAATAACTCAAACATTATTCTAAGTGATTACGTTGAATCAGATTCTAAATTTATGGATGAATTTTTGAACACTGCAGTTCCAGAAGGAAATAATATAAACATTTCAAATACTGGTAATGATTTAGATGCATTAATTTTTGAAAATTTTGATACTATGATTGAAGACTTATTCCAAGTTCCTAAATTTAAAGACATAGGGTTATTTGGTAATAATGAAGATCTTAATGAAATTTTTGATACAAATGTGGAAGGATTGAATAAGAAAATGAAAAAATTTGAAGCGTCTGTTGATAATTTAAATTTTTCATCTAAAAGATCAACATCTAGTTTATCAGATCATAATACAGGAGTATCGAATGGATCAGAGCATTCACCATCAATCAAGACACCTGAAATATATGGGTTGAATAGCAATCTACATACTAATAGTGAATTCAATAAGAATATCAAAATTGGTTTAAGAAATGAGGATGAAGTTGATAATGAAAAACGAATGTTTTATTAAGGAGTGAAATGTTACTGGAGTAGCTTAATCTGTATTTAGTTTTATATTTTGTTTTTTTGTTTTTTTTTTAGTTTTTAAAATGTTTATTAGTTTACATAATAGTATTGACACAATCGAAATAATTATAATTCAATATTTATAAATATTGAATTTGTAGTGTTTATTATAAAACCTTCATTACCAACTTGTAAATTTGAACTTGAAACTTTTGATTTTAAACAAGTATTCCAATTTTCTACATCCCATTTCAAGCCAATTGTTGAAATAGTTGAATCTTCAATTAATGGTAAAATACCAATATTTCTTAAATTTGGCCTCGATTTTAGACAATTTAAACCAAAAAAATTTATTTCATCAATTTTTGAAAATCTTGGATATTTAATAAAATTTTTACCACTTGGTAAAAGAAATATTAATTCTGAATGTTCAGGATTCAAAACTATTAAATTTAAATATGGTTTTGAAATTGAATATTTGAAAATTTGATGAATTATTGAAACTGTTTGATCAAATCTTCCACCTACACCACCAATTAAAATTATATTTAATTTTGAAAAATTTGAATAATCTTTACTTAATTCATGTTCTTTTAATTCCAATTCATCAACATTATTCAAATTATCAAGTTTTGAAAATAAATTCGGTATATTAAAATATGAATTAATTAAAGAAATTGATTTATTAAAGTCTGTAAAATATTGAGATGATTGAAGTATTATTTTTGTACCCTTTGATTTATAAAAATTTAAATTTTCATCAGTTACAGAATCTAAATCACCAATCACAAAATCTGGAATTAATGAAGGATTAAATTCTCTTAATCTGTTTAGTCCACCATCTGCACAAACTTTAAAATTACTTGAGTTCCAAAGTTTCAAAAATAATGATTCTGATAAATTTATTTTCTGATTCAGTATCAGTAGTGCCTTTGGTAAATCATCATTTTTATTTCCATTTCGGAAATAAGAAAGCAAATCAACTATCGAATCGAACGATTTATAGACATTGTCCTCGGTGTTGGTATCAAAAATTGAAATTTCATCAGGATTTTCAACGACTTTTTCGACGATATCCATTATAGCAAAGAAATAGGACAAACGTTGTAAACTTAAATAAGAAAAAAAAAAAAGATTAAAAGTTGAGGTACTTTAATAGAATAAAAAAAACGATATATTGTAAACTTGAAGACAAAGAAAATTTAGAGTATCTGTCTGTTTTACAATGACGTTTACCGTCTATTTTAAAGATCTGAATAGAAAGTACGATTAATGATGATCCTAATAAATTTTATAAATTTCACTTAATGCGAAAACCGAAAATCGAAAATCTTGCAATATACACATAAAACATAAACTTAAAATATAGAATACAATGTATATTAATAATATTTAATATTTAAGCTAAGAAAATTCGGAAGTACCGCCTCAAACTAGCTTGTAATTTAGAAGCTATAGGGTTTTGTTACAGAAATGGTCTATAAAGAGAGCAATAATATGGAATTACTTAATGGGGTTTATTTAGAGTATGAAGATCGTAGATCGTAGATTGTAGATATCAAACGAACAGTATCATGGAGTACAATGAGTTCATTGCTGTTGTTGTTACTTTCTTAGGGTTTCGTTGTGGTTGGCTGAAACAGAAAGCTTGAAAAATAAAAATAAAAAATAGTACGTTTTTCACAATTAAATTCGTAATTATGTCATATTTGCACATTGGGTACTAAATAATATTGTAGCAATAGGCAATATCTTAAAAAAGCTGAAATAATATTTACCCAAACGTTAAGTGATATATATATATATATATAATAGAGCAATTTCTTTCTAATATGTAGATCAGCTGTGTGCAATGATTGTTCTATATTAACAATGGTCAAAAGCCAAAACACTCGCGTATATCAATAGAAAATCTCCTAGAAAAGTAGAGAGCAACCGAAAACTTAGAAGATCCTTAATACTTAACACTATATGTAACATTCCTTGCTAAATGTACTATATTATGCATGTTTTTCTTATAAACCTATCAGTTTCTCATCTTTTTGTAACTAGCCGTCTATTCGTAAGTATAAGGTTTACTTCGTTAGAATTCTAATTACTGCTGTTTGCATTTCCGTTACTTTTTTTTCGGTTTCCTATATGTTCTAGTTTCTGTTCTTTCATTTCAACTCATTTCTAGTTCTATTTCCATTTCATCTTCACCTTCTCCTTTCCTTCGAATTAATCAAAGAAAAAAATAGATATAGCAACAATGTTTTCAAACATATGGCTATTGTTAACGATAATACCATTCATATCCTTCGCAAATTCTTTACCCTTAAGTGAAAGTTTCCCAAAAATTTTGAAATTTCCTACAACCATCAAAAATAATGCAGAGTTTCTAAAACTATTGAAAAGATCAAATGAAGGTGGTGATATCATTGAAACACAAGTTGCAATTCATCAGATCTTATTAACTTTCCCATTTTCTTTAGGAGATCAATCAGTTGAAGCTGTAGTCGATACAGGTTCTAGATCAACTTGGATTTATAATGGTATTAATGATCCAAATAATGCTCTATGTCAAGTTGATTCATGTTTGAAAAATTTAAACAATATAAATGTTTTGGATGAATCATATGCAATCTATTATAGGGGTAATTTTGGGGCATTCGGTAAATGGGCCACTGCTCCATTATCTATTGGTGATGCAAGAAATGTTGATTTTAAATTTGGTTTAGCAGATACTTTACAGGGTTCAACGGGTTCTTTTTCCTGGGCTGGTTTTGGTTATGATTCTGATCAATTTAGTGGTGGTTCTCCATCCCATATAATTGATGTTTTAAAATCTGGTGGTGCTATAGATAAAAGAATTTTTCAAATTGAATATAATGATATAAAGAATTGGGATTCAGAAATTATGGGTTATGGTACTTTAACCATTGGTGGTTATGATACATCCAAAAATTTCAGATTTTTTAATATGGTTGATAATATTAAATATTATTTGGCAATTACAATGAATTCAGTTGGAAATTCAAATGGTGATTCGATGAGTTTAGGGGGCGCAAATACTGTAGTATTTGATTCTGGTTCAACATCATTATTAATGAAGAAATCTTATAAAGATAAAATTTTATCAGGTTTCAAATTTGAAGATGATTATCCAGGTTTTTTCACTTGTTCAGATTATGAAAATTTTAAATTAACATTCCAAATTGATGATTCAACTTCTTTTTCAATTCCAATTGTTGATTTGTCTTGGAATAATTATCAAGAAGATTATGATTTATGTCAATTAATGATTGAGGAATTACCTGATGATGTCAATTTTGAAATTGCATTTGGACAATATGCAATGAAAAATCTTAATGTCGTTTTCAATATCGATGATAAGAGTCTTGGTATTGCTACAAATTCAGCAGATGTTACCTTTACTTAATATAATTATATTGAGAAACGTATATGATTATTTTTTACGTTTTTCAGTTGATTACACTAACTCACTATTCTTTTTATGTATTTTATCACACAAGTTAAATTTCAGTTCTATTAATACCTTTTTTGTCTTGTTTTATTTATTTTATAAATCTTTCACTTCTATAAATCCAAAAAAAAATTGTAATTCTTATCAGTAATTAATATTGTCCTACCTCAACCTCTGATCCCGATCACGTAGTGTAAATTTTTATGCAAACCTGTTAATACACGTTACTCTAATATTCTTCTGCTTTGTATTCTTACTAGTTTATAGTGTTTTTTTATTTTTTATTTTTTATTCTTTTTTCCACGACGCGTCGGTGGTAGTTTTCATAGTTGACTACGACATAAATTCTTGTTGTTAAAAGAATATCGTACTATAAGGTACGGATAAAGAAAAAAGATCACCTTATATGCTGTTAAATAATCAGTTTAATTATGATAAACACATTAAAATTAATGCATCTCTAATTTTAAACATATTTTTTCTTTTTGTTTAAGATTCTTTTGAACAACTTTTGAAAATAAATGATCCTTTGCACGATTCCAGCTTTGTTAAAATTTTTATCTATCAGTAATTGCACAAATCTTATAAACTTTATTACTAAAGGCATACAACCAACCTTGGAAATCCCATTCCAATTACTGTTATAGAGTCCAGGTTTCCCTGAACTTATATATGTACAATTTTTTTTTCTAAAATTTTTGCGACAAAACAGTTGTCGTGTTTTTAAAATGATTTTTGTTACAAATTTGTTCAGCTTTTGAATGAAAAAGCTAGAAATCAGATAAATTTTACCTTTTTTTTTAATTAAATTATTGTTTTCTGCTACCCACAAAATAAGAATACATATAAATGAGGAATTATATACAATTAATTGTAAATCTACAAATAGATATACCTTAATTTTTGTTTCTAAAAGTTCTACTGCGCTTTGTAGATTTTCCAGTACGTTCATACTCTATTGTTGGTTTAGCAAATCCACCAGGGACATTATCATCATGATCAACACCATTCTTATCCAATTCTTCAATTAATTTAATCCTTTGCAACTCTCTCCATCTTGTTAATTTTGCTAAATCATGCACTTGAAATCCAAAGATTTTTGGTGTAAAAATATCTGTATTATGATGAGGCACTATCTCTGAATAAGTTTGCAAAAACATCGCAGGGAATGATGTACCAAAAAATGCTCCGTCGATTGTTGCATGCCTTGTTGATTTTGGGTTATAAATATCTTCGCAATTTGGACAATATAATTTAACACTTTCTACTCTTGGTGTATCACTTAAACCAATGGGTAATAATGGTGCCAGTTTACAATAAACTCTTGGACAAAATCCAAAATCTCCATTTTTATATTTGTCAAACATTTTACTCAATCCTCTCATCGTAATGATAAATCTCGCATGGATTAAAGCATATAATAACTTTGCATCTTCTTCTAATCTATGTTTGACTTCTTCTGATTGATCTTCGTTAATCTGTTGACGATCAGATATAATGTCCACTAATAGAGAGACTCTTTCAACATATTGATTTAATCCCGTTAGATTGAACCTATCAACAATATATTCAACATCAACATCACAAAAATATTCATTTCCCTTCGTACCTAAAAACCAATCTACCCAATACTCCGAATATTCGGATTCTGATGCTGAAACATAATCTTGTGATGCCATTCTTTTATTGAGTGATATACCAGATAATCCTGTATAAGTCTCTTTATGACGGAACACCTTGACGCCGTCGACAATTGATGGATTCCATCCAAATAATTAATTTTTGACTTTCATTTTCATTTTCTCACAGTGAAAATGACAAATTAGCAATTAACAACGAAATTTAAAATTCAAAATTCAAAATTTAAAATTCAAAATGAAAAAAGAGTAAACAACATATATACATAATTGTAATCCAGCTATTATATTTCTTGATAAATTAACCTTCATTAGTAGACAAAGATATTATACAAGGAAAAATTATGTATATCCATAACGAATTTCTAAGTCAAGGGACTTCATTATTCGTTTCCACAAATTCAACAAATCAGTATGTTGCAACTGCTAATATTGATGGCAATATTTCAATTAGGTTAATATCTAATATCAAAAAAATATATGAGAATGCAACTGATTCAACAGTCATTCATTCTACCCCAAATGTTAATGTTAATGGAAATTCTGAAATTTCCACAAATGGTGAATCAAAATTACCAGTCACAACTACCCCAACTTCAAAATTATCACCAACACAGTTAACAGCTTCGAAAATTCCGGAATTAGATCCAATATTAATAAAAATTGCTCAAAATAGTTTGAATGTCGTTGGTGTTAGAAGTAGGAGTAAAATTACATCATTAAGATATGCAAATTTATTAACAAATGCAAATTTAATGGCAGCAATTTATAAAAATGGAGAAGTTTATATAATAACCAATCCCCAAGATGTAAATAAATGTCGAATACAACAAATTTTTAAACATGTTAATGGTTTATTGTTAGATTTTTCATGGTCCGCTGATGATCAATTAATGGCTTTTGCTTCAATGAATAATGAAGTTATAATTTATGATGTGATTTATGGTAAAGTAATTGCAACTTTATACTTACATACAAATACAAAAATACTAAATTCAAAAGATGACAAAAATTCAGTTGAAGAAATAAGCACACCCATTAAAGGTATTACCTTTGATAGATTGAATAATAATCATTTATTTACTCTAGGTGATGATAAAGTTCTCAATATCATTAAATATAAACTTGTAAATGATGAAGTTCTGGGAAGAAAATTCGAATATACAATTGTTAATGAAATTAAAGAGGTAATTGCAAGTGCTAAGTTAAATAAAGCCAACATTAAAAAAATTTCAATTTCCCCTGATGATAAATTAATTGCATGTCCTAACACTTCTAAAAGTAAAGTTTTAAAACTTACTGTTCTGTCGCATACAGATAAACTTGATGATTGGAAAATTTCCAAAGAATTCATTGCTAATGGTTTAAAAGCTTTCATGACATGTTTTTCACCAAATATTTATAAGAACCCAACAACAAATGAATATTTTTATTTGATTTCAACCTTAGCACCAGATAATGCATTCTCACTATGGAGATCTGATTCAAATATTCCACTATATATTTATATAGATCCATCCAATTCTATACTTGATATGTGTTGGAGTGCTGATGGTTCATTATTATTTTTGACATATAATAACGGTAGTATGTCAATTTTAGTTTTCAAAAAGGATGAGTTTGGCAAGCCAATATATCAAAATAATGAGCTTACAATTCAATTACATAAAGTTACAAGGCAACTCTTACCTGTTGAATTTGATAGAATGACTAAATGGAGGTCATTTGCAAAAGACCATCCATCAAAAGTTCAACAAAAGGAATTAGAATTAATCGAGTCCGAAAAGAAAAAATTAAAGATTAAAATAATTGATGTGAAATCTGATACAACTTCAACTAATAATAATAACAATGCTAATAATAGTAATAACAATACTAGTAATAATAATACTAATAGCAACAATAACAGCAACAATAAGAATAGCAACAACAGCAACAAGAACAACAACAACAACAGCAACAACAACAACAACAACAACAACAACAACAACAACAACAACAACAACAACAACAATAATAATAATAATAATAACAACAACAACAATAATATAGCCAACGCGATTACTACATCCACTACTACTACTAACGCCAATATGCCTAACAAAAAGAACATAGAATTTCCAATTAATAACGGGAAGGAAAATGGAAAAGGGAGAGACAAAATGAAAGATTCAAGTACATCAACGACTCTTGATGGTAAATTTAAGGATATAAAACCAAAGGATAAATCAGCAAAAGAAATAAAAACTAAAGAAAAATCAGCATCCCAAGAAAAGCCTACCAACTCCAATAAGTTATCCACCACCTCTGATATTTCAAAGAAATTAACATCCCCTACAACATCAAAGCCTGCCAAAGAAATTCCAAAAAAGCGTTTACAACCACCATCGAATTTTGACTTACCGTCGAATCAACTTTCTAAAGATGTTAATAATAAAGTTGTTAAAATGATGAAAAAAGATTCAAATCAAACGGTGAACGGTGTGTCAACGCCAACACCAACTATACCAACAACAAAGAAAAGAAGAGAAGCTGAAAATGTTGAGTTTGTAGGATCAGTCATTATAAATCCTCAGATTTCATTTAGTAATATTCGTATTGCCATTCCAAAATTGAGAAACAATATTAACTATAAAATACCTGATAACGACTCGATGGTTCTACAAATAAAAAACGGTAATGGATCAGAATCACAGCCTTCAAGAATTTCATTATTTAAAGAAATAATTAGAGGTGATAACAAACAAATTTTTGTTGATTTTATACCCCGTAAAATTCATATCGTCTGTGGGTCATCTAAGTTTATTGCATTATCGACAGCGTCAGGTTATGTTTTAACATACTCCGACTCAGGAAGAAGAATTTTGCCACCAATAGTTTTAGGATCTCCTCTATCATTTTTAGAAATCAAAGATTCATATTTATTGGCTGTTACTAGTACAGGAGAATTATTTGTTTGGAATTTAGAAGAAAAGAAATCCATATTTAAACCAATTTCATTATATCCGTTACTCCAGCCATTATATTCATCAGGTCAAGCATCGTCTATGAATAACAACCAAAGCGCAACTGATTCAAATAATATTGATAATAATGCCACCAGCAATAATGTTACGGCCGAACAAAATGGTTTATTCTTTGTTGATGGAGAATTGTTAACGAGAAGTGAAAATTTAACAGTTTGTTCAATTAGTTCACAAGGTATCCCCATTGTTACATTAAGTAATGGCAATGGTTATCTATTCAATAAAATGATGAATACTTGGTCGTTAATCAGTGATTCTTGGTGGGCCTTTGGATCTCAGTATTGGGACAGCTCATTGTCGATTGATAATATGAAAGATTTCGGTTTGTTGGAATATATGGAATCCCATACAAATACTGAAATTAATCGTAGGGGTAAAGCTAAATTTTTTACAAAGATTTCCAAAATGATGTTAATGAGAGAGGGTTATGAAAATTTAGAAACAATAATTTCATTAAATCATCTAGAAAACAAAATCAACTTTTATATGCTTCTTAATGATTTTGATAATTATAAAATATTTTTAATTATTTATGCAAAACGTTTAAGTGAACTTAATTTAAAGAACAGACTATTGGAAATTTTAAATAATTTATTTATGGATATGAATGGCAATATATGTGGTTATCCCAAGAGCAAACTTTTGGAAGAATTGATATTAAGTTGTTCAAAACACAGGGAAGTTCAACATATTCTTGTACAATATAGTGAATCCATTGGTATTTTAAATGCAGACGATGAAGATATCCTATAAATGTAACAAATTTTTTGCAATTTTATATAGTATGCCAATCTTTATATATTCTAAAAAAGTGCATATCATTAATAATATGCTATATTTACAAGATTATTATATTTTATATTCTATAAACTACAAGATTTAACTTAAAAATACCCCATACCAGTTAATTTCATAACTTCTTTTAATGTACCATTAGCTATATTTCTGGCTTTATCAGTTCCAAGGTTACTCAACTTTGTTAAATATTCAGGATTATTCATTAATTCATAATATTTTCTTGATGGTTCTTCAAGTTCCTTTATAACGCTTTGTGCAACATATTCCTTAAGTTCTTTCTTAGAGAAATCTTCAATTTCTTTAGTTACCATTTCAATTGATTCATTTTTAGAAGCTGCTAGAATATTTATTAGATTGGAGACACCAGGTCTTTCATCTAAATCGAAAGTTAACTTTCCTTCTAAGGAATCAGTAGTTGCTTTATTGAACTTTTTAATAATTTCGTCAGGCGAATCAGTTATAAAAATTTTCGATAATGGCTCTTTATCACTTTTGCTCATCTTCTTTAGTGGATTTTTCAAACTTAGAATCTTCTTTGTAGGAGTAAGCAACGTTTTAGGAAGCTTAAAGTACGGCTTTCCAACGGTTTTATTGAAAGATTCTGCAATATCTCTAGTCAATTCTAAATGTTGACTTTGATCTTGTCCAACTGGAACATGTGTTGCACCAAATGTCAAAACATCAGAAGCCATAAGAACTGGATACCCAAATAAACCTAATTTAACTTTACCTAAAGAATTATTATCATCAACATTTGCATTATCATTCAAATTTGCTTTGGATTTCCATTGTGTCATTCTATTTAAATATCCCATACCTGTAAAGCAAGAAAAAACCCATTGAATGGAGGTTATCTCTGGAATTGTCGATTGATAATATATAGTTGATAAATCTGGATCAATTCCACATGCAATAATTGATGCAAATGCTTCAAGTCTTTGCTTTTGTAATACTTTGTAATCTTGTGGAACTGTTAATGAATGTAAATCTGCAACAAAAAAGAATAAGGAAGAATTTGTTGAAGTTGTTTCCACCAGCCTATTTAAATCATGCCATGACTTAATGGCACCAAAATAATTGCCAAGATGAAACGTTCCTGTAGGTTGAATTCCACTTAAAATTGTGGAAGCATCAGGTAGTGTAAAGTTTGGATCTGTTATAGATACAGTTTGAACAGTAGTTTCTGTGGAGTACCATCTGGACCTTTTAATCAAACACGGCTTGGAATGTTTATATAGTATATTTCTTAACATATTGAAAACGTGAAAGGTTGTGGAACGTATTACGACAGCTAACGTAGATAGTACAAATTCTTTAACATGGATTTTGTCATGATTTTCATATGGCGAGTGATATTTTTTCTTGGTTACATTCAACAGATTTTTTTCTTATAGCTTATAATAATTCTTATAAAACATAATAGTGAACCTAAAATATTAAAAAAGGTTGGGACAATATGAACCCAATAGACGATTTGTTTGCATTTACCACTGCAGATTATGGTGCAGCTAATGAAAATAAGAAAAAGAAGAAAAAGAAGAAGAAGAAACTGGTCATTAAATCCAAATCTGAAATTTCTCCAGTAAATTCAAATGAAAATTCACCTAATATATTCCAAGTTGAAACAATCTCACCACTATCTGAAGATCAAACCGATATAATTACTGTAACATCATCTACTCAAATTGGTAGTAAAGAAGAAGAAGTATTAACCAGTTTACTTGGACTTTCGGAAACAAGTTCAACCCTATCTCAACCAGAGACCCGTACTAATAATACTGCCAATATTCAATCAGAAGTAGAGGATACATTTCTTAAATCTTTGAACAGCTATATCAATGATGTTAAACAAACAGACTCAGAAACTAAAAATCTTTTACAAACGCAACAACAAGAAAAGATTAGAATTGGTGGGGAATTAGTTGAATCTAAATCAGTAAAATTTGAATTTCATATAGTTATACAGGCTGCAGGTCAAGTCTCTGGATCTTATGATTTACAAGTTAAAGGATCAACTAAGATAAATAAGTTAATAAATACATTGTTACCATTATTCAATCAAGATGCAAATCCCCAATTTCCAGAAAATGAATGGCCTACGCTAGTTTTATATATTGAGAGCTTAAATGTTATTTTAAATCCGAGCTTAAGATGCCTTTCCCTATTAGCATATAAAAATCAATTGAAATTATCAAACAATTTAACTGGATTTGAAGTTTCAGCAATGATAACAGTCCAAGATTATGCCCAAATGCTACATTTGGCTGAATCTGAAAAACGTACCGGTATTCAAAAAAATTTGTTGAATAATGAAGATGATGAAGAAAATGATTTAGGCTTACTTAATATTGAATTCTATGATTATCAAAATTCCCCGCAAACAGATAACTTTATAAATATTGATGACGAAAAAGAATTTGAACCCCACATAACTAAAATGTCAATTGATAAAACAATTTTGATATCCGAACTAATAAATATTTATAAATACAAAGTTAAATTACCAATGGATCTAAATGTAACGATTTACTTGAATGGTGACACGTTATTAGATGCTGAAAAAAAATTGGATACCTATCTTATCAAAGCGAATGATTTTTTAAAGGTGATGTATAAGCCTGAAGAATTGAAGGAATTGCGATTACAAGGTGGAATTGGCGGTGGTGAGGGTGGTGGTGGAGATTTAGATGATCTAGAATTAGATAATGACATACGACGAGATGAAAATACATCAAATAATACCAATGGTGACGATGATAATAATAAAGTAAATGATGAATATTTCCCTGTTATTGTTGTTGGTAAAGATAAGAAACGATTTAAAGTTGATATTAAACCAACGACAAAAATTATGGATATTGCAAAGTATTATCTTCAAAAGGCAGGTCTTTTAGAATCTACAAAAGTTACACTTTTATTCGATGATGACGAATTAGATTTAAATGATATTGTCCAAAATACCGAATTGGAAGAAGACTTTATGATTGAGGCTATAATTAATTAAATAATGTACTAATGACGCGTAAGTATTATAATAAAATTTGACAATCTATTTACTATTTATGTACAAGTAAGTAATATTACACAGCAACAAAAGCTTATTGTAACCTTTTAACATTTTTCAAGTCCCAACCATTTTCTTTTAATAGTCCACCGATTGGGCCATTATCCTTCTTTTCAAGATTGTTTAAGTCAGGCTTACCACTTAAATCAGAAATATAATTTTCAGGACCACATACAAAGCTAAACGACGAAGGTGGATTTGTTAAACGTTTATCATTTGATCTTTTAAAGAACGTCCATTGTTGATAAGCATTATCTGGTTTTATTTTGGAGTCTAGCGGCTTTATGATACCATTTAAATCGGTACTTTCATTATTATCAACGATAACCAAATTATTTTCATTAGTTGAAGATTTGGACATTAGTTTTTCACCTTGTAATTGTTTTTGAATTTCCAGTTTCTTTTCACGTAATAATTTTTGTTTATACACTTCTTCACTAATTCTTAAATCCAATCCACCGGTAAAATTAGGTAACGTAGGTGGATTAATGTTATCAATTGTTAGATGATTTCTATTTTGATCGTTTGAGATTAGATAATGAAACTTAACTCTACCAATTTTTTCTGCAAAAAAATTTAATGTCTTCAACTGTGGTAATAATTCGTTTTCATTTCTTAATGAATACCAAACATCAATAAAACCCTTTGGAGGATTTGGTGAATATATTAGTTGGAATAATGGCAAAATTCCTGTACCTGCTCCAAAAAACGAATAATTTTCAGGCTTTGGTAAATTTTCGGGCCATGTAGGATCGGGTTTAATAGTTGACAAAGTATTTGACATTTGAGGACGTGGTTCAAATCTGTCTAAGGGATGGAAGGGAAATTTATATTCAATGATTGGACCTCTGATTTTAATTTCATCTAAAATATTAAGGTTTGTTAACCAACGTGAAAATTCACCATTTTTATATCTTTTAACAATTATAATAAACTTACCCTCTTCTTCTAATTCTTTCACTAATCTTAAGTGAGGTTCTTTATTATTTGGGTCGATACCTGCAACATACATTGGTAATGGAGTATAATTCCTTGTAATATTAATATCTGGTTGCATTATTTCTATACTCCATAATTTATCACCATTGAATAATTGTTCATTATGAATTAATTTTTCAGCTCTATTCTTTCTAGTTAATTCAATTAGATAATGATCATCATTAATTTGATATTTGAAAGATATGACATAAGGTAAAAACTTGTCATCTTTCAGTAAGGCAGAATCATTGTCACTATTTGGGTTTGAATCTTTTGTTAAATATTTATACGTAAATATTCCCCAACATATACCACCACAGATAAGTAATGATGGTAACATTTTGTAGAATTTTGATTTTGGAGTTACCTTTTCCTGCATTTTATCTTTATATAATTGTTTTGGATTTTTTGGAGACTTAAATTCATAAGACTTATGTTGAGTATTTAATATTGGATTATAATTGGTTTTGGTTTTAATTAGTAGTTCTTTTAATGATGGATCCATTGCAGGTAATGAAGCCGAAGGTTTTGTAACTTTTGATGATAAATCTGGATTGTATTTTTCAGTCAATTCATTAAATCCTTCGTTTCTGTTTATTGGAAGGTTCGCATCAACCTTCTTATCCCCTGCATCATCTTTCTTATTTTCTGATGATTTGAATCTAAGTTGTTGGAGTCTAGAAACTCTAGTATGTTTCAATATCCTGAGTCTCAAATACATATGTGATTTTCTATTATGAAACCGCTTAAATTGATGTACTATAAATGATTTGTCAAAAAGAATAAACGTTAATCTGAAAAATAGAAACATGAATATTTGCGAGAAATCAAATAATTTTGATCAATACAAGAAGTTGATGATGATTAATAGTTAATAGATTTTTAAAAAGAGCTTATTAGTTTCATTTTTCCCCTATTATCAATGACAAAGGAACTAGAATTACTAGCAGAGATACAAGCCCACGAGGAACCTGCATGGTCGATTTCAGTACATTCAACACTACCGATCCTAGCAACATGTTCAAGTGATAAAACGTGCAAGTTGTATGATATTTCAAATTTTTCAAATATTAAATTGTTAACAACTCTAGATGATCAGACGCACTCAAAAACTATTCGAAGTGTTAGTTTTAAACCCAGTGAATCCAAGGATTATCCGACTTTAGCATTGGGTAGTTTTGATTCGACTTGTTCAATTTGGGGGTCAGATTCATTTAAAAGTGATTGGGAATTGTTAGCGGTTGTTGAAGGTCATGAAAATGAAGTTAAATGTATTGATTGGTCAAAGGATGGGAAGTATTTGGCAACATGTGCAAGGGATAAAACTGTTTGGATTTGGGAAACCGATGAAATGAATGAAGAGTTTGAATGTATTTCCGTTTTAAATGAACATGAAGGTGATGTTAAGTTTGTCAAATGGGACAATGCTCATTCCTTTATTAGTTGTTCATATGATGATACCATGAGAATTTGGAGACAAGATGAATATGATAATGATGAATGGAATTGTACTGCAATTATAAGATTTGAAAGTACAGTTTGGGGTTGTTCATGGATAAATGAAAATACCATTGTATGTGGTATAGATGATGGAGAGGTTTTAATTTATGAAAGAATCGATCAAGAAGGCGAAACAAAAGAATCCAATTTACCAAATACAGTTAAAAAAGTTGAAGAATGGAAAGTACAAACACAATTTCGTGCAGATTTAAGTAAGATCCATAATGGTAGCGTATATGGTGTTGATTCACACAATGGATTGATTTCAAGTTGTGGTAGAGACGGAATTATTTCTGTTTACGGAAAGGTTAATGATAAGTGGGAAAATTTAGGGTTAAAGAAGTTAGCACATGGAGTCAATGAGATTAATCATGTGGCCATCATGAATGATGGAAATATAGCAAGTTGTGGAGATGATGGAAGTGTTAAAATATGGAAGAATCCAATAGAGAAAAGCTAATCAGAGGTATATTACATTTTATATCTATGATAATAGCACTGTAATCATAGGATGCTAAAGTTATACACTGAGCACAATTAAAATACCATATTTCTTTTGATTTCCAGAATAAAATGGAATATCTTAATATATAGTCTACCTTAATATCTTAATAAACATCAAGATCATGTGATAAACTCGAGAAAAGAGATGTATATAGAAGAGGTAAATAAGAAATAAGTAATGAGTAAGAAATATTCTCGAAAAGCACGGAGAAAAGTTGAAAACTTTTTGTTCAACGTGAAGAGAATATTAAAATATTAAATGCATTAAATATACTTCTTTTAGTAAAGCCCTCTCTACCAAAGAAAGAATGTTAAAACGTGCGTTTAGTATATTCAGTAAACAATCAGTCACTGCCACAACCTCAACTACCACCAATGCCACTAGCACTACGGCCAAACTTTCGGCGTCGGAAATTATTGCCAAAGCACAAGAAAAAATTAAGGATCCAAAACATGATTCACAGAAGCCGATTGTTTGGATTGATTGTGAAATGACGGGGTTGGATCATAATAAGGACTCCATTATTGAAATTTGTTGTTTGATAACTGACAAAAATTTAAAATTAATCGATTCAATTGGATATGAAAGTGTGATTCATCAGGATAAATCAATAATGGACAATATGAATGAATGGTGTGTTTTACATCATGGCCAATCAGGATTGACCGAAAAGGTGATCAAATCAACAAAGACAAAGGAACAAGTGGAACTTGAACTACTTGAATATTTAGAAAAGTTTATGAATAGAGGTGTCGGTATACTTGCCGGAAACAGTGTTCATATGGATAGGTTATTTATGTTGAAGGACATGCCCAAAGTAGTTGATTATCTGACATATAGAATCATTGACGTATCATCGATAATGGAGACTGCTAAGAGATTCCATCCATTAGTTGCCAACAGCAGACCTAAAAAGAAAGCTGCACATACTGCAAGAGAGGATATTCTGGAGAGTATACAAGATTTGGAGTACTACAGGGGGGTTTATTTTAAAAACACCAGTGAGGCCAACTCCTCCAGCATCTCTGCCTTCCTTCAGACGTGGAACAAAGAGGAAGACGACGGACAACAACAACAACAACAACAAGAGAAAGATCAACCACCTTCCAAAAAGAGAAAAGTCTAACAATTTCTTTAAATTTTATGTAAAATTCATGTAGCGACAACAACGGAATGGAAAATTGAAAATTGGAAGCTCTTTGTAATATTGTAACTTTACCTTATCCATCATATAGAGTTGTCAAGAGACATTTGTTTGACCAAACATGGAGGATTTCTCAACTAATCGCAAACAATCGATGTCATACAGCAATCAACCTCAGGTTATTCCACATATGACGCACAACTCATCCTTTGAGAATTTCCATCTAGACCCGCAAGATTTCCAGAATTTCCTACTAATTAACCCACCCTTGACGGAATATTCAAGTCATTACATGAATCTACAACAGAGTCAAGGCCATACTCATAACCATGGACATAATAAAACCCATACAAATGGACATGCACAGGGACAAGGACAGGATCAAGGGCAAAATCCAAATAGACAACAGACAAATAGTGCCGTCACTCCACTAATATCAGAATCTGAACTTTTAAACCAACTAGCCCTACCAACTCAACCAACATCACCACCACCACCACCAGCAGTATCTTCAGCTGAATATAATAATAGCAATTCAAATAACAATGCCTATTTGGATTTACAATTCAATATAATTTCACCAACTCAAGCAATCCAAGAAATTCCGCCTTATACAGATAATCAACAACAACAACAACAACAACAACAACAATATCCAAATAGAGCTGTGCAACAGACTTCATACCTTGCTCAATCACAATCCTATAATTCATTCCCATTTGATGATAATTTACCTTTGCCTACACGTAGATTATCAATTTCAAATGGTCAAATTGGTCAAATTAGTATGATGGTACATTCCCAATTACAATTGAATAACATTAATTCATCCGATGATACCCCAGCATCAAATGACTCATCAGGACTTTTATTTAATGATAATCAACTTGAAATAAATGATATCAATGATAGTAAAAATGATATAAATATTAATAATAATGAAAATTCTAATGATAATAATACCAATAATAATACCAATACTAATACGAATACCAACATAATTGATAATAAGATAGAAGTTGATAAAAATGGGGTTCCAACTCGTGCATTGATATATAACAATGAAGTAATATTTAATCCAAATGAACCAATACCTGGTACAAATGCATGGAAAAGGGCCAAAATATTAGAACGTAATAGGATTGCTGCAAGTAAATGTCGTGCAAAGAAGAAAAATTTACAAAAGAAATTACAGGATGATGTGAGCTTATTAAAATATCAAAATGATGAATTGAATAAGATGTTGATTCTTTTAAGAGGGAGAATATTAAAATATTGTGATGAAACTAATGTTGACAAAGAATTATTCTTTGGTGATAAGCGAGAAGATGAAGTGTCTATCAAACAAGAAGAAGATGTTGATATGCAACAACCTCCATTACCACCACCTTCATATCCTACAGTTACGATAAAGAAAGAACCCAGGTTAGAAGATAAATTGGATGAATTTTTAAGGAATGGGAAATTGTAAATTTTAGTATAATTTATTTAATTGTTTATATTGTATTTTTTTTTTTTTTGTATTGTATTGTCTTTATTTCATTTCGTTTACTTTTTTATACATTCATATAAAGTTCTTAATATTGATTTTTTTTATACCAATTTAATTAAAAAAGAAAAGACACCAAGTCAGTTCCAAAATAGGAAATAAAATAGATTTGAAAATGGAGAAAAAACATATAGAAAGTTGGTTATTTTTTGAAACAATTGTAATTTTATTGATAACTTATAAATATCCATTATAATAATGTATAAGAGAATAGTATACGGATGGATATGACATCGATTAACGGCATAAAACTTGAAGTGCATATATATCTAGATATGATATGAGTGCTTGCATAAATGATCGACGCGACGGTAGAAAATAAAAAGGAAAAAAATGTAAAAATCCAGAGAAGAGATTATAAGATATATATCAGACTCCTAACAATAAAGAAACAAAGGCAAAATATAAGAAAAAGAACCATTTTAATCAGAACATCAACTATAATAATGAGTAACATATCACTACACACAATCAACCCACATGATAGGTTTGAGAATAGATCACAAAATATATCTACAAAGATAATCCAATTAAGCCAAAAAATAAAAACGGGGAATGCAGATAGACAAGATATTAAAGATATTAAAGATGATATTTTAGAATTAAAGGGATTGATACCATATAATGACGTTATTGATGAACGTAAGGAGATGATTGTGAGGAAGTTTTATGAAAGTATCGATGAATTAGAGATGTTGATACCTCAAAATATGATGGAGAATACACCAATTAATGATAATGAATATAACGATAATGAAACTAATAATGATTCAACGAGACAATCATCATTTCAAATAACATATACCCCCATCAATGCAGAACTTATTGAACAACAAGAATTTGAAAGTATGCAAAGAGAAATTGAAATTAACAAAATTGTAAATTCAGTTATTGAATTAAATTCAATTTTTAAAGATATGGATAAAATTGTTGCAAATCAGGGAGAATTAATTGATAATATTGAAAGTAACATCCATAATACTGTAGAAAATACAAGAATGGCAAGTAGGGAATTACATAAGGCGGATCTGTGGGATAAGAAGAGACGTAGATGTAAATTTTTGTTGTTTGTTACAATGATTATACTAATAATAATAATATTTGCATTAATTGTATAAAAAGATATATTTGAATAATTTTATATATAGAGTTTTAATAATAGTAATAGTAATTAATTAAACTTTTTTTCCGAAATAAACCCATTGATCAGGAAGTGGTTCTTCTTCTAAAGGTTCCCAAACTTTCCACTCAGCCATTTTTTTCAATAATTCTAATTCTTCATGGGCTTGAATGACAACTTCTTCAATTAAACCACAACCAATTTGAGATTCAATAACTTCAACGACTTCATTTGATTCTACAATTGAAAGTCTTGATTTTGTCAAATTTTCAACAGATTGTCTATAAATTGAATCAGATGGGAATCTATCATTGAGTTCTTGAAGTGTAGCTTTATAGAGGGAGATGAGGGCAGGTTTAGGATTTGGATGTTGAAGGATACCTGTAAGACCTGTAGGATTACCAGTAGCTGGTCTGACAAGAACGGGGGTTCTAGCAGCTTGTCTGAGGATGTGTGTGAATCTCATGGATGTGGAAGGTTGAAGGATGTTCTAGTCTGTCTGTCTGTTTCAACACAACGTTAAACCAACTAAACCATCTAACAAACCATCTAACAAACCAACCAACCTATAATATTCATGCTATTTGTTACTTTTCTCACTGTCTCCTCGCACTCCCCTCAATCCATGGCCATCCGTGCACCAAACGCAGCCAACCCTTCACCCATTGCCAAAACCCCCCCACTGACAATATCGCCCACGCGTCCACTCATAAAGACCGAGCTGCCCACGACAAAATAGGTGGCAAGTCCTACTGGTTCCCTCGCTGTTGTAGTACCAGCTCCCGTACCGCCCATGCGTCGTTGTTTACGAACTACCCACAAATCAGGTTCCCGCACTAAAATAACGACATATTCAACGCCCTGTAACCGAGTCAATTCTGGGTCGTAGGTAGGGATTGATGGGGCCTGTCTTTGCATTTTAAGCATCTGGTTGTTGCATTGACGGTCCCAGAAGGGCGATTGTGAGAGGTATTCCAGCACATTGTCGGTACGTAGTCCGTTCTGGTTAATCCATTCCGGAGATCTCCACTCGAGTTCGTCCATTGGTGATAGTGAATGCAGAGTAAGTGAATAGAGTTATAGTAGATAGATTATGTAGAGGGTGTAGAGAATGTAGAGTATTCATTACTTGGATTTTCTATTTTTTTGCTTTCTCGACATGTTTTTTGTTTTTTTCAGTTTTCATTTTTCATTTTTCATTTTTCAGCATATAGTAAAATTTATGGTTCTCTCGACTTGAATTTGTATGTGTAGCATGTAGCACCATTACTTCTTTATTATAGATACTAACTCTACTCAAACACCACGAATCTTGCCAGAATGAAAATACCTGCATCAACCAAATCCATTCCAGACGTGGCCACCTTTCTCTCCAAAATAGGACGTTCCACTTCTGAATTCTCAGAGGCATTTCCAACTTGGGATTCTCTCTTCACATCTTCATCCAAAGAAATGAAAGCTGCTGGTATTGACGTCAAAGCTAGAAAATATATACTCTATCAAGTCGAACAATATAAACAACATGGATCCATTCAGGAAATCAAATTACATCCAAAGAAAAACGGTGGTGAAAGAAAATTTAACCAATATATTGCAAAGAAGAAGATTTTAGATAACATTGAATTAGCTAAAACTTTGAAAAAATATAGAAAGGAAAATAATGCTATATTATTGAAATATAAACGTTTAGATAAATTGCATTCACAAAATAATCATACTCTATAAATAAATCTTGTATCTTGTATATATAAATACTTCAATTCATTAATTTGTATTTTTCTATCCTTTTATCGACATCATATTCATCATTCCATTCATTTGAATCTATTAACCATTCCTTAAATTCACGTTTTAACCATTCTGTTTCATCTTCCATCTCTTTCATAGTTCTAACCTTCCTATCTTCATCATCAACGATTCCCATAGGTTCAGATACATTTTTCCACCAATTATATTGCATCATTCCCTCATTCACATCTAAGGCATTGTATATCCCATCACCCCATCCATCTTTCAAATATCTTGGTATTAAATGACAATGTAAATGTGGTACACTTTGACCAGCTGCAATACCATCTTGAATCCCCATATTTATTGCATCGCATTTATAAATAAACCTAATAAATTTTTGAATTCTTTTAACAGTTTCGAAAAAATCTATACTCTCATTATCAGGTAATTCATCCAATGTTGAAACTTTTCGAAATGGTATAACTAATGTATGACCTGGAACAATGGGTTTCAAATTAACCAATGCAAATGAATGTTTGGATACATGGAATATCTGTGTTGTAACTGGAAATTTATAAAAATAAATAGTCATTTTAATTTGAATGATTTGTCGGTTAATATTATATCAATTGATTAAATGATTTTGTAAAAACTAAAAAGTAAAAAATAAAAAAGTGTTTGTTATAGATCAGTAAAATTACTATTAACATGCATACAAAATTTCAAATTTCGAGACATGTTTGCGTGTATCTCAAATAAATAAATATTTAAATATACAGGAACAGAATTTTACAAGCTACATAAATTCATTCTTATCCTTCCTCTCTTTCTCTCCCACTTTTAAACGACATACCGTTTTACATCATTGTGGGAAATGACCCATTATGATACACTTGGGATACCAAGTAATGCAAGTGATCAAGAAATTAAAAAAGCATTTAGAAAATTGGCATTGAAATTGCATCCTGATAAGAATCCCACTTCAGAAGCGGAGGAACGATTTAAGAAGATTACCAATGCTTATAAAGTGTTATCTGAAGATAGAGAAAAATACGATCGAAGTCTTAATCCACAACGAACCATCTTTGATGATATGTTTAATGGATATGAAGAATTTACGGCATTTTCAAACAGTGCAAGAAATCAACGATATGAATATGATGAAAAGAGAAGACAACATGATCAACGCAAACGGGAAGAGGCACAACGCCGTGAACGTGAGGAATATGAGAACAAAGTACGACAGACCAACGAGATACGTCGAAGACAGGAGATCCTCCGTAAGAGACAGGAAAATCTCCGCAAGAAACAACAGGAAGCACAACGTCGGGAGGCTGAACTTGCCAATAGAAGGGCCCAAGAGATCCAACAACAGGCCAAAGAGAAGCTGCAACAACAACAGGAGGCCAAGAAGAAACAAGAACAACAGCAACAAGAATTGCAACAAGAACAAGATCAAGAAGAAGCACAAGAACTGCAGCAAGATCAAGCTTCTTTTTCACCCGAGTCCTCTTCCTCCTTCGACGAAGAACAAGATTCCTCCTATGTCTGGTCATCCGACGAAGACGTCCCTCCCCCTCCAGATCACTTCACCTCAGACTACAACTACAACAACAACAGCACCAACAACACCTTCAACCTCTCCGGCACCAAGGACGACCCCATCATTCTCGACCCCCCATCAACTTCCCCCTCGCCCTCGCCCTCTCCCTCTGCTACCTCCGTTCCCATGGACTCCCCATCAAAACGACCCTCCTCCCCTCCACCCTCCCCCTCCAAACGCCCCCACATCTCCCATGAAAACCCCCTTCTTGCCCACGAAGCTCTCATCTACTCCCAAATCTCCCACCCAAATTTCCCCATCTCCTCCCCCCAATTCGTTGAATCCTCCCTCGCCCACTGGGACGCCCTCTACCATCAACTCCCTCGCACAAAACAACTGTTACAACATTTTCTCAATGTGTCCATCCAGAGAGTTCAGTATGCTCAGCATAGATTGAATTCGTTCGTCCAATATGAACAGCAGCAACAACAACAACAACAACCACAGCAACAATAGCAATACCAGTGACAGTCACAACACCGTCAACAATCCTAATACCACGACAGATACAGACACAGAGACAGGTTCAGATGCAACACCAAGAGATGTCAGACTACTGCGACTAATATTTGCATCTCAAGGCGTAGATTCTTATGAAGATCATGTACCTCTACAATTAATGGATTTTGCACATCGTTACACAAAGGAAGTGTTGCAGGATGCAATGATATACAATGACTATGCACATCCATCACAATCAAATGCGGGAAATATTGGAGGTGGACCATCTGAGGAAGATTCCAACAATATTACATCCACATCAAATATTTCATCTAATACAAACAATTCCAATTTACCAATGTTAAATAACGATGATATAAAATTGGCTATCTCTGCACGTACAAGTTATCAATTTAATCCAATACCACCTAAGAAGATGTTGATGGAGTTGGCAAATGAAAGGAATGAAAAACCTTTACCTGCTGTCATGCCAATGTGGGGGGTTAGATTACCACCTGAAAAATACTGTTTAACTGCAATAGATACAGAGGATAATTAGAATGTGGTTTCTACTTTTATAATGTGTTGTATCTTTATATATCATTAATCGTTAATCTCTAAATTTTTGATGAAGTTCCATTAATTTCCGTCTGTTTAATTTGCAATTTTTAATTTTTTATTTTTCGTGATTTTATTTCTCTCACTTTAATGTTTTAAATTTGGTCAATTCAACAACAATTCCAGGCGTTAATTCTATTTTTGTTAATTGTTAATTGTTAATCCTTCTTTCAGATATCTTTCTTTAAAGTATCCATCTTGTTTCCTTGTTTCCATTCATATCTAATGAGTTACGTTACACAAGCTTCCATTCCAGAGTATGTATCACTCAATTGATTGTTAATTTTTTTTTTTGAATTTCCATACTAACATCTAATATAGAGTCGTTGAATCTACCCCAGGTAATTCATTAATTGATAGAAACTCAATTCTATCAAATATTAATGATCTTGGACCGCCAGATTTAATCAATTTAACCAAAATTATTGGTAATTCTACAACAGTTCCAACTGCAAGTAATACCATTGGAACTTATTTTTATTATACTGGTACTGATGCATCAAATGTTTCAACAATTGCTGCATTACTTAATTCAATATCAATGATAATTAATCAACAACCTCAATTATGGTTTGGTAAATTGAAAAATTTCCATGTTTCAAATGCAACTTATTCAACTTATAATATATTTAGAAATTTGGATTTAAGAGTTATCGTTAAATTCCCAGGTTCTGTCCATTTGGAAATTTTTGATAGTTTTGGTAATAATATCATGCTTAAGGAAAAGGATGAAGATGATGTTTGGATTGAATGTTTTGTTTCTTCAATTGTTAGATCGATGATCACATCGGATGATGATGGTGATTTTTCTTCTATCGTTGAAATTAGGAAAATTAATCCATTCTTAGAAACTTCATCAATTGAAAATTTCTTATATGGTTTTAAAAAATTATTTAATAAAGGTGAAAGATTAGGTTGTAATGAATTAATTCAAGTTCCTTCATTGTTAAATAATTATCTAGTTGATACATTTTTCAAATTCGTTGAATTAACTAATTGTTATGATTTAGCTTTAGATACTTTAAATGAATTATATAAAACGTATCCAGAAGTTTCAATTTTAATTGCGAAAACTCTATTTATGTCAAATAGAGAAATTGATGCAATTAAATTCATTCATGAAAAATTATCTTCATCTAATATAAATACTACCCCAGGTTCTTCTCAATTATTATTATTACAATCTCAATATTGTGTACGTAAAAATCGTTTAGATTTGGCATTACCATTGGCAATTAAATCTGTTGAATTATCTCCTTCATTATTTGAACCATGGGAAAATTTGGTTTTGATTTATATATCATTAAATAAATTTGATGATGCATTATTGACACTTAATGCATGTCCAATGGTTACACATAAGGATAAATATATTTTGAAAAGATCAACATCTAAAACTCCTTCAAATTCAAATTTACATTTATCATTATCTCAAGATGTTTTCTTAAATGGTGTTACAAATTTAAATTCTCAAGATGTTGTAAATGAACATGCCAAATTAAATAAAGATTTATTAAATTTACCTGCATCAAGTTTAAAATCAACATTTCGTAATGCATATAATTTATTATCCAAAATTGTTCTGAAATTAGGATGGGAAAAATTACTTGAAACTAGATCTCAAATCTTTGTAATGGAAGAAGAATGGGGTTCAAGTTCTAATAATTCTCCAATTAAAAGGAAAAGATTATGTGAAAGATGGTTAGATAATTTATTTATGTTGTTATATGAAGATATGAAAATATTTACAATTTTTAAAGCTCAAGAATTACAATTTGATTCTATATCTGATAAACCTTCATCAATAAAATTAATTACTAAATTAGGTAATTGGAATAAATCAATTGAAGATACAGATAATGAATTTTTAAATTCTCATAATTGTATCGAATGGGAATTAATTGGTTTATTAAGTGAAAGGTTAGGTTATATCAAAGATGCACAAAGATATTATGAATTTGCACTATCTAAACGATTTAGTGTTAAATCTGCTAAAAAATTGATTAAAATTTATTTAGATTATAAATCCAAATCGATGAAAGGATTGAATAATATCCATTTAAATTCTTCAAGTATATCGATCAATAATATCAATCCAAAATCAGCTAAAGATCCAATGAAATATGATCTGATATTATTAAAATTGATTGTTGGTTTATTAGTTTGGGATTATAGATGGTATAATATTTTTTCTCCTTTCTTATTGAATTCATTAATTGAAGTGATCAATGATTTTGGTATAATTAAAGTGGAAAATGAGATAAGGGGTTGGTATGATAATAATAGTAATGGTGATAAAGGTGTATATGAATTGGTTGATTATTATGTAAAATGTTTGGTTTCTTGGAATCGTGTTGAAATTGAGGAGTGATTGTGTAATTAATTTATTTAAATGATTTATAATTTACAATTTATAACCTTAATAATTTATAATAATATAGAGCTTATCGTATATATGAAAAAATCTGTTTTGGTACTCCTCATATGTTGGTAAACTTATCAAATAATTAAAGGGGTTGATTTATCAATCAGAAATGATTAGAATCAACCATTTCAATTGGTCAACTAATTGATTAACTATTGTTGTTATCTTACAGGGGGTTTAAATTGGCTGTTGCTATCTTACAGAGGGTTTAAATTGGCAATGATAACGGAAAAGTTCCCAGTTTGGAATAATAACAGCGGAGAAGCAGATTTGATTTGAATTTATACATATGTGGGAATTTGCCGATTTCCCTTTATCCTTTTTTCTTTTTTCCTTGTGGGCTCATATAAATAGACCAATTTCTGCCTTCTTTTCTTTCTTACATTCTTGGCTTGTTTCTTTTATCTTTCATCATATAAAGCTTTTTTTATCACGAAACGCAAAAATGTCACAAGAACAAAAACCACAAATCGAACTACCTAATCCAGACGTTCTTGCTTCTGCAATTGAAAATATAAACCGCAACAAGAGAACTATTAATGATAATGTCACAGCAATTAAAAGATTGAAGACTAACATTCAACAAGAAAAGGGTGAGGTCAACGATTTGCAGGATGAAATTAGAGGTGCAGAGTGTTCAATCGCAAATGAAACTGCAACATTAAATATTTCATTAACATCGGTGTTGAGCAATCTTAGCACTTCAATCACAAATCTAGCTACTAATATTGATAACCTCAATACTAATATTGATAACCTCAATACTAAGGTTGAAACCGTCAACACTAGCGTCAAATCGCTTGAAGGTACCATGTTATGGTTAAAGAACCGGGAGAATTATGACAGGTTTGGTGAGTTTGAAGAACCCCCATTTAAGGTCGGTGTGAGACCAACAGATCTCAGACATATAAGTACGTCTCATGATATTCAAAATCTATCTGACGATGAGCTTAGAACTTTTCTTGTAGGGTACGGTATAAACACAAGAGGAAACCGTGTAACCCTCAAGAAAAAGTTGGCCAAGTGTGTTGGTGTCTCTCCAAATCATCTTGGTTCTTTTACAGCTAGTTAAGAATTGATTTGTGATACTCCTCTTTTTAGAACCTGCATTTTTAATTATATCCTACTCACCTTTAAGCTGATTCGTTTCTTGTTGAATATTATGTTTCAACCTTTTAATTTCAGTGTGGTAATCATCGGCCGATCTTTTATTACAATTCATTCTTGCGATTGTAGAGGCAAGGATTGCTATATTAGGTAACTCAATTGATTGATGCTAGTTAATCAAGAAAACAAAAAAGCAGCCAGACCTACTAAAAATCTCCAAAAACCAAAAACCACAAATCCCTTGTCAGAATTTAGAATTTACTTCTCGAGAGCGGCTATTTGCTGCTGTTTCATTGAACCAGCTTACAGTTTACAGTTTACAGTGAAATAACCAGTACAAACTCGAGTTCGCTTTTGTATCAAGGTTAGCTCGCCGACTTAATATGTACGATCTAATATTTAATATGTGTACCTCTGCTAAGGTCTAATAACAATAATTGACCTATAACTAGTCATTAAATGAACTACAATAAACAAATACGTTATACACAACCCTAAAGTCGTCAATTAAATTCCAGTGGCACTGGAGCTTCGCTCACTGGACAACACAGCAATCAGATCAATATATAATATTCCCAGATTACGACATTCCTTAATCAACATGTAGCATATAGCATGTATATATTCAAATCGAATCTACATGTGGAGTGTTTTTATGATAAAATCTCTATAATGAGATCAAAGAAATGTAAAAGAATTGTGATAGAAAGTAATATTATACATATAAGATACATAAATAATAAATAACAATTGAATGAACGTTCTCCCTTTGTTTAAATTGAATTTGAAACTCGGGTTGTTGGATTTTCTATTTCATGTTTAAAGTAGGTGTATAGCAATCGTTGATTCTACATTTTTTCTGATTGATGCTTTTTATAGCAAATTATACTACGTTACTCGTTGCAAAGTTAATTGTTAAAACAAAACATGAATTCTTTCCCGTCGAGAAGTAATAAACTTCCTAAAAAGGAAACAGAGATAGGCATTTTAAAATATTATCATTAAGAGCATTACATAGCAAAGATATACACATAAAAAGAATGCAAAAGGGGAATATGACTCATCAATCCTTAATCATCTGTAAAAGAACCAAGATGGTTTGGAGAGACACCAACACACTTGGCCAACTTTTTCTTGAGGGTTACACGGTTTCCTCTTGTGTTTATACCGTACCCTACAAGAAAAGTTCTAAGCTCATCGTCAGATAGATTTTGAATATCATGAGACGTACTTATATGTCTGAGATCTGTTGGTCTCACACCGACCTTAAATGGGGGTTCTTCAAACTCACCAAACCTGTCATAATTCTCCCGGTTCTTTAACCATAACATGGTACCTTCAAGCGATTTGACGCTAGTGTTGACGGTTTCAACCTTAGTATTGAGGTTATCAATATTAGTATTGAGGTTATCAACCTTAGTATTGAGGTTATCAATATTAGTATTGAGGTTATCAATATTAGTAGCTAGATTTGTGATTGAAGTGCTAAGATTGCTCAACACCGATGTTAATGAAATAGTTAATGTTGCAGTTTCATTTGCGATTGAACACTCTGCACCTCTAATTCCATCCTGCAAACCGTTGACCTCACCCTTTTCTTGTTGAAAGTTAGTCTTCAATCTTTTAATGGACGTGTCATTATCAGTAATAGTTCTCTTATTGCGGTTCATAGTTTCAATTGCAGAATCAAGAACTGCTGGATTAGGTAATTCGATTGTTTGATTTTGTTGTTGTGACATTTTTGTGTTTCGTGATAAACAAAGCTTTGTATGATGAAAGATGAAAGAAACAAGCCAAGAAGACATATCAGGCTTTGTTTATCAGGGCGAACAGAAAAGTCATCAATGATCAATTTGCAAATAATCCAACATCATTGAGATGCGCAGTTTTTATGCCCAGCTGTATAGTGTTATGTTTGCTAAATACTGGCTTTCCATTATCATTTGCAATTTCAACTTCTAAAAGATAAAACTACAATTGAATAATCGATCTTTATAATTGAATAAGAAATACTGCAACAGGATTCTTATAGAAAATATTATATAAATTAGTATTAACTTAAGCACTAAAAACAGTAGAAAATAAATATTCGTTTCACAGAATTTTTCAGAAAATCCATGTTACGTCGGTCGACGGTGAAGGGGGTATAAGAACAGTATTGTAAAGACCCTAACAGATGCCCATATGTTTATAGAAATATTTTAGGGAAAGAATTTTCTTTTTAAATGATAAATAGGTAAATTTATAGATCCATAGATGAGTTGTTGATGATTCAAGTCTTTTAATACTAGGAGATTTTGCTGCTTCTCACGGAATTTTCCAGTACATTTCGTGGGAAGTTGTCATTTCCCCATGAAAACTATTTTTTATTTTTTATTTATTATATTTCCTCGAATTTTTTTCATTTTCTAACATTAGTGGCGATTTGATTTATTGACAAGTGTGTGTTATTGAATATTGATTTGGCTCAATTTACAACTAATATACAAACAAAATGGTATGTACAATGTTTTGAACCTATCTATACGCTTAAACTGAATACTAACGTTTATCTTTTATTTTTGTTCTTTTCTAGGTGACAATTGGAAATGCACATGATGATCTTATTCATGATGCAGTCTTAGATTATTATGGTAAAAGATTAGCAACTTCATCATCTGATAAAACGATTAAAATATTTTCAATTGAAAATGATCAATATAAATTAGTTGAAACTTTAACAGGTCATGAAGGTCCTGTTTGGCAGGTTAGTTGGGCACATCCAAAATTTGGTGTAATTTTAGCATCTTGTTCATATGATGGTAGAGTACTTATTTGGAGAGAAGAAAATAATCAATGGTCAATTATTAATGAACATAAAGTTCATAATGCTTCCGTTAATTCTATTTCATGGGCTCCTTCCGAATATGGTGCTTTGTTATTATGTACATCAAGTGATGGTACTGCTTCAATTATTGAATTTTTATCAAACGGTAATACTAAAACTTTTTCATTTGATGCTCACTCAATTGGTGTGAATGCAGGTACATGGGCTCCATGTTTAGGTGATGGAAAAAAAATTGAAGATAGAAGAATAATAACTGGTGGTTGTGATAATTTAGTTAAAATTTGGAAATTTTCAAATAACGGCGAAAGTGTTTTATTGGATGAAATCTTACAAGGTCATACTGATTGGGTACGTGATGTTGCTTGGTCACCATCTAATTTAGGAAGATCTTATATTGCTACTGCTAGTCAAGATAGAACTGTTATTATATGGACAAAGGAAAATAACGATAATAAATGGAAAAAGAAGTTACTATCGAATGATAAATTTCCTGATGTTTGTTGGAGAGCTTCTTGGTCTTTAAGTGGTAACATTTTGGCTATTTCCGGTAACGATAAAGTTACTTTATGGAAGGAAAATTTAAATGGTGATTGGGAATCGGCGGGCGAAGTTGATGAATAGATAAAAATAGTAGATAAAATTACAAGTAAAAAAGAGAAAAAAGAAAAAAATTAAAACAACCAAAATTATGTATAAGAATGTGTACTATATACTCCATTTATTTATTCATTATTATAAATCCAACCAATAATTATCGATATTCTTTGATGCCAAGTTTTATTATCTCTACTTAGTTCTTTAACACCTCTACCATCAAATCCTAATAAATTCCATAAAATTGCTTTTAATTTAATTCTAAATATTGCAATTTTGACTGATATATATCCATTGTTTGACCTAGCTAAAGCTAAATCATAATATCGTTTTGCTAAGTGTAAATCTTGGGAAACCCCAATACCAAATTCATATGCCCATCCGATGTTAAAACTACCTAAATGTGAACCCCTTGATGCAGAATCATGATAGTATGAAATCGATTTTGAAATATCTCTTGGTACTAATTGTATTGAAGGAGTGATTGTACTTTTATAATTCAAAATCGATTTAAGTTTATTAATTAGAATAGAAATTGAATTCAAGATAAAATTATTCATAAAGTCAGTTTCATTATTTCCATTGTTTGAAATTGGTAATATATAATTAGTCCAAGGTTTATCCCATAGTGGATCATTATTATTATAAGTCGAATTGTACAATCCGTTATAATATAAATCACCAAGAAAATTGATCGAATCTCTATTTGAATGTAACGCACTTAATTTGAAATACTCAATTGCCTCATAATATCTTTTAGGTGTATAAATGTTTGAATGTGATTCCCTAAATTTACGAGATGCAAATTTACCAATAGTAGGATAGAGAATTGAACCTAATGAAGATTGTGAATTTTCGTATCCGAGCTCACTACCAATAATCATACCCATCAATGCCGTCCACATATTGTTGGATTCTTTCATATTTTGTTCATTTGAATTTATAAATCCATAGAATGGAATTTTAAAGTCGAAAAATAAGAAATCGAATAACTTTGTATATGAATTATAATTTCCTACTATATTATCGATATTAACTTCTGTTCGTCCAGCTTCATATAATTCTAAAAGTTTCCTTTTTGATAACATTGAATATGATGCACTTATTGATAAAAGAGAGAAAACATTGGAATCAATCATATCTGGATCTATAAAAGTTTTATTCTTTTCAATTTCATCAATTTTAGAAATTGCAGTATAATATCTGGATGAAAAATATTGAAAGTTTTGTTTTAAAATGGCATTAGCTCCAACAATATCTCGTTCAACACCCAATCCATAGTATTTCATTATACTTTCATCGTTAACAAACGATAATGTAGAAGTCAGTTTCTTACCAAACGATGTATAAAAAAATGCTTTTTCATAATTAACCTCTGTACCTTCACCTCTTAGATACATATGGCCAAGATATTGTGAACATCTACCAATAAATATCTCTAATGGTGAAGATGAATCATATGAAAAATTAAATGTAAATGATGCAGAAGAATCACTTTTCTCTTTCTTCTTGCTCTCATTTAGTTCATTTTTAAAATTATTAAAAATTGAATCAATTCCAGGCTCCAAAATACCATTTGCAACACAAATATTGGCAAATTCAAAAGCTTTTTCATAGTTTCTTGCATTTAAATAATCTCCATTATAATTTTTTTGTGTTCCAAAATAAAGCATACTATATGCATCTAATAATTCATCATCACCTAATGAATAGTCTTCTGAATCATCAACAGTAAATCCTCCATTGGTACTATATTTTTTGATTTGATCGTAATCTTTAAATGTTTCAAAATGTCTTACTGTGTTACTGGCCTGTGATATTGAATCACCATACAACTTACCTACAAGATCACTCCACCTAATATTAAATTTATTGAAATTATAGTCAAATACTAAATCTGATTTTTCACTTGAGTTTTCATTGCTTTGACTTGGAATACTTATGTGGAAATCTTTTAAATATTTCTCAATCCTCTGTCTAACCATTGAAAAATAATAAACTGCTAAATTGTAATTTTCAGGAACATTGACTCCAAACATATACCTATGAGCTAATGCCATTTGTGCTTGGATATTTCCATCATCTGCAGCCAATTGGTAATGAATTAAACCTTTTGGAATGTCTTTTTCAACTTTACCTAATAATCCGGTTGAGTAAAACACACCTAACATAAAATTAGCATGTGAGATTGTTTTAAAACTTGGATCACTTAATTTAAGTATTTTCAGATAGCATTTTTCAGCAAGGTTCAAATTTACATTTACATCATAAAAGCCAAAAGTGTGAATATCAGCTAAAATTCTCAATGAATCAATATCATCTGCATGTGATTGTGAAAATAAATATTCATATGCGGATAATTGATGTGTTGTAAAGTTTCCTCTAATTTGATCAAATATCTCTTGTTCAACATGTGGCAACTCTCCAAAAGGCAAATCAAAATCTAACTTACCATACGTATCCAATTCATTGAAATCGAAAAAGATGGATGTTTCATTTTCAATTTGTATTAAATATCCATCATTAATAGTTTTGGAATCATTAGTAATTGTATATGAATTAAAGTATTCATGAAAAAATGTATAATTTTCAATTGAGTCTAACGATGGAATTTCATAATTATATTTATTAACAATTTGGCTTTCTTCTTTTAATGTTCGTAATGCGTCATGTGCACTTTCAAATGAAATTGCATGGACACCCAATATAAATGATAATATCAATTCAATCATGGGTGTTTGTATATTGTTGAAAAGAAAAAAATAACGGTAAAGAATAACCAGATTATCCGATAGCCACAAGATAAATCTTGCCACGTCTCGAATCGGACATGAATTTTGAATTTCCTCTTTCAGTCTTAATATGTAGATGGATCACTATTTGTCCATATACATTCTTTCCTGTTAAACAATGAAATATCTCATCAACGACGCCAAAGTGAGTTGTCCATGTATAGACTCAAAAGATCATCGATCATGGCATAGTTTATCAACTACAATGTATTGTGCAAATTGTGATATTAAAAGGTGTCTGAATTGTACATTACATTCACCAAAGTTAAATTTATGTTTGAGGTGTAAACGTGAATATTCAAACAATGATGTTTATTGTTATCGATGTTATATGTGTCCTATTTGTGATACAGATTTAGATACTCGTCCTTTATCATATAGATCCATCGGGAAAGTCAATGGTATTGAACAATATGAAGTAATTAGAATTAGTAATAAAGGTGATAGAATTGTTGCTAAATCAGTTCATTTTAAATGTAAAAATACAAGTTGTAAATTCAGATTTAATACAAACATAGAGACAAAGCCTCAAACATTACAAGAAATTGTTATGAATAATATTAAAGACGATACTGATATGATTTATGAAATTTTGAAAGATTACTATAATTGGTTGTTAAATTATCACCGAATTCTGGATAAAAAACAGCAAAGGAAATGGAAGACTGAAATATTAAAGCGTTTTCAAAGTTTTGAGATTGCAAAAATATTAAAGAGTGAAAACCTCAAAGAATTAAATTCAAAGGAAGTTGAAATAATTGATGAGATCAATAATAAACTAAATGTTGATAAGCTATTCCCAATACCAAAACGATTACTCAAAAAAATGAGTGATATTTGTATTTCATGCTTAGAAGAAATTGATTTAGATTTGCGAATACCATTGATTTATGTTGTTCCTATGCTAGGATATCCATCATCTCGAGTTAAAGAATTAAGAGATGATGAATTATTAAATGTACCAATCTTAATAAATATTATCAATAAATCAAGCGAGGAGATATCATTCAGTTTAATCGGAGATAATATGGAATTACAAGAATTCAAAATTGGTTGTTCTGAAAACAATGATATAAAAACTGTACCAACGTGTTTGCTATCTCATACTAATTATAATAATTGGAAAGATGAATTGAATACACGAAATATTCAAGAATTTAATAAATTAGAATGGAATGAAAAAGATGTAAGTTATAATAAGATTTTGGATTCAGGGATCAATTGGCTTACTACAATTGCAACAATTCCAATTAGGGGGAATGGGAATTCAGCAAATGGTAAAATCAAATTCGATCTAATACTAAATAAAAATGAATTAAATACTACATATCAATGTAACGCACTTATATAGAGCTAATGTCTCTTTTCTTCAGGATCGATTTTGAAGATTTTATCCGGGTTTAATAATGAAAATGGATCAATTGCAAATTTGATCTTTCTCATTAAATCAACGGTATCATTACCTAATTCTTCTAATAAAAATTCTCTTTTACCAATACCGACACCATGTTCACCAGTGACAGTACCATCCAATTCAATTGCCTTTGTAACCATTTGTTGAACAACATTTGCAGCTCTCTTATAATCTTTCTTTTCATAAATTAAGAAAACATGATAATTACCATCACCGGCATGAGATACAATTGAAGACATAAATTTTTCTTTATCTAAAAGTTCCCTTGCATGTTCTAAAGAGACAACCAATTTTGAAATTGGTACAGCAACGTCAGTTGTCCAAATTTGAACATCATTACCATATTTTGCCCTACCTGCATCTAAAGTTGACCATAATGCAACTTTTCTTGCAGTCCATAATTCTTCCTTTTCTTCATCATCAGATGCAAATCTGAAATTTTTTTTACCACAATTTGAATCAATACAAAGTTGTTTAACATCATTTGTAATTGAATTAACAACTTCCCTTGAAGAACCACCTAATTTAAACATCAAAGTTGGTAATTCATTATATTTATTAGTAACATTACCAGATTGATTAACATATTCCATCATTTCTTTATCCAATAATTCCATTGCATTAAATTGAACACCAGATTGAACTATTTTAGAGACTGCATTTGCTGCATCCTTTAAAGTGGGGAAACTAACAACGGCAACATTTTCAAAAGTTGGTAAAACATGTAATTTTAGAGTAATTTCAGTTATAATACCCAATGTACCTTCACTTCCAACAAATAAATTAGTTAAATTATAACCTGCAGAAGTTTTTCTTGGTCTCCTTCTAGTTTTAACAATTGTACCATCAGGTAATACAACAGTTACGGAGACAACATTTTCTCTCATCGTACCATATCTTGCAGCATTTGTACCAGAACATGAAGTACCACACATACCACCGATACATGCACCAGGACCAGGATCTGGACCAAACATTAAACCGAAAGGACTTAAATAATCTTTTAAATCTTCCCAACCGACAGCTGGTTGAACTACCATATCTAAATCATCCTTATTTAATGCAATGATTTTATTCAATCTTGATAAATCAAGACATATACCTTGACGAGTTGGAATATAATGACCTTCTAATGAAGTTCCACCAGTATAGGGGACAATTGGAATTTTATATTTATGAGCCAATTTTAAAATTTGTGAAACTTGTTCAGTTGATTCAGGATAAACTACAGCATTTGGATGTTCATTAGGTAATGGATGATCAGTTGAAAAATAAGAATCTGAATGATTTGATAATTCTTGAGATGATATTGAAATTTGATCTTGTTTTAAAAATTCTTTTAATTCGTCAATAAGTTTTGATGAATCACCATAGAATGGAGAGATTGTTTTATCTAATGGTAAGGTTGATGTATGTGGGAATAAAAATTCCGGAGGATTTTTACACAAGTTAAATGAAGCCCATGATGTACCAATAAGTGCACCAATTATAAGTAATGCGGAGGTTGAAAGAATTTTACTCTCAAAAGCAAAGAATTTAGACTCTGGTTTTGTTTTTGAATCTGATTCGGAGTTGCTAGAGTTGGAATTGGAATTGGAGTTGGAATTGGAATTGGAACTGTAAGTCCTGTAGGCCAATATTGACCTAGAGATCCCTGAGGGATGCGTGATGGCTATGCGACGTGCTAACAACGACATTGGCTAAGAAGGGAATGAACGTCGACAAAGAGTTTAAGGAAGAACAACTATACAGTCAGTTTTGAATAGAGTGAATATTAAATAGGAGAGAGGTGGGAATCATGTTGCGGGATGGAAAATGCGAGGTGGGATGGGAATTAGAAAATGTTTTGAGGGGGCGGGGGGAAATTGAGGGGAAATTGAGTGGGAAAGTTGAGGGAGATTGAGGGGGGAAGTTGAAAATTTTGTGGGAAAAAAGCTGGATATTTGTGGGGAAATCGGAAATCAACCATGTTTCCCATGGGAAAATTATATTATATCTCTACGTATAATACATAACGCTGACACGGATTTTCCTGTAATTCGCGCCTAATTTTTTTAAAAACTTCCTTTCTAGGGAAACAATTTGCTGTTTTGGGTCTTAATTGCGATTTTTTTTGTACTTATTCTTACTTCCCTCAAGCATTTGTTAATTATATTCTTAGCTGTTTACTACTACATATTCCCTACATTTTGGGGTATCTAGTCATATAATTTTTAGAAAATATAATTATAATTTGCAACGACACGAAAAGTTTTAACGCGTTTTTTTGCAATTTTCGCAATTTTTGTATGTGTTTTTACACATTTGCTTTCACCCTACAAGAATGAGTTTTTTACACATATCTTCACATAGTTTCACTAGTAGAAGTCAGCTTTCTCTTTCTAAGAAACTACTTTTCATAAAATATAATTATCAATTGCAGGCAGTATAACTCCTCCAATTTTGCCATAATTTGCTGTTTTCGCTTAATTGGGGTACAAAAATAAATCGGGTATCGCATAATATTTGTAGGGCATAGGATTCAGAGACGTAGGATATGGGTTAATATTACTTATTGTTTACTTAACTTAGTGTGTCCACAGGTAACACGTAACACCTATATCGTTCAAATTCTGTGTAATTACTATATATTTTAGTTTTATATAAAAAGTAGAAAGCATTGTATTATACGGAGAGACACAGTTTCACGCAGCGAAACTATCTTAAACAAAACTTCCAACCAACTTTCATTATATTATATTATATTATATTATATTATATTATATTATATTATATTATATTATATTAAACTTCCAACCAACTTTCATTATATTATATTATATTATATTATATTATATTATATTATATTATATTATATTATATTATATCTTTACTATATCTTTACTATATCTTTACTATACTATATAAGACATCTCCAATCACATAAAATCGTCATCAGAGAGACCATCATCACCACCCATGAAATCGTCAAGGTTGTCCTTCTTGAATGAGGCAGGTCCCGTGTTGACCTGTGCAGTTTTGACCTTCTTTTTACCTGCACCACCAAGTGAGGTACCACCACTTTTCTTAAGTCTGTTGTTTCTTTCGTCCTTCACCTTTTGAGTAACCAGTGCATTCAACGTAGAAATCACCTTTCGTATCTGTTCCACACTAAGTGGATCACAGACATCCCTTGCCAAATCAATAGCTAAACTATTTGCATAGAAAAGGGTGGAGTTTTCACTGAGTTCTTTCATTGTTGAACCTAAAGTCTTTCTAAGCTTTTCATAATCTGCCTTTGTAGTTGGTGTGAATAATGGATGTGCAGTTAACGGAGTTTCTGCTGAAAGTTTGAGGACACCAGAACCTGAATTGTTGGCATTTGCCCTAGCCCTTGGATGATCTGCCACTCCTAAACCATCAAACAAATCGGCAGCATTGTTTAAATCGGCGTTTAATTCTTCCTTCTTAAGCATTTCCCTCCTTGTCTTTTCATCGACAAGGTCGATTTCCATCAAGGTTTTTTCCTTGCCCTTTTTCTTTGCATCCAGCTTGGCCTTCTGAGCAGCCTTCATAGCGGCAAGTTGTTCCTTCTTGGCCTTTTCCTTTTCTCTCTCTTCATCGGAATCGACATCCCAGGATTCAAGCACAGGATCGTCGTCCACGGCCTCGTCTTCCCAGGAGGCCACTGGTGCAGCAGTAGCGGAGGAGGCAGCAATGTCGAAGTCTTCGTCGTCCCAGGACATGGTCGTTCTATGGTTGTTCTCTGTTCTAATCAACAACTACAAACCAACCAAACAACTAACAAACTAACAAACAACTAACAAACCAAACAAATTTTTTCTCACTCGACATGAAAAATTGGCCATTTTTGCCGTTTCCGTTAACGTCCTCTTTTGTCTTTTATGTTGTTTGCCCTTTGGCTTCTTCTTCTTCTTCTTCTCTTGTCTAACAACTACAATGAACTTCCTACCAGACACAGCATCGTCTTCCACAGTCAGAAACACAGATCTCGCACCGGCAGCCCCTTCTGCACCTGCCCTCACAGACACCCTGCGTGCACAGGGTCCGGTCAATGTCGTCAATACAATCAATAACCGCCATCCAATTGAATCACGTATCCTCAATTGGGATGCCACCCAACAGAAGATGAAGATGGAAACACATAGACGTCTCCTTGGTGCCGCCGATCCAATCAAACGGGAAATGGACGATTATATGGTTTCCCAGAGTGAATTCCGTCCCTCCCTGTTGGGTCTCAACGGATCCGCCCACATACATTCCGATATCTTACAAAACAAGGACACCTCCCTCGACTGGGAGGACATCTATCCACAACATCACCCTTCCATGCTCTACAATGACATCCATTCAACCATGGAAGCCCGTCTCAACATATAGTAATGCCTCTATACTCTACACTCTATACTCTATATATGTGTAATCCATTATAAATTAAAGAAACCCTCACCCGCTTTTTTGAAATTTGGAAAAAAAAAAGAAAACTTTTCACCACATTTGATTCTGAAAAGGTCAAAAGTCAACCAATTCCATCTTTTCTTTGTAATCGTCTCACATTTCCAACATTATCAAATATATTCATCTACCCAATTATCTAAAATGTCACAACAATCTCAACAATGGATCGACTCCTCAATTTCTTCCCCCTCATCTGCTATTTATTCTCAACAGAAACTTGTTGATGTTTACAATAAACTCAATGCTGAAAATAATCTAACAATTGATTCAAATGCTGCAATTGAAAATTCGGCAAGATCTTCATCTTTAATAACTCCACATTCAATTGAATTATTGAATGAATTGAATCCTCCGCAAATCAACGATGAATCATTGGGTTCTTCCCCCCATTTAACGGATCCATCTTTAACTTCATGGTTTTATACCGATTTAAATGGTGTTCAACAAGGTCCATTTAATTCAATTACAATGCAATCTTGGTATTCTCAAAATTTATTAAATGAAAGCTTATCAGTTAGAAGAGAATCTGATTTGAATTGGTTAACGATTTCTAATTTATGGGAAATTATTAAATCTTTAAATTCCATGAATATTAATTTATCTCAATCTCCATTTAATATTCCCTTACCAGTTATTCTTATAATACCTCCCTCATTGCCACCACCACCTCCACTTCAACATTCATTATCATCTTCCCTATTTAATTCTTTCAATACGAATAATTCAACTCCAATTTTAGATGATAATAATACTCAATTAAATTCAAGATCAAATTCAAATTTTAATTCAAATACAGTATCTGGATCTTCATCTGCATTTAATAATCCCTTAACTTCAATGAATTTTAATCAATTAAATAATAATTTTAATCAATTGAATTCCTTAAATTCATTAAATTCAATCGATCCATTAAATATGAACGTATTGAATTATTTAAATATGGATCCATTGAATTCATTCATGAATCCTTTGATTAATCCATTGAATCAAATAAATAACAATTTCAATCAATTGAATCCAATTAATTCATTGAATCAATTAGATTTGGATTCAAGATCAAATTCTCATACATTACCTGATTTATCATCACATTTAAATAATCAAGTTGATCAACTTGTTCCTAAATCTTCTCTAATTGATTCCCATAATAATAATTCAATTTATCAAGTAAATGAAACAATTGAACAAATTAACAAACCACAACAAGAAATTATTACAAATCCTCCTACAAATAATGTTGAACCTTCCGAGGTTGATCAAGAACAAGTTGTTCCTGAAGTTCAACCAATTCAACAGACAAAACTTACGTCAACACCTAAAATTGAATCAACTAAAATCCTTGAAGTCAAATCAACTTCAATCTCAAAAGTCAAATCAAATAAAATCCCTGAAGTCAAACCTACTTCAGTTCCTGAAATCAAACCAATCACCACTCCAAAAAAAATCACTCCATCAATTGACTTAGAAGAACATATGAAATCCTTAGAAATCGAAAATAGAAACAAACAAAAGCAAGAATTGAAATTAAAACAACAACAACGTCAAAAAGAGGAAAGAGAACAATTGGAACGTGAAAGATTGGCAAATGAATTAATTGCAAAGGAAAAGGCAAAGGAAGCAAAAGAGCAAGCATTAGCTATGGAAAAAGCATCATCATCATCATCAACTAAAGCCTTTTCAAAATCAGATATTGCACCATGGGCATCAGTTTCTAAAATCATCAAACCAATTAAATCATTAGAAGAAATTCAACATGAAGAAAAACTTAAATCTGAAAAAGAATTAGAAAAACGTAGAAAATTAGAGGAATCAGATAGATTATTGGCATCAAAATTGGCTTTAGAGGATTCATCATTACCAACAATCAACATAAATAAGAAAATCGTTGTCCAATTAAATTCATTAAAACCAACAAATACACTACCATCAGGTTCAGCATGGGCAATCAATGGAGTTACTAATCCTATTACTAAATCAATTGATGAAATAAAATTAGAACAAGAAAATGAATTAGCTGCTGCAAAATACCAAAAATCAATTGCTGATGCAATTGCATCAAATAAACAACAACAACAACAGCAGGAAAATTCTACCACTGATTCATGGACCGTTGTTTCCAAGAAGGAAAAACCAAAATCTATCCCACCATTATCATCATCATTATCAACACCACAAATTAAAAATCCTGCATTAAATCCAACTTCACTTAGATCGGTATCATCATCAAACAATACACCAACTACTTCCACATATTCTGCACCTACAGTACCAAGTGTTTCAAATGTATCTAATTTCCCACCACAGGTAATTGAATTTCTTAGTTGGGCAAGAACACAATTATCTGGATTATATTCAACTGTTAACAAGGAAGATGTTTTAACAATAATGATGCAATTACCAATTAGTTCAGAAACAAATGAAATTATTGCAGATACAATCTATTCGAATTCAGGTACAATGGATGGTCGTAGATTTTCAAAGGAATTTATGAATAAACGTAGCAAAGTTGAAGATTTAATAAATAAGAGAAATTGGTCATTTGATTGGAATGAAGCTTTAAAGGGTACAAAGAATATGAAAATTAAATCATCAAATACTAGTTCTAATAATAGTGCAATCGATGATGATTCTTGGGATGGTGCATTTACTGTTGTTAAAAGTAAAAAAAATCGTAAAGGTAATTAATTAATTTATTTATTTAAATTATGTATCATTATATAAACCTGTGTAACAATAATTATTAACGAGATAATGTACAAAAAATTTGTTGTTGCTATTGATTTCCACATAATTTTATTTTTTCTTCAATATATCAATTCTCTTTTGAAGGTCATCAACTATTGATTCAATACCTTTAACTTCCAAATTATTAACCGTTGAAATTCTTTCATTAATTACACCAATTCTACGCCTTAAAGCTTGATTCATCATTACTTCTTGAGAATTAGCAAATAGAGTTCTTGACCAACCAGCTTTTATACTTTCTGCTTCCTTTGAAATTTCCAACATTTCTAATTCTTGTAATTTAGATTGTAATGTAAATCTTTTATATGAATCATCACCAATTAATCCACGTGTATATAAAATCATAATTGAAGGTTCGATTTCTTTAAGTTTGATAATTCTACGTAAACTTTCACAACATCTTTGAATTAATGAAACCTTAATCATTTTTTCATGACTTTTCAATTCCTTTAAATCATTATATAAAATTGATGAAATTGAATCAATTGTTGGTGTGAAATTTTCCACTTCTGATTGTCTATCAGATGGGATATCTAAATCTGTTAAAAATAATGATGAAGTTGTCAATTTTTGTAATTTCTGGAATTTCGTTCTACGATGATAAATTGAGAATAATATTAATGTGAATATCAAGATACCTAAATATAACAATGGTGTTTTCAATGAAATTTTCGGAATCTGTTTTATGAATTCTTCTTCAGCTGACGCAGTAGCGGTAGCAGACGCCGTAGATTCTGCAGTACTTGTGAATGTCTCAGTCACTGAACTCATGACGTGGGGGAGTAGTTAATGTTAATGGAATGTCAAAATATTGATCTGGTTAACGTGGCAATGATGAAATTTCATGATATGTCGAAAAACGAAAAGTACGAAAGACGAAAAACGAAGACAAACACGAGACGCCAAACACCGGACACAGCGGAAAATCGACAATCAGTGGAAAAAACAGAAAAAAAAAACTTATCGTGAAAGTTTTTGGAAGATTTCCAACCATCTTTTATGCTATACATACATGGTTATTCTTGAATAACATAGTCACCAAGCTATCGTGAAGATGGAGAAATTCTCAGTATATTCAGATAAGACCACGGGTATCTCACCGTTTGTACCTGTGTTTTTACGTCCAACAATCCCCACATACATCTTTCATTCCATAATCATACCAATTAAGTTAATGATGTTCATTCCAGTTTTAATCATATTCCCAATATTGTCAATGATACCGAACGTCAATAAGTTATTAATTGATGTTGTACTTGCATATTTTTTCAATGTTTCTGATACAGAATTACAAGTCGAAGGTGTACGTAAAAACGACCATGTTAATATTGAAAAATCATCCCCTAAAATTGGTGATATTGTAATAACTAACGCCAATGGACCATTGGATTGGTTTGTATGGAAATTAAATTGTGAATCTCCAAATAAATTTAAAGTTGGTATTGCCAGTGGTGATGGTATTGCTATAATCGATAATTGGATCGATTGGATCGATTGGTGTTTTAATGGTTCATTAAAATTATCTGAATCCATTTCTAAGAATATCATTCATATTAACGATATCGATGCATCTGAAAGTGATGATGATGGTTTAATCAAATTACGTGAATTAGGTTCCACTAATACATTATTTATAATTATCGAAGGTACAATTTCTAATGGTAAAGGTGTATTATCAACACCTAATGGCTTTGATGCTTGTGCATTTATTAAAATGATCAAATTTGAAAATTTAAATTTAAAGATAATGTCTACAAAGGTATCTCCAACTGGAATCTCCGAAACCGTTATACCAACAAGTTCACTATCTTGGATTTTCAGAAACTTTGGTAGTTTGAGTATGAATTTGAAATATAAATTGAAATTGAGTATAATGTCTGATATTGATTCCTTATGTGATTTTAATATTAGGGAAAAATTAGCTCAAAATGGTAGAATGAAACTATTAGGTAGTGATATGAATGTTGATAAAAAGAGACACTATATAAAAGCCGTTGAAAATAATGAAAAGAAGAAGAAATAATTAGTAATTTGTATATTTTAGTTTTAACTTATTTTATTGTTGATAACAAAAAGATTATAAAAAAAAAAAGTAATAAAACACAGTAATGTAAAAAAATTGTAAATTAAATTGTAAGTAATGATTTTTTTAACTAATTATTATTTTCAGGCCAATCAATAACGACCCTTTCTCTTATTCCGGGATAGTATATATTCAATTTTTCCCAAACTTGTAATCTTTCAATACTTTCATTAGAAGGATCAGAAGTATTGATTCTAGCAAAAGAATCTGGATCGATTGCCAAACCAATCATTATGGTAACATAACCAACATCAACTACATTTATAGTTGAACTAACAATAAAATAAGAGATAATTAAACTTGTAATACCACCCAATATTAACATTTCTGGACCCATTTCCTTTAATAAATTAATTGAATGAAAGACAACAAACAATATCGAAAATGTAATTAACATTGATAATATTGAATATAAATTAATTGCAGAGCTAATTAATGAATCATTAATTAAAATGTCAATACCTTTATATTTCAAAATTTCAAAAGTATCTTTGGCAGATTCTAAATATGACTTACCATACATTGAAAGGTATGAATATGCGTACCTATTAAACCATTTGATCCAATATTCAAATTCAGAAGCCAACCATTCTAAGATGGAAACAATACATAGCAAAAAGCAGAATAGTAAATTATCTCTATCACCATCATCATTATTAAATCTTTGATTTTGTAATTTGGATTTTATAACTTGCAAGGAAATTCTAAGGGTTTGAACAGCTGATACAATCATAGAGCCAAAGCAAATACTACCAAAACAAATTGTGAAAGCTCTCTTTATTGAACCAAATACTGGATTTTTAGGCTTTGAGGCAGAATCATAGGTATCAAAGAAATACCAAGTACTGAATATACCTGATAATATAACATGTGTAGTATTTTGAACAACTTGTAAAATATAACAGCCAGTAAAAGTAATATATACATAAATTGCAATGGTCATATTTGAAATACAAATATCATTACCATTTGGATGAGGACAATTTGAATCATCTAATAAAATTCTTGAATTTACAATAATTGAAACGGCAATTATAAATAAAAATGATATCATTGCAGTTATCAATGAAGAAATAAATGAGACTAATATAGTTGAAGGATATTTTGACATTGCACTAATAACCAATTTAACCATCATTGCAGAGAAGGAAAATCTATTAAAATTTTGAAACATGAACATGATAGAAAGAAAAGTTAAAAAGCCAAACATAATTGAGGGGAATATAGCTCCTGCCATTAAAGAAGTCAAGGATAACGCACCCAAGGACAATGGAATGAGTAAGAAACCGAGATAGATGAACAATGTTGGGAAGGTATAAACAAATACAATCAATAGGAAAGAAGTAATTAAGGGTGTCAAAATAGACACCGATATTAATGTAATTAAAGCATTTGATGATTTGGAATTGACAGTAAAATCGACATGAACATTTGTAGAAACGTATGAAATATATGTGATGTATGAAAAGAGTGTCAAAGTTGCAATAAAGATGTACGTAAATAACGTATCGTTATATTTAGGCGTAGTTATTGGGAAAGCCTGAGAATATTCGGGACAAGGAGTAGGTTTTTCAGGTTTTTCAAAGGTGTAATTGTAATCATTATCATATTCAGGCGGTAGAGAACCATTGGTGGGTTCTGCATATGGAGGAGGAGCGTTCATTGTGTGGAGTTTATTCAATTAAGAAACCATATACCACCACCATAAGGTTAAGTAAAAGCAACAAGTACTGTTGTTTGCCACCGAGGGAAGGGGCTCAGAAAACATTAAATTAATAAAAAATGACGAAATTTCTCCAGCGGAAATCCACATCCACAGTTGTCTAAATATAAAAACCACAGTATTTCCTAGTTATTTGTGGTTTATTGCACTCTTTTGTTTATTTTTTCTCTTCTTCAACAGAATTGTACAATGTCCTCTCCTCTGATTACACTCAACAACGGTATTCAAATTCCTCAGATAGGTTTTGGCTGCTGGAAAGTCAATAACGATACCGCCACTCAACAAATTTATGATGCCATTAAAGTAGGTTATAGATTATTCGATGGTGCAATGGATTATGGCAACGAAAAGGAAATCGGTCTAGCTTTCAAAAAGGCAATTGAAGACGGATTGGTTAAAAGAGAAGATCTTGTGGTTGTTTCTAAATTATGGAATAATTTCCATGCCCCAAAGAATGTTGAAATTGCCATCAATAAAGTCTTATCCGATTTGGGCTTGGATTATATTGATGTTTTCTATATTCATTTCCCAATTGCTCAAAAATTTGTTCCAATTGAAGAAAAATACCCACCTGGTTTTTATTGTGGTCCTAATGGTTGGGAATTTGAGAATGTTCCAATTGCTGAAACTTGGAAGGCCATGGAAGCATTAGTTGATTCTGGGAAAGTTAAATCAATTGGTATCTCTAATTTTAATGGATCTTTAATACTTGATTTATTAAGAGGTTGTAAAATCAAACCTCAATTATTACAGATTGAACATCATCCTTATTTAGTTCAACCAAGATTGATCAAGTTTGCACAAGATAATGATATTGCAGTTACTGCCTACTCTTCATTTGGTCCACAATCTTTTGTTGAATTAAATCATCCAAAGGTTAAAAATGTTGTTTCGTTGTTCAAAAGTGATACAATTCTTGATATCGCCAAAGCTCATGATGTTTCTACGGCTAAAGTTTTACTAAGATGGGCAACTCAGAGAGGTTTGTTAATTATTCCAAAATCAAATCAAAAGGAAAGATTATTAGAAAATTTTCAAGTTAATGATTTTGATTTAACTGATGCTGAAATCAATAAAATTTCAAGTTTAGATATCGGTTTAAGATTTAATGATCCATGGACTTGGGATAATTCAGAAATTCCTATATTTATTTAATTTATATATAGTATATTATATATAATTCTAAGTAGCAGAAACTACAGGATCTTTTGAAACATCGTTATAAATATCAAATCTTCTTTGTAATGTAATTGGAATATTTCTTCTAGCTTCATCTACAACATCTTTCTTTAATTCGCAATAAACAATTTCTTCATCATGTCCTGCTTCAACTAAAATCACACCATTTGGATCGACAACCATACTATGACCATAAGCCTGATATCCACCAGCAGGATTTCTTGCAGGTGAACACATTAAAACATAATTCTGATTATCGATTGCTCTTGCAATAGCAAATTTGTTCCAAAATTTAGGCCCAGTAACTGTATTAAAAGCACCAGGATATGCCATCACTCCTGCTCCTTGTCTAGATGCAATTGTTGCCAATTCTGGGAATCTAATATCATAGCAAATACCTAAACCGAATTTTGTTTGCAATTCAGGAATCTCAAATACTGTGGCTTTATTACCGGGTTTAAGAGAATCTGATTCCTTGAATGTGATTCCACCAGGAATTGAAATATCAAATAAATGAACTTTACGATGCTTTGCAACAATATCTCCATTTGAATCAAATACAATGGATGTATTGTAAAGACCATTATCATTTTCATCAAATTCTGGAATTGAACCTCCAATAATCGATACCTTGTTGCTTTTAGCCAGTGATGACAATAATTTAGTTGTTTCCCCATTAGGGATGGATTCTGCATAGTTGGCAAATTGATCAACAGCATACGGTGATTGGAAACATTCAGGTAACATAATTAAATCTGGTTTAGGTTCATGTCTCACTGCTTTTTGAATAAACTCAGTTACTTTGATAAGGTTGGCTGCCTTATCTGCACTTGCATGGAATTGCAAAAGGGCAACTTGCAATGATTTAGAGAGAATAACAGCAGACATAGTTAGTTGGTGATGATTAGAAAGTAATGGATGATTATGTTGTGTAAAAATAATGATAAACAATTTTTACTAATCAAAGTTAATAATAGTCAACTAACAATCTTGGAAAACCCACTGAGTGACTCGATTGATTAGAATTTGTTGAGATTCGCTAACAAACAGTAAACCTCCGATACTAGCTGTCTATACTAAAACTCTTTGAAGAGGGAGAAGATATACTTTGCATTTAGCTATTTAGCATACACTAGTCTCCCCTTACATACCCATACTTTAACAGGATTTGCTAATGTCCGTTGTGGCCCCATTAAAAGTTTAACATATTTAAATAATTACCAATGCAAAATCCTCCATATCAACAGCAGACGCCTCCAAATTATTACCAGCAAATTCCACCACAAGAGTATTACCAACAATCCCCACCTCAACAGTATTATCAGCCTCAGCAAAATCCACATCAGAACCAACCTCCAATTTATGTTCAACAACAACAACCACAGACAACCAATAATCAAGATTGCTGTCTTGCACTTTTAGGTTCAGTATGCGTTTGTCTAACTGTGAATTTACTACTCAATGCTATAATTTGATGTATGTACTTATTGTCTTTTTTTAATATCCATCAACCATTTGTAATTTGTTTTATATATTACTCTACGAAAAATTTTAATGTCTAATTAGGTAAAAATATACAATTCTAAACATGCATTGTTAGATCGAATCAGTTCACAGCTGCTAAATTCAATTAGAAAGTGAACCTAATCTTGAACAAAACAGTACCAATTTGATATATAATATGCATATAATTTGTAATTGATATTTGTTTAATCAATTACCCAATTAGGAGAAATAGCCGACCTAGAATTAAGAAAAAAAAGCTTCGGAGATAACTATTCTGCTATATAATAAGCAATCAATCGAATAACGTCTATGAAGTCAAAGAATATTTATTTCTTGAACCAATAGTCAACGTCTCAATGATCACCAAAAGAATTTCCAATTTAATAAGTAGACTATCATCAAAGAAACGTCCCAATCAGTTCAGTCTATCATCAAAGAAAACTCCCATTCACTCAATAACTTCATGTCCAACGCCAAAATACGATACAGGATGTACTTACTGTAAATCAAATGATCCAGATTTAATCCTTAAATCACCACCTGAATCAATTAAGGGTACAGCTCCACCACTAAATAAAATAATTGTTTATTTAAGTAACAACTCAGATATCAATAATTGGCCGAGAAAGGTGGAATCTTTTGATGTAATGCGTTCAATGATTAAACATGGTAGGGGTAATGGAAATTTAATTTGCATGTCATCATTGCCACCAAAATCACCAATTAATAATAATGATGTTGAGTTTCTAATATTCCCCGATTCAAAGATAGTTAAATTTGATATGAATTCGAATGATGCTAAACTCGAGTTATTTGGAATGATAAATTCATCAAATCCGGTAACTAGTACATCCAACATTGAAATTTTCGATGTTTCTAAACCAACTATTTTAATTTGTGGTCATATGCAAAGGGATAAAAGATGTGGGATAATTGGTACGTTAATATATAATGAATTCAATAAAGTTCTAGAAAAAGAAGGTTTACAAAATGACATCGATGTTGGTTTTGTAAGTCATGTCGGGGGTCATGTCTATGCTGGAAATTTAATTATTTTAAAACCCGGCAAGAGCATCATTTGGTATGGTATGGTGACTGCTGAAAATGTTCAAGGTATACTTGAAAAATCAATCTTAGACGATGTTGTTATTGATGAACTATCAAGATACTAGATAAATATTATTCGATTAAAATAAATAAAAATAGATTGAAACTATTGTTAAAATTGTTTATAAACTTCTTCTGTATATATAAATATTAAACATTAAATTAATTAATTTGCACTTGTTCTTGCACCTGCACCATTTTTGATCAATTCCAATGATTCTCCATCAACATTGACTTCTGGTAATTTGAATGAACCCTCAGATTCAGGTTTTGGTAAAAATCCAATTTGAATTAAATATGAAACATATTTTGATAAAACTTCCTTTGTAACTCCTTTACCTGATGAATAATCATCACCATCTGAATTCCATTTTCTATCAATTTTCAAAACTTCAACAGCATTTTTATCATCCAATTCAGGAGCCTTTGTATCTTCTGGTAAATCACCCAGAACAAAATGTAATAGTGGGAACAATGCACTATCCTTTCCTTCATCAATGACATAAGTTTCTAACGATTTACACCATTCTCTATATTCAACTTTTGCAACATCATAACCGAAATCATTCAATGAACTTAACATTTCGTTAAACTTAATTCTTGGATGACCAGTGACTTGAACGACAGGTAAAGTCTCCGCACTTGGTGGGTTTAGAGAACTTGCAACAACAACTCTTGCAACATGATCAACAGGAACTGTGTTAACAGTATTAGTAATTTCAGGGTAAGAACCAATTTCAACACAACCTTTTAACATTCTCAATAAGAAATCATCTGTATTTGAAGCACCAGTTCCACTGAAACCTTGAACATAACCTGGTCTAATAATCGAACCTCTTAAACCTGCTTCACCTGCACGTCTAATAATATATTCTGCTGACCATTTGGATTGTCCGTAACCAGTACCCAAACCGTGTTTTGCAGCTAATAAATCATCAGATTCCGGAATACCACCTTGATCATTTTCTAAAGAATGTAAATCAGATCCTAGCTTAACATAGTGTGGTACATCAACAGTAGATGTTGATGAGACAAATGAAAATTGCTTTGGTTTACCTTCTGAACACATATTAAGTACATTAATTGTTGAAATAACATTAGCATCTCTTAATTTGTCATATGGATACACCCAATGGACTAATGCACCATTATGGATAATAACATCAATCTTTTCAGTTAATTCTTTCCATTTAGATGATTCAATACCAAATTCTGGTTTCGATAAGTCACCTAAAACAACTTTTACATTTGATTCATACTTTGCATTATAGACACCATAAGTTTTACTTGCTTTGACTAATCTTTCAAAACCAGAAATTTCATCCTTTGCTCTAACATGTGCATAAATATTAATATTTAACTGTTCACGAGAAAGCAATTCTCTAATAATAAACGTACCAAGGAAACCAGTCGCACCAGTAACAAAAATATTAATTGGCTTTGATTGATCTAAAGATTCTAATGTTTGATATGATGGCTTTAATTGGGATTTTGAAAGTTTGACCGCATCTTCATAATAATCAATTTTCGCAGAGTTATCATCATTTGAAACTTCAGAAACTTCGTTACCATCTTCTAATTTAGAAAGACGTTCAACTTCCAACGCAAATCCTTGGATTGTTGGATGTTTGAAAATCGTGCCTAATGGAACATCAATTGATAATGATTTTCTCAATTGAAATATCATTCTAGTAGCTAAAATTGAATGTCCACCTAAATCAAAGAATGAATCATCAGCTTGGATTGATGATGGTCTATTTGGTAAAACAGAGATCCATAAATCTTTAATCTTTAATTCCATTTCAGTAAATTCAGAATCATTTGTATCAGTCAAGGAAGCAAACTCAGCAACTTTTGATAATTGTTCTTCTGATGGTAATTGTAATTTTGGCTTATCAACTTTACCATTTGGGTTTAATGGAAGTTTCGACATTGGAATAACCAATGTTGGAATCGAATAAGATGCTAAACGTTTCTTTAAATGTAACTTTAAATCCTTAATTAAATTGCTAAATTCAACTAATCCTTTAACAATTGGGTCTTCAATTTTTTGAATATCTTCACTAATTGTTTTAAATTTATTTAATTCATCAATAAGCTTTGGTACCAAGAAAGTAACTAACAATGGTTCATTATTTTTATCCTTTCTAACTAACGTAATATTTTCTCTAATTAAAGGATGTTGAGAAATATGTGTATCGATTTCACCTAATTCAATTCTAAAACCACGAATCTTAACTTGATCATCAGCTCTACCACAACATTCACAATTTCCATCAGGTAAATAACGACCCAAATCACCTGTTCTATATAATCTGTCTCTTGGTAAATTCCAGAATTCCCTCCATGGTTCATTTTTACTAATGACTTTATCTTTCTCAATAAATTGATCAATTGAAACATACCAATTGTTAACAAATTTTTGCTTGTTTAATTCGGCATTCATTCTATAACCTTCAGCTAAACCTGCAGCTCTCACATAAATTTCACCAACTTCACCAATACCACAGGTTTGTGTTGTATCATTTCTATTAACAACTAACAATTGAACATTTTGCATACCTGTACCAGCTGGCATAATATCTTTTTGTGTTTCAAGAAAATGAGAATCTATATTACGACTTGGAATTTCAAAATACGAAACTGCTCTTTGAGTTTCTGTTGTACCATACATATTAACAATGGAACAATTTTCAGCCAATGTTTGTAAACGTAAACAATCTCTCTTGGTTAAAATATCACCAACAAAAAAAGCATGATGTAAAGATTTAATTTCTGCTGTTGCTTGAGCACTTAATAATTGACCCATAGCAGGGGTTAAATGTGTGACTGTTGCACCATGCTTCCCCATCCACTCAGCTAATTTTCCTGGAGTACCAATATCATCTTGGGTTGGAACTAATAAAGTTGCACCAAGGAAAAGTGGTGTAAACATATCCCTTTGAATTGGATCATGTGCAATACCTGATAACATTGTAAATTTATCGTTTTCTGACAAATTAAAGGTTTTTGACATCCAAGGAAAATAATAAGCTAATGAAAAATGTCTACCTAACACACCCTTCGGTAATCCTTCAGAGCCTGAAGTAAATGATAATGTTGGATTTGAATCAGGACCAACAATAACACCAGTTCTTTGGGACTTAAATTGTACATAATCTGAAAGAATATCTTTACCATTAACATTACCACCTACCAATGAACCATCATCTTGAATTTCAATTTCCGGAATACGAGTAATAACATTCAATTCGTCTTTAATATAATTTTCAACAAAATCATCAATAACACCTGCTTTCTTAATACCAATAATACCCGCAGGGTTGGCTACTTTTAAATAAACAGTTTGTCTTGCTGGTGGATAAGCAGGATCAATAACAGAGAATGTTGCCCCTGCCTTCAAAACACCCATTACAGAAACCATTAGATCAACACCTCTATATGCATATATCATAACGACATCACCTCTTTTAATACCAGTTTTAACAAGATAATTACCAACAATATTAGATGCTTGATCAATTTGCTTATAAGTAAAATGCCTATCCTTTGCTTCAGGAGTAAGGAAGGATGCGGTTTCAATAACACAAGTTCTTTCAGGGTGCTTGTCAGCATTGTCTGAGAAGATATCCTGAATTGCTCCTCTAAAATTAGACCAATCAAGATCGATTGTTGGATCAGGCAAAACTGATTTTTGTGAAGGGGTAATCAAACTAATTTGTGAAATAATTAATGATTTATCATTGTTAATTGAATTAATGACTTGAATAAACTGTTCCGCAAAAAATTCAATTCTTGATTTTTTGAATAAAACAGCATTGAATAAAATTGACAATTCCGAAGTTGATTTATGGAAAAAAATCGATAAATCCTTGATTGAACCTTCAACAGTTGTATCTAATGTATCAGCATTAGTCGAATATTGGAATGTTGATTTATAAACGGCAGGTGCCTTTTCTAAAGATTTAGACTCTTTCAAATTATTAACAATAGTTTCTATAGGAACAATTTTAGATTGGAAATGTTCATAGGTTGATTTAATTTGATCATATAATTCTGCAAATGTTTTCTTTGGGTCAATCGAAAATCTTAGTACAAATTCTTCTTTAGATGATTCACTATTAGTACCAATTGTAATATCATCATCTCCAGTTAATCTGTAAGTCAAAAGAGAGTAAACTGTAAGAGCAGTCAGGAAGTCGGTATCCTTTGGTAATTTCACATTCAATGTATCTTGAATAACAGTACCATCGGTAGACCTTTGGAAATCAAAAGGTAAAATGTTTAATGTTGGAGAATCCAAAGTCTGCTTCCAGAAATCTATATCTGCCATAATTTCTTCCTTGGATAGGCCGTATATCTTCAAAAAGAATGTCTAATGTAAACTGTAGATAAATGAAGAAAAATTGTTCATCAAAATGACTCAGAGTCAGGGTTGAAAGAAAAAAGATTGCGCCGATCGACCCTATAGTGCTCGCGAGTGTCGTTGGCTTTATTTTACATTTTACATTAAGTGATTTCCATTAACAACTAACAGATAATCAGATACAGTTTACATAATTCAAGAACAACAGCATCATGTCACAAAGGAAACTATTACAGTATGTATTAAATAATTCTCTTAAACATGCATTATGATCAAAATTCTAACACATTTCTATTTTTTTTGTTTATTATAGAGAAATTGACCGTGTATTCAAAAAAGTCAAAGAAGGTCTCGATGACTTTGATTTTATATATCAGAAACTTCAGGATTGTGATAATCAATCCCAAAAAGAAAAACTTGAAGCTGATTTGAAGAAAGAAATTAAAAAGTTACAGCGTTCTAGAGAACAAATTAAAAATTGGATGTCCGGAACTGAAGTTAAAGATAAGAAACCTTTAATTGAACATAGAAAGTTAATTGAACGAGAAATGGAAAGATTTAAAGAAGTTGAAAAAATGATGAAAACAAAAGCTTTTTCAAATGAAGCTTTAGCTTCAACAAATGAGGTAGTCGATCCAAAAAAGAAAGAGAAGATGGAAACTGCAGAGTTTATTGAAGGTAAAATTGAAGAATTACAAATTCAGATGGAATCAATGGAAGCACAAATCGATCAAATATCATCCACGATCAAAAAAAAAAAATCAGATTCCACTAAGCAGTCGCAAATTGTAGTATTGCAAGAGTCTTTGGGAAGACATAAATGGCATATTAGTATGTTAGAATCAATCTTGAGACACTTGGAAAATGATAACTTAGATGTTGAACAAATAAATGATATCAAAGAAGATATTGAGTATTATGTTGAATCAAATCAAGATCCAAATTTTGTAGAGGATGATACATTTTATGAAATGTTGGGATTAGATGATATGGAAGATAGCTTTGCTGTTATTCCTGGTGATGAATCTGAATTACAAATTACTTCCAGATCTCATTCTGTATCGGATGAGCTTGAAAATGGAAAGGATAAGAATCAAAGTCAAATGGAATTGGAAAAACCAGAAAAAGAACAGGAAGTTGAAAGACAGAAACAATTAGAAAAGGAAAAGAAAGAAAAGAAAGAAAAGGAAAAAGCTAACGAATTAGTTTCACAGCTTCAACAAACTTCAATCTCAACTTCCAAAAATACTACTTCATCAATCCAGAATACTTCAAATACTTTAGTTAATGGTGGTTTGAAACCTGCAACTCCTGTAGGAACGCCAAAGATCAAATATGCCTCCGCCGTTTTATCAGGGATTAAAAAGTCTACCACACAGCCAATAGCAAATTCTCCATCAACACAATCTACCCCTTTACCAGTATCATATGCTTCATTAGCCTCATCTGTTCAACAATCAAGTATCAATAACTTAAGTTCAACACCTAGTATCAATTCATCACCTGTTCAACAACAACAACAGCAACCGCAACAGCAGCAGCAGCAGCAACAGCAACAATCCAAACAATCACCACACTTTCAGAATAACGTTGCTGCTGCTTCACCAAGATCACCTACTCTCCCAGACTCACTGTCACCTAAGATAAATGGAAAAACAAAATCATCTGAATTGTCAATGCCTTTTATTCACCCAACCGATGATGCACTATTAAAAGAAATTGAGCATTTAGCATCTGTTAATGCATCAAGAATTCTAAATAATTCTTATGCAAATAATGAACAAGTGCCAGATATTCAAAAATCCCTATTATTCTTAAATCCTGAAAATTATGACAATTTACCAAAGGGTATTAATAATTATGCTGAAGCATTAGAAGCTGCGAAGCAAAGATTGTTCAAATTTAAAAAACCAGAGGAATTACATGTTCCATCTAAAAAATCCCAGCCACCACCAATGATTTGTGATTTAAAATTACCAACTATAGAAGAAATTTCCATTTATTTAGAATCATCTTTACTCAATTGTCCTGATTCTTATGATTCTGATAAACCTCATAATTATATACCAACAAACCCGTATATTACACAACCGAGTTTCCCAACAGATCAATTACCGGAAGTTGTAGGATCTACAAAATTGTTAGAAAGGATTAATTTAGATACATTATTCTATGGATTTTATTATAATAATATACGATTACCATCGAAGTTTTCGAATTTCCATAATCTTGAACCAAACAGTGATGATGAATATTTGCAGTTTATAATGGCGAAAGAGCTACATCGTCGTGGCTGGAATTATCAATCAAATTCTCATATTTGGTTCCGAAAGGATGAAGCTTCTGAAAACAATTGGAATGTCTTTGACTTTAAAAACAACTGGACTACTAAGAATGATAATAGTTTCAACTATGATATTAATAGCATTGAAACCAGTTATATCTGATATCTTTATATATAATATATTCCTTGTAAGTGTGTAACGATCCAAAAAGGAAATTTGCCATACAAAGCGGCACCCTTGGAAATAAACTACAGCCGAAATTTCGTTTTTTTTTTTCGTTTTTTCGTTTTTCCCTTTTCCTTTTTCCCTTTTCCTTATCCCATAAACTAACCGGTGTACAACACCACGGCAATATGATTGATGTTTAATATATTTTTGGAAAGATCTAGACTTGTTTTAAACCTGCCAATCATCATGTGATTCCTTAAAATGTATATATAAATATAATATATAATGTATTTAGTACACAAGCAGACTTTCAAACTGGCCAGAAACAATAAAAAGGATTAACGTTAAAACTTTGACATATTATTATATTCGGCCGAAGTGGTCTGGTGATAAGGTAGAAAATGAACTATATATGGACTATAAAATGAAATAAAAGGATGGTTCATTCCATCTTGTATGCCCTAATTATAATTGCACCATTGAAAGAATTACATACACATACACACACACAAACATGGTAAATCGTGCAAGCTATAACCAAATTGTTGATGATGAATCACTTATTGTTGGTGAAAAGAAATCCAGTATTTTCACCTTTAAAAGATTAATTTTAGTAGCCTTTGCAGGCTTATTGGGTCTTTTACTATTAGGTGGGTTCATTCAAAGACCAGACCCTATTGACAACTCTAAATCTTTATGCCCAATCCCTTCTAAAGTAGCAATTAAGGAACATGAAGACGTTCAATATATTCTCAATGATAAAAAATATCATAAAGGTGTTATCGATAGATTTTCCAAAGCATTGCAAATTGATACCGTTGTTTATGATAAAACCTCAAATTATTCAATGATGGCTAAATTTCATGAATATTTAGAAACTTCGTTCCCATTAGTTTATAAACATGCTGATGTTTCGAAAGTTAATAAGTATGGTTTGGTCTTCTATTTTCCTGGTAGCGATGAGGAATTAAAACCAATAATGATGGCTGCTCACATGGACACTGTTCCAATTGGTGATCCAAGTGATTGGACAGAAGATCCATTTAGTGGTAGATTTGATGGTGAGAAATTTTATGGTAGAGGTGCAAGTGATTGTAAAAATTTATTAGTTGGTTTAATGGAATCGATGGAATTACTTTTAGCAAACGATAAAGCCAACTTCAAAAGGGGTGTTATATTAGCGTTTGGTTTTGACGAAGAAAAATCAGGTTGGGATGGTGCTCAAAATATTGGCAAGTTTTTAGTTGACAAATTTGGTAAAAATTCAATCGAAGCAATTATTGATGAGGGTCCAGTAATGTTTATTGAAACAATGGGTGATTATTATTCGATGGTTGTTAATGGTGAAAAGGGATACGCTGATATTATAGCTGAAATTACCACACCAGGTGGTCATTCCTCAAATCCAAGAGATCATACATCAATTGGAATGTTATCTAAGTTTTTATATGATTATGAGGAAGACATGTATCAATCATTGATTGTTGAAGAAAATCCTATGATGGGATTTTTTGAATGTGTTGCAGAACATGGTAGATTACCAAAATCTGTTTCAGATGCTGCTAAGAATATTAGATATAGTAAGAAATCAAGAGACTTTATAGTTAATTATGTTGACGAGAATGTACCTCTCTTGAAGTATAATTTGAAGACTTCACAAGCAATTGATATTATTGATGGTGGTGATAAGGCAAATTCATTACCAAGAAATGTCAGTGCAGTTATTAACCATAGAATTGTTTATGGTAATGATCTTCAAACTGTCTGGGATAAACTAACAAAACATGGTAAAGTTGCATCATCAAAGTACGATATTGGACTTACAGTTAATAATGAAGTTATTAATCCATCAACCGATAATGGTAACATGGTTATTTCTTATTATACCCCACCATTACAACCTGCAAAGACAACTTCATCGAATGATGATTTCTGGTTTGAATTCACTGGTATTATAAAATCTTTCTATGAAGACGAAGTTTTCCCAGAAAAGTTCGTTGATAACGATAAGAAATTTATTATTACACCATCCATTATGACTGGTAACACTGATACTAGACATTATTGGGATCTTTCGGATCATATTTTCAGAGTACAACCTGGATCTATTAACATTTTTGAAGCTAACATTCATGGTCCAAATGAATGGGTTGATTTAACAACTCATTTACAATCTATTTCCTTCTACTACAACTTTATTTCTCATATCAGTCTCGAATAATCGACGTTATGTTTGTGTACAATTTGTTTATGTAACACAAAAGTTTATTTTAACATGATTTTATAATTCATTTCATTTTAGTTCTTTATGGAAACCTTCAATTACTATTATTTTATAATACACTTTGGTAAACTTTTTTTATATATAGATACAAAGTCATTTGGTGTTGTATCCTGACTATATCCAATTTACATATAATTGAACTTCGTCTCAAAGTGAGTTTGAGACATTTCTCATTTCTCATTTCTCATTTTTGTTTAATTTTATTTTTTCTATAACCGAGTCTGTCTTGTCCTCTTTATTTCTGATTTTCTAATTTTGCATTTTTATGTTGCATGATTTCTTTCTAAAGTGGGCTTGGACAGAGTTAATATACAATTTCACACATACATCAAAACATGCCTAATGTGTTAGTGGTATCTAATAGAATCCCAGTCACAATCACCGAAGATGCAAGACCGGAAGGTCTTGATGAGAACACAAATACATTTGCAAATTCGTACTCTTATGCGATGTCATCAGGTGGCCTTGTTACTGCATTGCAAGGATTAAAAACATCATTCCAATGGTTTGGGTGGCCTGGTATGAGTGTTAACAATGACACTGATAAAAGAAAAATTGAAAGTGACCTAAAGGAAAAATTCAACTGTTATCCGGTTTGGTTATCGGAAGAGGTTGCAGATTTACATTATAATGGCTTTTCAAACTCAATTCTTTGGCCGTTGTTTCATTATCATCCTGGTGAAATGAACTTTGATGAGATAGCTTGGGCTGCTTATATTGAAGCAAATAAGTTATTTACTGAGGAGATTTTTAAGAATATTACTGATGGTGATATTGTTTGGATTCATGATTATCATTTAATGTTGGTACCATCCATTTTAAGAGAAAAATTGGAAAAGGCAGGAATGAACAATGTTAAATTGGGATTTTTCTTGCATACTCCTTTCCCATCAAGTGAAATCTACAGAATTTTACCTGTTAGAGCGGAAGTTTTACAAGGTGTGTTGGGCTGTGATTTAATTGGATTTCATACATATGATTATGCAAGACATTTCCTTTCAAGTGTCGAAAGAATCTTAAAATTACCAACAAGTCCACAAAGTATTAGATATGGGAATAGAGATATCAATATTGGTGCCTATCCCATTGGCATTGACGTTGATAAATTTGTTAACGGTGTTAAAAGGGAATCAGTCAAAGAAAGAATAGAGCAATTGAGATATAAATTTGGTGAAGATTGTAAGTTAATTGTTGGGGTTGATAGATTAGATTATATCAAAGGTGTGCCACAAAAATTACATGCATTTGAAATATTTCTTGAAACACATCCGGAATGGATTGGTAAAGTGGTACTAGTTCAAGTTGCCGTTCCATCAAGAGGTGACGTTGAAGAATATCAAAATTTAAGGGCTAATGTTAATGAACTCATTGGACGAATCAATGGTAGATTTGGTACTGTCGAATTTGTTCCAATTCATTTTTTACACAAATCGGTTTCTTTTGATGAACTTATTGCATTATATGCCATTAGTGATGTATGCTTAGTTTCATCTACTAGAGATGGTATGAATTTGGTTAGTTATGAATATATTGCATGTCAGCAACAAAACAAGGGTACTTTAATTCTTAGTGAATTTGCCGGAGCTGCACAATCGTTAAATGGTGCAGTTATAGTGAATCCATGGAATATAGACGAACTGTCAGAGGCCATCTACGAAGGACTTACTATCAGTACCGAGAAGAAAACGGGAAACTTCAACAGTATGTTCAAATACATATCCAAATACACTGCCAGCTACTGGGGTGGAAACTTCGTAAAGGAACTTTCCCGTTGTGGAAACAACTAACTAATATTTGCAGGTTATTTGTAGCAAATTTATAGTGAAAACGTGATAAAAGAGTAATGTATAATCAATCTTAGAGCTATACGGTGTAGGTGTAAACGACGGTCATTTTGCAACAGCTCAGTGCAGACTGTTGGTCACGTGAATGAACGGAAAGCCGCCTGTTTTAATTTTTTAAAATTTGACTTATCCACCCAACGGATTTTGATTTTGGTTTTGATTTGGCAGTCTGCAATCAGTAAAGGCGACTGGCTGATTACTATCTCTGGTTTGTTTCCCATTGCAAGGGATTGTTTGCCATAAAATTGAACCAGACAATAAACATTGAATACATATATATACATATAAGCCATGGGTAACTTAATGTCTACCCCAGTCACTGAAAAAAACATCACACTCGTACAACATGATCACATATCACATGCTATCGGTGAGATGCAGGGCTACAGATTTCAAATGGAAGATGCATTTTGTGATCTAGATGATGTTATAGAGGTCAACTTAGATTTTAAACATAACAATAATAATAATAATAATACTAATAAACATTCCCTTCCTATTCCTGGAATAAATAGAATAAAAACAGATGTTTCAATCCATAGTGAGAGTAGTGGGAATATAAGCATGAGCACCGTAAGTACCACAAACACTAATAACTCTGAAATAGACTCACTTAGCTCTTCGATTAGAATTAACATATATGGTGTTTTTGATGGGCATGGTGGTTCAAGCACATCTGGTTATATTAGTGAAATACTACCACTGACGATTAAACGTCTGCTTACTGATGAAATCAACAAGCTAACAATTGAAAAGAAATTGAAGCTACTAGATCCAAACAATAGAGAAACCTTACAATTAATTGACTTTGCAAAAATATTAAAAGATTCTTTCATGAAAGTTGATCAAAAATTTTATTATGATCCAAATAATAATAGCGGATCAACAGCCGTTGTTGTTGTGATATTTAAAGGTTACATTATAACTGCAAATTCAGGAGATTCTAGATGTATATTATCGAGAAATGGTAATATAAAAAATCTTTCGTTTGATCATAAACCAAAAAATCTGGGTGAATTAATGAGAATCCATAATGATGGCGGATATGTAGCGCAAAATAGAGTGAATTCAATATTGGCATTAAGTAGAGCATTTGGTGATTTTAATTTCAAATTGCATAATAATAATAATCATGGTAAATTTCATCTTTCAAGAAATAATAAAAGGATAAAATTAACTGCACCTGAGGAGTTCCAAGTTACCGTCGAGCCGGATATTATAATTCAAAAATTAAATACAAATGAGGATGAATTCATGGTTGTTGCCTGTGATGGTATATGGGATTGTTATAAATCAAATGATTTGGTTGAGTTAATAAGGCATGAATTATCACTGGGTAAGAAATTAAGTGAGATCAATGAAATAATTTTAGACAATTCAATAGGTATGGCGAATACGATTACCGGTATAGGGTTTGATAACATGACTATTATTATAGTTGCTTTACATAGCGATCTAAATAGTTTGGATACTTGGTATCGTTTCATGAAAAATAAAGTTCTTGATGAAAAATTCGGTAAATTGAATCATTAAGTATTTGTTGAAGTTACGGTATAGTCGTACCTTCTTTTTGTGTAAGTTTCAAGAGTGTACAAATAACATTATATAACGCGTAATGATAATGGTAATGTGTTCAAAAGACAACAAATCAATTTAGTTTTAATTCATCATCACTTAACCACCTTGTCGCCTGACATTTATCATTTGTAGAATATTTCATTTCACTATCAACTAAGTTAAAATCTGCATATTTGAATCCCTTACAGCTACCACCTTTGAAACTGCTCATACACATCCAAACATAATACCCAATATCTTCACCTTTAAAAAGCCTTCTAAGAATCATCCTCTTTCGGCATTTGTCACAATATACTTTATGCTCTTTAAAATACGGATACTCCATTCTGAATGTAAGATTAAACCTAATGTCACCGACCAAATCATTCTTGCAAATCAATGAATCTTTTAACGTAGGAACGGAATGTTTGAATAATTCTTGTGTAGATGGTAACATTATAATTAATGTGTTATGAGAAAGTGGCAAATTGTATATGACTGAATTTGACGGATTACTTCTACGTAATCTAAAATATCTTGTAGCTCCAAATGTAATGGACGCAATAGTTGGAAGTGGTCCAATATTCGTGAGTTTGTCACTATGCCAATCTAAATGTGACTTATTGTTCGGATAATAGTTACCAACACAAATATCACTATTCCATTTTTCACAAATCATATAGTTTGGTTTCATTTTATCATCGTTATAAATTTCATGCAAGACTTCATTTACTTTAGTATCAATATATAGTTTAGATTCATAAATTGATTGGGGAAATTTGATTGGTTTAATATCTGTGGATTCGTATACTGGATCATACTCCGTATGCGATAAGTTACTATAAAGTAAACTTTTTTGTGATGATGTACATAGATTACCAGCAATATAAAATTGCTTCGCCTTAAACAACATTTTTTGTGACATCAATGTATTTAGTACATCGTTTGATAACTTCTTGGACAAAAAATTAGGAAATATACGGATAGTAGGTAATGTTGATTCTATTTCTTCTTTTGTTCTCAAGGTAATGGTTTGATCGGTTGATGTGGGATCAGATTTCGGTCTTTTAGTTGATAAAATCTCCGAAATTTTCCTCTTAGTCCCTGATGCTTTAGGGACAGTGGCTAATACATTTTTTGGTTCTACAAGTCTTTTTCTGATTGTGGGCTTTTCTTCCTTGACTATTGGTGTTTGATCTTCTATGATATCTTGTGAGACAATCACGGAAACCGGTTTCGTGTCAGGTTTCGTGTCAGAAATTTCACCATCTAATAATTTAATGGTTTTTTCAACTGATCCATTACAGCTAACCAAAATATCCAATAAAACATCTTGGGAATATGTTGGAAATGATAACTGAAGTAACTTTAATTTTGATTCAGTATGCATACTCGTTAATACAAAGAGGAAAGTACTTAGAAATAGAAATGCGAAATTGTGTTAAGGTTTTCTTTTCTTTCGTGTTACAACAGAATTAAATACTAGAAAATGTTTATACATCCTTATAACTTGTAATAAATCTGCTTGAATCAGGTTCATTTCAGTTTAGATAAATTAGCTTCGACCCACTCTTTCATTTTAATTGCTTTTATCATCTCATTTTCGCCATATGAAACTCCAAAACTTTCAGTTATGTTTAGTTTTTGATTCATCCATTTGTATGCTATCATCTTTCGTTGAATTCTTCCATCCCTTGATACACTCAAATCCTTTGGGTCAATGAATGAGATAATATCCACGACGAATTTGAACTTATTCAATAGTTTAAGAGTCATTAATGGCGTAATTGTACTTAAACTTCTCTGTGTTGATGTTGAAGCAATTAATATTGTATATTCACCAGCTTTAAAAACACAGCATTTACTAACACCATCGAATGATTCCATACAGTGTTCAATATCTTTCGCAAAAAAATGTAATCCACAGTATTCGAATGTTTCATCAATATTACCTAAATTATAAAGTAATTGCATCTCAACAAGTTTGTTCTTTTCAGTCTTATTAATGGTGTGTAAGAATCCAAATTGTCCCGTTCTTAAATATGTTTTATTATTGATTGATAATTTCCCATTAATATATTCATTATTTGAACAATTATTATCAGCGGTAGAATTAGATGAAACCCATATTTCACCAAATTCACCGATTCTACAAAGTCTTTCACTTTGGGGGTTAACTATAACAACTTCGGTATTAACAGAAACAATACCGGAATCTATAGTTGGAATTGCATTTGGTGAATCTTTTGGATTAACAATACTAATATAACCTTGTGATAAGGCATGTGGATCCAACCATAAAATGACTGGTTCAAATGTAAGAAATGATCTTGTAGTAATTAATGGATTCAAAGGGTGCTCAAAAATATTGCAAATATTTTTAAACTTAATATTTGAAAGTTCTATTTTTTCTTTATTTTGTATTAATAGCAAAGGATCTGGTCGTTCATTTTCCCAACTTATCATCAAATTTTTCATATTCTTCAAATCTATTCCATTCATCGAATTTCCTTTTAGAGCGAATGAGAACATTCCATTATCCAGGTAAACATTTTCAATTCTATATCTTTCAATAGCTTGAAAAAAGGTACCTGTATGAAAAGCAAACTGAGATTTTGTCATAAGATAGGTTATAGTTCCTGTATAAACACCCATCACATTACTCATCAAAAATCCCAAACCGTGAGTATAATTAGAGCATCCAATCAATGGTGAAGTTCCCTTCATTTGACATGTTTCTTTCAAACTTAAACACATATTCATTAAGTTATTAAACGTTATCTTAGTTGCTGTATATGTATTACTACCTGATGAAGTCAACCATATTGTATATTGCTCTCGTGGTATTTTTGAACGTTGTCTTTTTCTATATTGTTCCATCTTTTTGTAGGTAGATTTCCCATTTGATGTTGTTTTTGAATGTTTTGCAGTGTTTCTTAGCTTTGGAATAATTATGTTTTTCTTCGTGGTCAACATTTTCAATTTGGTGCTGATTGGTCTATTTTTGAAGGCAGATTCTGTGTCATTATTAACAAAAATTGCCTGAACCTTAAAATCCTTTATTATATTGATTAATTTCTCACAATCTTCGTCCATATAATTAATGTCTGATGTAAACGGACTCATTGGAATAACGGTATAACCAGCCATCCAACATGCAAACAAACAAGCAATATATTCTTCACATAATGGATACATCAAAACAACAGCATCACCCGAAACTAAAACTTTCTTTTCTAAAAGATAAGAACATATTGAAAATACTTTACTTTCAAATTTTTTCCAAGTAGTTAGTTGTTTGTTTTCTTTAATTGTTATTCCTTCAATTTGTGCAAATGCTAATTCATCAGGCTGTTTGTTTGCTCTAAACTCTAGTAACTCAGGTGGGGTTTTGAATTCTGTTAGTGTAGCACGTAAACGATCATCAATACTCAAAGCACGTTCATCTAATCCTGAACTTTGAAAGTTTGCATAACTTAACAATCCGTTTCTAATTGAAGTACTGTAAGAAGACCAAATACCACCGACTAAATCATCACCGTGATAAATTGAACCTAATGAATTATATGGTTTAAAATAAACATATACACTTGATAATCTACCTTCTAGAAATCTCCGCTTAGAAATGGTATTTGCAATTTCCATACGACCATTTTTCAGTGATCTTGAAAGTGAACCTCTTTTCGTTACAAGCATAAAAAACAATCTAACATTATGATTTTTTTCTAACAATTCAAACGCTTCGCTTAACATTGACTGCAATTCAACCTGTGCAGATTTAGTTTTACTATCAGCTAATGTAGACTCCATTATACCGACAGGTAAGTATTCTTTATTCACTTGAACGTTAAAAAATGCACAATCTCTAAAATCAGGTAGATTCCTTGCTAATGATTTAACTAAATGATTTGAGTAATAGTATTTGTAAATATATTTATTTGATAGATTCTGGAACATATCAATAGTGTCCAAGTTGTGCACTTTTTTCTTTCTTGAATATTTATAATAACTCTCTATATCCGATGATATTGAGGCATCACGGTTATGAGATGCAGCAGGTTCCTTATCCTTTGATTCGTCAGTTGACATTTCTAAATATTGATCATACCAAGTAACACGTTGATTTATTCTATCCTCATATAATCCTAAAACATAAACTTTACCATTGTAAATAAAACCAAGCAATCCAGTCCTAACAAATTTTAGACTTAGGATACCTTCATAATCTGAGCATTCAGCTTGAAAAATGTTTTCGGTATCTTCAGGCAATCCCCAATAACCACCAGAAATACAATTTGAATCGACCCATATTTCACCAACTTCTAATACACCACTTAATATTTTGGTTTCTGGATTAACTAATGCTAATGTTGCGTCGGGTAGTGGATAACCAAAGGCTCCAACCCTAATATATTTAGAATTTTTAGAATCATATGAAGAATAACTTGGGGGTGAATCATTAATAACTTTAACTGAATTTGTAGATAAAGATTCTTTATCGATCATAATTTCAGAGAGTCTATCATTTGAATCGTCATCAACAAACTCATCATTATCATTATTATCTTCACTATCTTCATTATCATTATCTTCATTCTTTTTATTATTAATGTTTTCATTTAAACCATTTTTAGATCTTTTACTGAATATACAACCTAGCTGATCTTCATTACCATACCAGTCTCTCATTGAAATTATAGCTCCTCCTTGTTCACTCAAAGACAATATTGGGCTTATAATCATTTTGGAGTGTCTATTACCTAATGGTTTAAACCAACGATCACTTAATACCTCATTAAATTCACTATCAATAATAAAAGTGTCAATTAAGCACCATTTCACATGAGACAAATCTACTTTTCGTTTCGAAAAATTCCTGGTACTTTGGGGAAATGATTGGTAATTGAATGCAACCGCTTTAAGTGTAAAATAATCAGACAATATAATTGAAGCTTTATAGATAGTCAACATATTTGCGAATAATCCCGGAACTTCAGCAATTTTTGAATGTATCCAAACTAATAAGTTACCGCTGTAAACTGAGAATAACATTGATACTAATAATCCTATAGAACTTCTTGAGTCCAAAGTACTTACAATTGTGTTTTTCGAGTATGAAGGTTTCAAAGTTGATCTCACTACTTTTGATTTCATATCTGGTGAGGTTGATAATATTTTGTCTAACATTTTCATTTGATTAATGATAGTTCTATGTGACATAACAACACCTTTATACTCACCAGTCGAATTTTTGGTATAATCAATATAAGCTAAATCGGAAACTTTTAGGGGTGGAGCACCATCTTTTTTTGATGGCTTATAAGTACCCATATCTGACGTTTTCCATACATTCATACCTTTGGGCCATATTGGTGATTTTGATTGTTTTGAATGTTTTTCAAAATACTTAGAAACAGAATCAGATACCAAGCATAAATGAGATTGGGTATCATTCATTATGGCAACTAAATCCTTAGTAGGAATTGAACTATTCAATGGAACAGCCACAACACCTGCTAAAAAGCAACCATATAATGCGACCATAAAGTCAATCAATTCAACATTTTGGTAAATCAAGCACACTCTATCACCAGGATATAAAGCAGCCTTATTTTTGATTTGTTTTGAGACCTTTTCAGCTCTATAATAGATTTTATCCCATGTAATTACTTTGCTTTCTCTACCCCTTTCATCGACAAGCAAAATTGCGGGTTCCTTTTCATTCAGTCTAGCTCGTTTACTTAAAATCATTGCTAAATTATCAAAGTTATTATTATGATTTGTATCAAAATGACTTGAAACATCTCTTGGATCTAGAGGTTTTTGTAATTCTTTCCTGATATCAGATCCGTGAAAATTTCTCATATCATCGTATCTTGAAAAAGCTTCATCATTATAAAATATAGGATGATTGTTGGAACTACTATCAATTGTATTTGAATTAATTGGTTGGAAAAAATCATCCGTTAGAAAATCAGAGTTCGTAGTTGATGCTCCAGGACCTGTTTTTGATGATTCTGTATTTATAAGCTTCAAACTTGTAGAATTGGACGTTGTATCATCATTTATGCTTAAACCTAATATTTCCATTCTCTTTTTGATATAACCTCTTTCAGTTAAATATCCATCGTGAAAATCTTTAACCAATCGTGTGAGTTGAACATCCAATTCCGGTGGTATGTCTTTAGGAACAGAAAAATCCATTATAGATATATTACCACTCGATATTAGATTGATAGTTTATTATCACTCGATATTAGCAATAACTAATCTGTTGGTTGTTGCTTAAAGAATACCGACAGAAATCATAAAACAATACAGATATGTATTAAAATCATTAATGTGCGACGCGACGATTATATCACATCTTGGAAATAGGACTTTCATCATTTTGGGAATATGGAATATGATATAATGTAGCTTCTTCTTGATAACAGTGATATAACCAACTTGATATATTAACCATGCATTGTTTGGCGGATGTTGCTTTGACTCCAGTATGTTTCCATCTGCTTTAACTACAGTCAATGTGCTCCATCAAATTTTTGAAACAAAATACTAACGTTAACAATATTATATTATAGATTGGACCATCACCAGATTCAATTGAAGAGGCATTAATGGCAATTCAACCATTGCTTAAGAATAGTGGACTTGAATATGTAACACATGACGGAGGATTCACAATTGATGCAGAATGGTATGATTCAATGAGACTAATCGGTGAAGTTCACCAATTTTTACACAACCAAGGTTATGTTAGAGTCCATAGTGATTTAAGAGTTGGTACAAGAATTGATAAAGCTCAAACTATGCAAGACAAAATAGATACCGTAGAAAAGAAGCTGATTTTATAAAAAAAATACTAACTAATTTGTAGATATTGTATTATCGTGATGAATAATAAATTGTACAACAGTGGCGATACCGTAAAATTTAGAAATTTAAAATTTCTTGTCTCTTTATACATTACCGGTTTCTTATGCAACTAAGCAATATAATACGTTATGGTTGCACTTAATTGTATTGCGGATATCTGTTTGATTCCAATTGGAACCCCAACTCCTTCAGTTTCTGACTATATTGTTGAATGTGAAAAATTAATACAAAAAAGTGGATTAAAAAGTAAATTACATAGTGCAGGTACATCCATTGAAGGGCCTTGGGATGATGTGATGAAATTAATTGGTGAATTACATCAAAAAGTTCATGACATGGGCATTTTAAGAGTTCAAAGTGATATTAGAGTTGGTACAAGAATCGATAAGGATCAAAGCATGCAAGATAAAGTTCATAGTGTTGAATCAAAATTAGGTAAATAAACAATATCACGTTTCCAAATGAATACACTTATTTATTACTTTGAGTACACATAATGTTTACAAGTTTATATACATATATGAGATTTATAAAAATATGAGTTATATAACCTAATTATATACCTCCAATGACTATTGATTTAATAATAGTATAATCATCAATACCATATTTAGAACCTTCTCTACCGAAACCAGACCATCCTACACCACCAAATGGTAGAGCAGCTTCACCTAAACCACCCGTGTTAGCTCCAACCATACCACAATGTAAAGCTTCACCAACTCTAAAAACTCTTGCATAATCTTGAGTAAAGAAATAACCAGCTAAACCATATTCTGTATCATTTGCTAATTCAATAACTTCTTCTTCGGTTGTAAATTTAATTAATGGAACTAAAGGACCAAAAGTTTCTTCTTTATTAACAATTGCTGTTCTTGGAACATCACCTAAAACAGTTAATTCATGGAAATTTTCACCAAGATGACCAGCTCTTTTACCACCATGTAAAATTTTGGCTCCCTTTGAAACAGCATCTGAAATTTGAGACTCAACCTTTTCAACAGCCCTTTGATGAATTAATGGACCATGTGTTGTTTCTGTATGTAAACCATGTCCCAAAACTAACTTTTCAACTTCAGCAACAAATTTTTTGGAGAATTCATCATAAACATTTTCATGAATATACAATCTATTTGCACAAACACAAGTTTGACCTGATTGTCTTAACTTACATGCAATCGCCGCAGGAACAGCTTCATCTAAATTAGCATCTTCAAAAACAATGAATGGAGAATTACCACCTAATTCAAATGATAACTTCTTTAAGGTCGAAGCAGATTGATTCATTAATAATTTACCAACACCAGTTGAACCTGTGAATGAAATTTTCTTGATAATTGGAGATTCACAGAATAATGAACCAACGATTTTAGTTCTTTCTTGATCAACTGGAAACATTGATAAAACTCCCTTCGGGAAACCAGCCAAACCAGCTAAATAACCTAATGCTAAAGCAGACAAAGGAGTCTCAGTTGCTGGTTTAATAACAGTGGTACAACCCGCTGCAAATGAAGCACCTAATTTTCTCGTAATCATAGCAGCTGGGAAGTTCCATGGAGTGAGAATACCAACAACACCTATTGGTTGTTTGGTAGTTATGATTCGTTTATTTGTAGTAGCACTTGCAATATTATCACCATAAATTCTTGGAGCTTCCTCAGCAAACCATTCAAAGAAGCTTGAAGCATAATTGATTTCACCCTTTGAATCAGTTAAAGATTTACCATTTTCAACTGTACAAATAATTGCCAAATCATCAGCATTTTCCACCATTAAATCATAAAATTTTCTTAAAATTCTAGATCTTTCTCTACCAGAAGTTTTTTGAAAAGTTTTGAAAGCCACAGCTGCATCTTTAATTCCTTGTTCAATTACTTCAATTTTTGTATTTGTGACATTAATTAGATGTTTTCCAGTTGCTGGATCTTCAACTGCAAATACGTCGGTAGCATCTTTAATCCATTCACCATTAACTAAAGCCCCGGTTTGGATTAAGTTGATGTTTTTAATGCCATATTTGCTAGCAAATTTTTGGATTTCTTCGTGACTGGACATTACGATGGAAGAAATAGATGTATTAGAAGAGAAAAGAAGAATAAATAAAACACATACCAACAATATTATATGAAAAAAAATCACTGGGAAAGGTGATGGTTTTATATTAGTAAAGCTGTGGCTGTGATTCCTGGCGGATATGGGGTAAATGATTGAAAAATTCAGGTTCCACAGACAAACATAGAAATTCGATAGCGGGAATTTCCCAAAACAATATAGCCGCTAAGGACCAATTAATGTAAAATTTTATTTTTTATTTTTTATTTTTTATTTTTCTTACTCCCTGTTGAGATTCTCAAAAACTCACAACACAAAATGTTGTCGCGCCTGTCGACGCAAAAAAAGTCCCTTTTGCATAATAGGGCGTTAAAATTGAAAAGTTACTCTTTTCGGCAATTTTTCAAGGCTAAAGGCGCGCTTAATTAGCATTTTGGAGAATTGAGTCATTGACACTGAAGGAATGGCAGATCTATAAAGAGTGGACAATTTGCACCTGGTTGCAGGTTTTTTTTTTCAATCTTTTTCAACTTCTTTCTCCTTTCTCTTCCTTTTTTTTTTCTCCTTAATTATTCAAGTATAACAATTTATTAATACTCTTTCAAAATGTCCAAAGGAAAGGTCTGTTTAGCATATTCTGGTGGTTTAGATACCTCTGTTATTTTAGCTTGGTTGTTAGAACAAGGCTATGAAGTTGTCGCTTTCATGGCTAACATTGGTCAAGAAGAAGACTTTGAAGCTGCTGAAAAGAAAGCTTTAGCAATTGGTGCAACTAAATTTGTCTGTGCTGATGTCAGAAAAGAATTTGTCGAAGATGTTTTATTCCCAGCAATTCAAGTTAATGGTATCTATGAGAACGTTTATTTATTGGGTACTTCATTAGCAAGACCTGTTATCTCCAAGGCACAAATTGATGTTGCTGAACAAGAAGGTTGTTTTGCTGTTTCCCATGGTTGTACTGGTAAGGGTAATGATCAAGTTAGATTTGAATTATCATTTTATGCTTTAAAACCAGATGTTAAAGTTATTGCACCTTGGAGAGATCCAGAATTTTTCCAAAGATTTGCAGGTAGAAATGATTTATTAGAATATGCTGCTGAAAAGGGAATTCCTGTCACTCAAACTAAATCAAAACCATGGTCAACTGATGAAAATATGGCACATATCTCCTTTGAAGCTGGTATTTTGGAAGATCCTGATACTACCCCACCAAAGGACATGTGGAAATTAACTGTTGATCCAAGTGATGCACCAGAAACTCCTGAAGATTTCACCGTTGAATTTTCTAAGGGTAAACCTGTTAAATTAATTTTAAATGATGGCAAAGAAGTTACTGAACCATTAGATATTTTCTTAACTGCAAATGCAATTGCAAGAAGAAATGGTGTCGGTAGAATTGATATTGTTGAAAATAGATTTATTGGTATTAAATCAAGAGGTTGTTACGAAACTCCAGGTTTAACGATTTTAAGATCAACCCATATTGATTTAGAAGGTTTAACATTAGATAGAGAAGTTAGAGCATTAAGAGATACATTTGTTACACCAGCATATTCCAAATTTTTATATAACGGTATGTACTTCACCCCAGAATGTGAGTATGTTAGATCAATGATTCAACCATCACAAAATACTGTTAATGGTGTTGTTAGAGCTAGATGTTATAAAGGTTCATTAACTATTTTAGGTAGATCTTCAAGTACTGAGAAATTATATGATGCAACTGAATCTTCAATGGATGAATTAACTGGTTTTGAACCACAAGATACCACAGGATTTATTGCCATCCAAGCAATTAGAATTAAGAAATATGGTGAAAAGGCAAAAGAATCAGGTGTTTCATTAACCTTGTAATTTTGATGACCAACCCCACTGAAAATTTATTTGTACAACATTTTTTTATTTAAATTTTTAAGATAATTTAATTTGTTTTTTAAAAGTTAAGCTAATTAATTGGCAATGAGGAATCCCATAATTTCCAGTAGAATCATTTGTAGAGAATCCTGTATATACATAGAAGTACAACTTTAGTTTATATTTTTTCATTCAAATGCCTTCACCCCATTTACCCAACGCGTTTCAATTATGTGATGTAATAATTATTCGCAAATTACATATATACAATAAAATTCATAAACTACCCTGAAGTAACAAGTGGCAATTTGCAAATTACAATTATTTGTTGAATAGACCCTACTCAGATATAAAGTTAAACATAATTTTGTTAAAGAATTAAAAAATGTCAAATGGAGGGGGGATTTTATTATACAATGATTCAACTTATAATAAATAATGCTAGAACTTTTCTCATTTTCGTCTCAATGAAATTCTTCATTTTAAGGCAATAATAACAGGATTTAGCCAAGATATCCAAATTTCACTATACTGGACAGTTTCTAATTGACTTAAAATAAAATCTAATTCTGACTTGAGCAAAGATTTTGAGAAAAAAAATCCCTTCTTAGAGGCTAAATATAATAATTGGTAACCAATTAGAATCAATGCCCGTGGATCACCAATTGCCACAAGATCTATAAACTCATTTGATATATGATAAAACAATCTATAAACTGAGAAAAACAAATCATCTTCAAAAATTTCCTCATAGGAAAGCGTTTCTAAAGTTTTTTTATCCAAGTTTGTTTGATTCTTTAACGACCTATATACCACTTGCATCCTATTAATTTCTTGAATGATTATATATTTATTGAATTTACTTAATTCAGAGAAATATTTTTTTTTGCTATTAGCAATTATTGGGAAAGTAACATTAACCAAATCATATATAAAGCTTGGAAAATAAACGTTGGGAGAATCATTATAATTTTTAATTTGTGCCCTTTCTAATCCTTCATTAAATATAGAATATTCATCAAAAAAAGATATGAGTTTCTTACCCATAAATTCCATATTTTTATACAACAAAAGAAAACTTTTTGTGGCAATCTTTGAGTCTGGTTGAGACAAGGAACAGAGAATTTGTAACATTGAAGTGAAATAAAGGCAACTGGCTCTGCTATACATTTTTTCCTTGCTGAGATCAATATCTAGCCTTTGAATTGACTTTAATAAATGGTACTCGGATAATAGTAGATAAACATTAGGATCATACCCTAGTATGTCATTTTTGGTTAATAGACTATCATGATACAAGGAAACATAAGACAATGAATTTAAAACATGATTTGTTGATTCATATAATGGAGCCTTTTTTAATGTTGCTAAAATCAGTTTAATCGCACACATGTCATTTGACAATTTAAAAGGTAAGTTATTTGTACGATATCTTTGTATTTTCAGGTCCAATTCAAAGAAACATGCATAAGACAATATCTGACTATTGATATATAAATGGGATAAATGTGATAAATTTAAAGCTGGAGTTATAAACATGGGATTGAAGTATTTATTCAAACATTCATTTAATTTCCAGTCATTATTAGAATTCATTGAAGTCTCCTTAATCTTTACATTTTCAAAAAATTGTTTTACTTCATCAGAATTTTCACCTCTTTTGGTAACTGGACTTTCTGGCAATATGAAATTGTTATGTAAATTTTCATTTTCTTCTCCTTCATTCCTGGTAAAATTAGATCTAGTTGAGATGTTTGTACAATAGCTTTTTGATAGATTATCATATTGTTCATTTGATGATATTGATGGTCTTGTAAATTTCTCAGATTTCAAAAATATGCTTTCTTCAATAGATGATTTGGCTGAGGTCATATCTGAATAAGTGTCATAGGGGTTTGTATTTTTAGGAGGGTTTGTGTTAGCAATAGATTTATCAATGATTGAGTTTTCAAAATTTTCTTTCCCTTCCTTAACTTCTATATTATTTAGATTGGAAGTTCGGTTTAAATGATTGTTATTTCCACCATAGTACTTTCTTAATTGAGGTGCTTGGACAGTGGTGGGTTTATTTTGATCAATAAGAAATCGGTTTTGAGGCAAATCATTGGCTTGATTAGGATTTGTAGAATTATAGTGGAAAGCAGGTTTATTTAGAAACATGAACTCATTATTATAGGCAAGACTCGGTGCAGAATATTGTATTGATTGCTGTGATGGGAGATAAAACTGTGGATGTTGATGTTGTGGTTGTTGTTGATGATGATGATGCTGTTGTTGTTGTTGATGATGATGTTGTTGTTGTCGCTGTATTTGATGTTGTTGTTGTATTTGCTGTTGTTGCCTTTGTTGTTTATATTGCTGCTGTTGGTCAGTTAAATAAGGTATTGGCAAATGGGAAAAGTGTTGTTTATTATCAAAAGGGTGAATCACATCATTCTTAACATTTATTGGAAGATTTGAATCATCTCTATATACAGCTTCACTTATATTGGCATTATCCTCATTCTTCAGATTGTCCCGAGCATCAACCTTTTCCACATTGTTGGGAGGTAAGAAAAAATAGACACACTCCAAATTTCTTTTCTGACATCGTAGACATACTGGTTTAGTTTCATCACATTTAATCCTCCTTCTCTTACATGAGGAGCAGCCAGTTTTTGCTTTTTTATGAGGTTTCCTAACATAAGACATGTTATTAAAAGGTTAGTTGATAAGTAAATGAATGAAAAACTAAGTGGGTGGGAATTGCAATAATTAAAAATCAAATCTTGAAGGTTTATTGGTAAATTAACAAAGTTGGAAATAGATCTTGAATATAACCAGCTGAATAGATAATAAGATATGGTCAGAAAGCGAAGAGACAAAAAATAAAAGGTGTAGGTAAATTAATTAAATTACCAATCATTTTTGTTTCCTCTAAAGAAAACCAAAAACTGGTCAGAATACTGGTATTACTACTACATTTACATAAAAGTTAACAAATATTAAAATGTGGGTTTGGCAGTGTATGAGAGTAGTTAAACCGAGGTACCAGCAATCGGACAACCGACTCCTCCAGGTACAATGTGCCATAATTACTGAAAGACCTATTGTATAAAAACTACAAACTGCTCTTACTTATTATCCTCTCATTATTAATTCAGCGTAAAATGTAAAATGTAAAATGTAAAATTAAGCACTGGCAATATAATAGCGTCACCTGTTGATAATATATAAGCTAGTACAATTCCTAGTATCCCCCACAGGATAGCAAATATGCATGGAATATCCCTTTAAGGCATAGAAGGTTTCCCCTTCTAACGAAATATCTCTATTAACGTAAATTTATAAATTGACGACTCCTTTCAATTTTACTCGAAATTATAGGTCAACTCCGATAAAATTACACACACACACACATGTATGTAATTTCAACTAATCTGTAGAAATCAACGAGTCATTTCAAAACCATCCTACTTAAACAACAGTATCACTCGGAGATAGATGCGGATATTACATAGTTTTATAGCTTTAACTTTAAATCCTTGGCAATAACCAACATTCTAGCTCTACGGTTGAAAAGAAAAGGCAGCATTGCATAATATTAGAATAATAAGCCTTAGTGATTATTGATTAATTCGAATTTTAAACGTCGCGTTTAATATGCACACATTAATTATAAGCAATAAACAATAAACATCTAAAAATTACTTAAAATCTTCCCCCCCCCACACATACACACATACACATGGCATAATACATATATATATATATATATAATTTATAACATATCACAAAGTGATATATTTAATCATTATAATATTTATTCTTTATTACCACCAAATTTATTTCTCCATTCATCAATTTTATTTTCATCAATTCTATTAAATAGATATTTAGCTTTACCAATACAGTGGCCTTCAATAATCCAATTTTCAAATTTAGAAGGGATTGCCAATTTTGGTGCATTAAGAATTGAAATAATATCATCTCTTACTTCAGGCATAAATGGACCAATAACTGAACTTACCAAATAGACCAAATTAATACCAATTGCGACAATTGCATCTGATTTCAAGGCATCATTTTCAAATGTTGAATTGTCAAGTTTATTTTCTTGTAAAAATAAATTACCCCTTGAACTAATTAACATTGCAGTTTCTAAACCTTTACGTAATCTACAACTTTCCATATCATCATTATAAGTTGAAATTAATTTATTAATATCTTCATTGAATAATTCATAATTTGGTAAATTTTTAACATCATTTGATGGAATAACTCCATTATATTTAGAATTAACAAATTTAACAATTCTATTAACAAAGTTTCCTAAATTGGATAATAATTCACTATTATTTTTAGTAACAAATTCAAACCATGAAAATTGTGAATCTTGATTTTCAGGTCTAATACTTGCTAAATAATATCTCCAAACTGATGATGAAATTCCAGTATCTTTTGCATTATTACCGAAAACTCCAACATTTCTAGATTTAGAAAATTTACCACCTTCATATTGTAAATATTCAGTTGTATTCAAATGATATAATTTATTCCAATTATCTCTTGTACCAATCTCAGTTGCTGGGAAAACAACTGTATGAAATGGAACATTATCTTTACCCATAAATTGATATAATTTAACATCTGTATCAACTTGCTCATTTTTCCACCATAATTTCCAATCATCTGAATAATTTGCAGTAATTGAAATATAACCAATAGTAGCATCAAACCAAACATATAAAACTTTATCTTGGAAACCTTCTAATGGTACAGGTGTACCCCAAACCAAATCTCTTGTAATACATCTAGGTTTAAGACCTTCCTTTAACCATGAATTAGTAATTGTTTTTGAATTTTTTGACCATTTACCATCTTCACTTGCCTTTAAAACCCATTCCTTTAATTCAGGTTCTAATTTATCTAATGAAAGGAAAATATGTTTAGAATCTTTAGGTATTGGAGTTTCATCATCTAATTTACATCTTGGATTAATTAATTCAAATGGATCTAATAATCCACCACATTTATCACATTGATCACCTCTTGCATCTTCATAATGACATTTTGGACATTCACCTTCAACATATCTATCTGCCAAATAACCATTATGTTTTGGACAATATAATTGTCTCATAACTTGTTCCTCTAAATAATTATTATTATATAACTTCATAAAAATATCTTGTGCAATTAAAGTTTGCTTTTCAGTTGTTGTTCTACCAAAATAATCAAATCCAATTCCAAACCAATCATAAACTTCTTTATGAATTTTATGATATTTTGTACATAATTCTCTTGGTGTAACTTTTTCCTCAAGTGCTTTAGTCTCTGTTGCTGTACCATATTCATCAGTACCACAGATGAACAATGTATTAATATTTTTATCTTTACAATATCTTGCAAAAATATCTGCAGATAAAACAGAACCAATAATATTACCTAAATGTGGAACATTATTAACATATGGTAAAGCAGATGTAATAAGAATATTACGTTCATTCTTAATAGGTTTTATTTTATCAGAAGGAACTTTAACTTCATAATTTGGTAAAATATTAACTTTGCCATTATTTTCAACATTGATAACTCTTTTCACTTTAGTGTTTTTGAAAACAAATTCAATTTGAGTTTTAACTAAAGATGAAAAATCTTTTATCCATTTATTATTATTTAAAATATCATTATTTTGATAGACAAATGGATAAATTGAGGAAAATGTAATGATTTGTAAAATTGACGATAAATCAACAGTTGAAAAGTTAGTTAATGATTCAATATCATCATTGGAAAACTTACCAGATTTAACGGAATTGTATAATTTAGATTCTATTGATAAATAATCTAAATCATTTTCATGTTTAGAAGTTGAAATAACTTTTAAGTATTTAATGATTGTATTTGAATGAAACAAATGAAAATGGTTGTTTTTCAAATCTAATAAAACTGGATGATTTAAATTAGAAATAATTGAAGATTCATTAATTTCATCAATTTGTAAGTCATCATATAATTTTGGATTGAATTGAGATGTTGCAATTGAAATCTTGAGATTATCAACCAACGCTAATGGTGTGGTAGCAACCGAAAGATATAGTTTATAAGACATACTGTGATGAAAAGTTAGAAAACAATAAAACTTAGAGCTATAAATTTAAACAAGATATATAAAAAAAAAACTGACTACATCAGTCACAATCTTGAATAGATCGTTGAAAAATCTTATATATAAGAAGAAACTAAAAATTGAAAATTGGATGTCAAGTATCTTTAACATCCGTGCACCTCGCCTCATCCTCTCTTTGTGGGACTCATTACAGAATTGGAAGAGGTGAAACCAGGGTTAAGTCTATAGATTTGGGTTCGCCATTGAACATATGCAAAGCCAGATGAAGTATTAGAAGTAGAATTTGATGTGGAATGGTTGATGGAAGAGGTGGATTCCACAAAGGCATTTATATCTTGTAGTTGGGATTTCACCGTGGAGGGAAGTGTAGTTGTAGATGGGAGTTGTGGGAGGTCGTAGAAAAGAGACGGTGGTTGTGGAGGATTGGATATGACTGTGTTGGGAGTGAGTGTGATCATGACTTGGATGTTTAGGAATATATGATGGTAATGTGAGTTATAAAGTAGTTATAAGAAGTAGAAGAGTAATAGATAACAAATTCATCAGAGCGATATTAAGATCTCCCGTCTTAACATCGCATTGAAATTACGTACATCATTACTGTGGAGATTAACTTTTAAGTGTAGACGGATAAAATTATAGAATAGACTGAAATATAAAGTAAACAAAAATTATGCCTTCTTTTTGGTTGCAGTAGTTGCAGAGGTAGATACACCACTAGATTTGGTAGATTTTGAACCACTACTTGAGTTGCTTTTCTCCATTTCAGCTTGTGCAAGTTTAGTTTTTAATTCTTTAAGTAAAAACTCAGACTTAACAATATCATCTTCATATTTAGCATAAAACATTCCACATTGGATTACAACTATTCCCATTAATAAGAAAACAACGATAACTTCACTTGCTGCAATAACAGATAATCCAGTAAATTCATCAACATCCCCCCATTCACCTGCTTGGGCAGAATAGATACCAAACCTAATGTTTGAAATGTAACAAGAGACAGCTAAAACGTAAACAGCAAATGAACCGTATTCAAAATATTTTAATTCTTCAGATGGTTTAATAATTTTCACAACAAAACCTAAAAATCCTAAAAGAACAACACCGTACATAGTGTATGGTATAAACTTAGGTACCTCTAACCATCTAACATAATTTCTGAGTGCCATTGCAGTAAGTTCAGCTCTTAGTTTTGGATCTGGTGTACCTTCCCATAACAAATAGTGATTATATGGCCAGTTCGAATAAAGGATTCCGAGAAAGAAACAAGATGAGACTATAGTAGCAATGGTTGATACTGTGATTATGGAGTCGTAACGGGAGACCATGATGGATGCAAATCGTGAAGAGAGAAAGGAAGGAAGGAAGAAAGAAAGAACCTACAATTGTCAAGAAAGAGTAAAAGTGTCTTTAATATATATGTGAAATTAATAACGCCTTCTGAAATTTCAAACTGTTTAAAATAATATGAACTTAAAACTTAATAATTAAATTTTATCACAAATCAACAATGAAAGAGAAGTGGAAAACACAGTGGAAAGTGGCAAAAAAATGCCCTATATAAAATATAAAACCTAAAAAGATATGGAGAGATAAGACGAAAAGAGAAAAGTAGAAAAGTAGATGAGGAGAGAGATTTTTTTGCGTCGATCGTCGTTTTTTCTTGTCTCGTTGGTCAACATGTTTTTTCATGCATTTATTTGAAAGTTACATGGTACAAGTATATGTAATGGTTATTAGTGGATGTCATTAAGAGGAATATTCCTTTAGGGTCTGCATTTATAACCTACATATTCTTCAAATCTTTTATCACAATGGAATCTAACCCGTCTTCTTCAGAGCCTGCGCCTTCGTCCTCCTCTAACACACAATCTCAACCGAAAACATCCTCACAACCTGCCTCTAATGTCGATACTTCCTTCAATTTGAATAGGTTGGTCCTCGAGTACCTTACTAGAAAAGGTTTTAACCAAACTGAGGCAACTTTAAGGATTGAATCAACTAAGATTCCTGGTGCTCAAACGTTCAATAATTTAAATTCAAATTCAAATTATACACAACCCTCAACTTCAATACCTGATCGTTCAAACTTGCAATTTCAACAACAACAATTTTTATTGAATCAACAACAATCTGCTAATAATCACGATCCAAAACTATTTTCAAGAGCTTATATTCTTTATAGATCATGGTGTGAAAATTCATTAGAAATGTATAAATTCGAATTAGAAAAATTATTATATCCATTTTTCATATATTCTTATCTAACATTAATTAAAAGCAATGATATTGAAAGTGCCCACAATTTTTTATTAAAATTTAAATCTGATCATTTATTAAGTCATAATCAAGAAATCAAAAGTTTACTTTCTATTACATTACCAGATCATCTATTTGAAAACAAGTATTCCAGTTTATTCTTAAATAATAAATATAAGATTAATTTATCAAACACGTCCCTCAATTTAATTTTGAGTTTTTTAAATGAAAATCAATTTATTGGTGGAAATATATTGGTTAATTTTTTAAATAATAACTTTGAAATTAATAATCAATTAGAAATTTCAAATAATGATACAGGTACGTTAAATGATAATTTAGAAGGTATACCTGAAATTTATCAATTAGTTAATCTAGGACATGATCATGATAATGAAAATTTTAAAACTTCAACTTCGAATTTTAAATTAAATCTTGAAAAACCACTTAAATTGGGTCCATATCCAAATGATGAAGATTTTACAAAAGAATTAGAAGCAGAATTAAAACATAAAGATGAAAATAATAAATCAAAAGAAGAAGATAAACCTAGTTTAATGGATGAATATAATGAAAATTTTAAAATTGACCCAAAAAATGATGATTCTCCTGCAAAAGGTACTTTGCCACTACCACAGAAAACAGTTTATGATCTAAAACGTGCTATTCAAGAAATTCAAGATTCAAGATCAAGAATTAGATTGTCATCACCATCATATTCACATCTGAATAATAATGAAAATAATCAACGTAATGTTTATATATCACAACCTTCATTACCATCTGTTTGTATGTATACATTCCATAATACTAATAATGATTTAACATCATTGGAATTTCATCCTGACTCAACCATGATTGCAGGTGGTTTCCAAGATTCATTTGTTAAACTTTGGAGCATTGATGGTTCTCCCCTACGTTCAATTCTGAAATCTGATTCTAATAATTTGAATGATACATCATCGAGAAAATTAATTGGTCATTCAGGACCAGTGTATGGCTTATCTTATTCACCTGATGGGAATTATTTATTATCATCCTCAGCTGATTCAACTGTTAGATTATGGTCATTAGATACTTATAGTGCATTAGTTTCTTATAAAGGACATGGAAGTGCTGGTAGTTCAAGTGGTTCAAATTCACCTGTTTGGGATGTACAATTTTCACCATTAGGACATTATTTTGCAACTGCATCTCATGACCAAACTGCAAGATTATGGTCATGTGATCATATTTATCCCTTACGTATATTTGCAGGACATTTAAATGATGTTGATGTTGTTAAATTTCATCCAAATGGTACATATTTATTTACTGGTTCAAGTGATAAAACTGTTAGAATGTGGGATATTTCCAAAGCGGAGAGTGTTAGGTTGTTTGTAGGTCATACATCCTCAATTTCTGATATTTCATGTTCTCCTGATGGTAGATGGTTGGCAACATGTTCAAATAGTGAAGAAAATTATCTTAATAATTCATTTGGTATAAATGAATGGATTAATAATTCAATTGGTGGTGGATTTCAACCCAGCGGTGAATCAAGTGGCAAATCTAATGGTAAAGAAAAGGATACAAAAGACAAAGAAAATAATGATGGTGAATCAACAGTATCTGATAAAAATAAATCAAAAGCTACTACAAATATGAGCTTTTCAGGTAGTGTAATTCATATTTGGGATATTGCATCAGGTAGAAAATTGAAAACATTACGTGGTCATGGATCTGGTGGAATTTATTCACTTTCATGGAGTCGTGGTAGTGAAGTATTAGTAAGTGGTGGTGCAGATGGTAGTGTTAGAGTTTGGGATGTTAAAAGGGGTACAATTGACTCAATTCCAAATACTCAACCTGAAAGGTTCAATTCAATAAATAAATCCAATGGTACAAACGCTAAAGGGAAAGATACTGCTAATAATAATAACAATTCTATTGTTCAAAATTATGGATCGAGTGATCATATGGGTGTATATTTTACAAAGAAAACTCCTGTTTATAAAGTCGAATTCACAAGAAGGAATTTATGTCTTGCAGCTGGTCCCTATTTAGGTTAGGTATATATAAAAAGTAAAAATATTAAAAAAAGTGTTAAATTTAGTTTTGTATAATTAATTAGTTGTCTTTTTATGACTTGATGATTAAAGTTTTCAAAAAAAATTATGAAGTAATTTAAAATTAGCTCAAATGATTATAGTAAAAAATACTTTTCTATCTAAAAATTATCGTACTTTTGTTGATAGCTTTATAGCTAACGACATTAAGGAAATTCATATTGATTTAACAGTAGGTTTTGCAGGATCCCAAGGACCTTGTAACTCGTTTTTATATTTCTGCAACTGTAAGAAATATAAAGGACCAATAATAGCAATCAAAAAATGTAAGGATATCCAAGTAATTAACCAACCTGTTCCAAACAAATACCATACCAATGAATCAACAGAAATTACAATTGTTAAAAATTGAAATTTATGAAATCCTTCAAATCCACATCGTCTTGTAAAATTATTAAATATTGGGAATAAACCACAAGTTTGAATACAAAATAAAATAAAAGAAAATGCAGCTGCATTTGATTTAAGTCTTGATGCAAGTACAATAGCATTGGAAATTGCAATATTTTTGGAAATATTCAGTGATTTAACTGGTTGAATATGAAAATCTTTTATACTTAAATTTATATGTTCATTGGTAGTATTAGAATTCGGTATCATTGATCTCATTGGTGATGATGATCGTGTCGATGATGGTGAAACTGAAGGAGATTGGGACAAGGTAAAATTATGTAAAAGGATCTTTTGCCAATGCATTTTTTTATCCTTATTTGAAACTTTTGGGAAATCAATTTGATAATCATTGAACATAACATTCAGAAAACATAGCCATGCAGACAACGCCCAAATTGAATCGGATGAAGTGGAGTTTGTTAAAGATTTTAAAACTGGTGATAATGTTAATAAATAGAGAATAATCAAAAGTGATGATTTGCAAGTTTCAAAAAAATTTGGAGCAGGAGGTTCAGTCAAATATTCTTCCAAGTTTAATTCATCAAAATTAACATTAGTTTTATCGTTATTTAGTGTTGAAATATCTTTAGTATTTGATGATAACATATATAATTGTCTAATTTTAAATTGTTGTAATTCAATTAATTCTCTATTCCTACGAATTTTTAATGTAACAACATAAAATATAAATCCAACTAAAGTTAGAAAAGTACTCAGTATAGTTGGTTTTGATGGATTCCAATTGAGCCTATAAATGCCATAAAATACAACAATGACTGACATGATCAATGACAGATGTAACACAATAATTGAAAAATCAGAAACTAATTTTATATATGAATATTTGATCACTGTTGAGTTTCTCTTCAGTTGTGAAAGGAAGCTTTTATCAGTGTAATTATCATCATATGGTTGTTTAAGCCATAATAATTTTTTCCATCCCGTGGAAGATGATACATTTAAATTTGATGATGTTATCGATGGAGATGGATCAATTGATTTCCCTTGATAACTATTTTTTATACTTTTGATATTTAAAAATTCATTATGTAAATCGGATGATGTTTTCGTCGTAATGTTTAACTCGCATTCATTTTCAGATGATGACATGACTGCATTGATAAATATAGGATATTATTAAATGTCAAAATTAATGTCACCTCTAACAACAAAACAATTATAGTAAATTACAGATCTTAAAATAAAAAATTTCAAGCTCGCACAGTTATACTGTATATTCCATCTCTCTTATTTGAGTTTACCTCATAATGTCATTATACTAAAAAACTAAAAAATGAAAATAAAAAACTATAACTTATAAATAATAATAGTTAATAAGCAATAAATAAGTAAGAACTAAAATCGTAAACTTAAGACCAAGCTTTAAATTGATTGATTAAATTTTGAGTACTTGAATCATGAGTTGAAACATCACCTTTGGTTTCCAATTCCTTTAAGATAACCTTTGCTAAAACTTTACCTAATTCAACACCCCATTGATCAAATGAATTAATACCCCAAATTGCACCTTCAACAAATGTAACATGTTCATAATATGCAATTAATGAACCTAAAACTGCAGGTGTTATCTTTTGTGCAAGAATTGAAGTTGTTGGTCTGTTACCAGAAAATTCTTTATGTGGAACCAATGAACCAGTAACACCTTCAGCTTCAACTTGTTTCTCAGTTTTACCTAACATAAGAGATTCAGCTTGGGCAAAATAATTAGATGCAAGCATTAATTGATGTTTATTGTTTTCAATTGGATTATGAGATTGAGCAGCTAAAATAAAATCAGTTGGAATTAATTTTGTACCTTGATGGACCAATTGGAAAAATGAATGTTGAGCATTGGTTGTTGGTTCACCAAATAAGACGACACCAGTTTCATAAGTAACAAAATGTGAATCTTTAGTAACTGATTTACCATTTGATTCCATTGATAACTGTTGTAAGTAAGCAGGGAATCTATGCATATATTGATCAAATGGTGCAACTAATTTAGTTTGAGCTTTATGGAAGTTATTGTACCAAATGGTTAATAAACCACCTAAAAATGGAATATTTTTTTCAATTGGAGTTGAAGTAAAATGATTATCAACAGCTTCTGCACCCTTTAAGAAGGCATCAAAATTTTCAAAACCAATATAAATACAAACTGATAAACCAATTGCGGACCAAACGGAATATCTACCACCAACCCAATTTTCAAAGCCAAACATATTGTTTGTATCAATACCAAATTTAGCAACTTCAGTTGCATTGGTACTCAAAGCAACGAAATGTTTTGCAACATGAGATTCATCTTTAGCATGGCTTAAAAACCAATTCTTTGCTGTTGATGCATTTGCACAAGTTTCAGCAGTGGTAAAAGTTTTAGAAGCAATAAGGAATAAAGTAGTTTCAGGATCACAAAGTTTTAAAGTTTCAGCAATATGAGTACCATCGACATTAGAAACGAAATGAACTTTGATTGATTCATGAGCGTATGGTTTTAAAGCTTCGGTAACCATAACTGGACCTAAATCTGAACCACCAATACCAATGTTAACTACAGATTGAATTGCTTTACCTGTATAACCTTTCCATTCACCAGATCTAACAGAAGCTGAGAATTCCTTCATATGTTGTAAAACGGAATCAACTTCCGGAGTGACGTTAACACCATCAACAGACATTGGTTTTAAAGATCTATTTCTTAAGGCAACGTGATAAACGGCTCTATCTTCGGTGGTGTTAATGTGTTTACCAGCAAACATATCATCTCTTAAAGATTCAACTTTTGCTTCTTTAGCAAGTTCGATAAGAGCGGAGAGGATTTCTTCGTCAATCAAATTCTTGGAGAAGTCGAAAAGAATCTTGGAACCATCATAATTGGTGAAAGTTTCAGAAAATTTATCAAATCTTGATGGATCGGATGCAAATGCATCTCTTGTGGAGAAAGTTTTACCCTTAGATTCATAGAGGGATTGCAATTGAGACCATGCGTTCAATTTGATAGGGGAGGACATTGCGACAGAGATTTATTATCTTGTTCTTTAAAAAAAGGCAAATCGAAAACAAGAAGAAGAATAAAAAGAAGAAGAAGAAGTTGAAGTTGGTTAAAGTAATTAAGATCACATTATTAGGTTTATAAGGAACGTACCGGGCAGAAATGAAATGAGTTTAAAATTTTTTGAAATTTCCTCGATTTTCTCAATTTCCCCCCATTTTTCCACTCTCCGGTCCACGTTGGCCCACGTCATGTTATTATTATGAAGGACAGTGTTGTTACAGTACAATATATAGTATAGATAAAAGGTAAAGTAGAGTAATGTAGAGTACAAAGGATAAGGTATATGTGGGTGGATCAGTTCAACCCCCTCTTGAGCTTCAAGCTGTCTCTCTTACGAGAAGCAGTTGCATTGTAGAGATCTTCATTCCCTCCAGGTGTAACAGGTTGTGGGACACTTTGAGAAACAGCATAACCAATTGGAGATGGGAATGATTGTTCAAATGGAGAATTGAGCTCATTTGGAGATCCTATTATATTGTTTAAAGTCGGATTATTGTAGGGCCTTGTATTTGTACCATTAGTATTGATATTAGAGGTGGAATTTGAACAATTATTTCCACTACCGTTTAAATTTACACTTGGTAAATTGAAATAGGTTGGACCAGCATTTGTTAAAGAGCTTGATCTAATACCCCTTGGATTACGTTGCATGTTTGTATTATTAAGTGGTGTCACTGGTGTTCCCGGTGTAGCTGGAGTACCCGGTGTTAACGGTGATCCGTTATTACTATTACCATTCAAACTAAACAATGGTCTTGGGGGTGCCGTAAATGATAGACTGTTGTTAGTACTATTTGAACGATTTTGAATTAACTGAGGTAAGTGTAGGTTCAATGCGGGTCTATCACGTTTTGGTGGATTAATATTAGCCGTTGATGGTGGTGTTAATGATTGAGATTGTGATTGAGATTGTGATTGTGATTGTGATTGTAATTGTGATTGTGATTGCGATAATGAAAGAGATTGTAATTGTGATTGTGATTGTGATAGTGATTGTGATAGTGATTGATTTTTTGGAATTGGTACAGAAGAAATAAATGCCAATGCAGAATCTTCATTAAAATCATTGTTTTGTAATTGTACACGATCGATTAATGAATCAGTAGATGATAACATCATACTATGATTTATCTGATTAACTAGTGAATTTTCTCTTGATTTAGTTGAATATAATGACGGCATATGTAACCATGAAGGTCTATTGGCCATTTGTGGTTGTGCTTGTGGTTGTGGGAATTGAAAAGTTGATGAATCATTATTACCAATGTTACTATTATTATTACCACCACCTACAATATTCTGTGCAACTCGATCATTGATAGAAATTGCACTCACAATAGAATTTGTTCTTGAAATTGGTAGTTGATCATTATACATGTATTGATCATCATGAATATTTCTTAAATTAATATTACATAACTGAATTAAACGTAAACGAATGATGGTTAAACATGAATGTCTATTTGTATCCAGCAAAATTTCATTGTTAACATCATTTCTTGAATCTATTGGGATTGGAGTATATTCAGTATTTAAAATACAATTTTCCAGGAATAATTTGGAAATTAATGATAAAATCCCAGATGGGGGGAATTTAATATCAAATGGTGTTATATTAGGTTGTTGAGAATATGAAATATAATATGAATATAATTCTTCATCGAAAACATTTGTAAATTGATAATTCTCCATTTGAGGTTTAGGCATTTCAGAGAAAACGGATGAAGCTAGAGAAACATCAGAATTACGACGATTTCTTTGGAAGTTTAGATGATGGATTCCTGTATTAGGAAATTGGGTTTGTTCAGCATTGGTACGAACTGTATAAGTTGTATCTATACTGAGGAGAGAATCTGCTCTGTTCCTGTACAGAAATTGACTTGAAAGATTCTGGTTGGAAGTGATTGGAGTGATGGTCATGTCCATATCCATATCTGTGTCCATGTTGGTGTTGTCCATACTATCTATTCTATCGTGATAACCACCTATCTGACCTACCTCTCACCTATCTATCTACCACTTTATCACTTATTATAACGTGCAGCAGCCAATTGTCAATTTCTTAAGGAGCGAATTTGAATTTTCAATTTTCAAATTTTGGAAGGCGACGTTTTATTTTGTTTTAACGTAACTTTTACTTACTACTTATTTGAATGTCATAGTGGCACCGCATTGTTGGTATTTTCTTCCTCTTCTTTTACTTCTTTTACTTCTTCATCTTGTTGTCATTTCTTCTCCTTTCTTAACCTTCTACATCTTCAATACTACCCGATACTACACCCATCCAGTCATGCTTGTATCCTCCAAAGTCATTGAGCTTAGGGCACCTTTCAAATCCACCCAACAGACCCAAGTTGTCGAGGTCAAAAACGACTCCAATGCCTCCATGGCTTTCAAAGTCAAAACCACCGCTCCAAAACTATATTGTGTTCGTCCTAATTCAGGTGTTCTTGCTCCAGGTGCTTCCGAATCAGTAACTATTATATTCCAAGGTTTGGCAGATGAACCTGCCCTGGGTTCGAAATGTAAAGACAAATTTTTATTTGTTTCTGTCCCTGCCCCAGATGATCTAGTTGCAAAGGATGTGTCATCAAAATGGTCTGAATTAGAAAAGGCATCAAATGGTAATTCTAATGATATTAAATTGAAAGTGGTTTTCAATTATGACAATCCAATGAATACAATTAATGAAGAAGAAAAATCTGCTTATTCAATTGAACCACCACAATATCAAGCAATACAACAAACAAATTCATCAAGTGTTAATAAAAATATAACGGATTCAAAGCAAAGAACTTCCGGTGAAGAAAAACCTCCTGTCAATGAAAAAGAATCATCTTATGATCTTGAACCAGTTAAAACAACTAAATCAACAGGTGTTGCACCTCCAACAATCTCTACATCGGTTGATTCGTCATCAAGTCAAACTAGCATTTACTTCATTGCTATTATTTTTATCATTCTAGCTTTTTTACTCAGTAGATTCATTTAAATAGGACATCTATATAATTTATTTGTAACTACCACTATGTATAGCTTTATATATATATATAAGTTAATAATTTAACCTGTTTTGTTAATTGTTAATTGATACCATGAAATTTCAAATTTTCATTATTAAACAAAAAGATCCGCTCACATTAAAATTTCAATATTTCAAATTTTGCATTTTGATTCATCTAGATATAAGTGTACCATATATGTTTCAATCAATCCTTCTCAATAGAAAACTGATATTTTTATACAAATGGATAGGAAGCGTATAAGCAATGAAGATGGGACGATCAGATCTAATAAAAGACACCACTTAGGGCGAAGGGATGTAGAAACGGATAACCATAATCTACTCAATGATTCAAGTGATACCGAAGTACCAAGTGATAATGAAGGCAAACCCTTGACGGATGGTATTGGAGCTGATAGTACAGATAATATCATTGTTTTGAATACACAACGTGTTGAAGTACATGCAATAAATGATGAAAATAATTTAAACGGAAATAACCATAATGATAGTAATGATGAAGATACTGATATTCAAATTATTTCAGCAAGAGATACACCTATAGTTACAATTGAGACAAATGATGCAGGACCTGATGAAAATCTTATGAATGAACCAAGTGTTTCTGTTGAACTGATAGATGATTGGTATGGGCCAGAGGACGAAATTCCCAATACAAATGATAATAATACAAATGATTCAAATCCAAGGATTAATCTTGAACGGATAGATTCTGAAGAGGAGGAAAAATATGATGAAAATGAAGAGGATGACGATGATATAATAATGCTTGATGGTAAACCGGCTCCTACGACAAATGAATTACTTACACAAATTAAACAAAAAGAATCAGAATCATCAGAATCAACCACTTCATCATCAAATGTAGAAACCCGCAAGACATTTAAAGATGTTACTTGTTCTATTTGCATGGATGTAATTGAAGATGCAGTTGCAGCTGCATGTGGCCATGTTTACTGTGCCGAATGTATATACCGTGCACTTGCATCATCCAAGGTATCAGGACAAGGTGGCGCAGCTTCCATTGGGAAACGTGGTAAGTGTCCCATGTGCCGTAAAGTCATTGCGTATAAGGATCTTGTATGGTTGAAAGTACGATTTAGAGCAAATGAAGGCAATACTGAAATAATAAATACATAATTAAATGTGACCTTTACACAACCTGTCAAATCATAAAGGCCCAAATACCTTTAAAATTTATTTATCAAAGAGTTTAACATAAGATATTTCCAACTCAACAACAGTAAAACTTTTAGAGAAATAAATAAAACAGACATTGAACGACATTTTGTCCTTGAATATTCTGCTCATGGTTTAGTGACAATAAGAAAAAGAAAGGATTTGCTTTTACAAACAACAAGGCTGTTTGGACTAGAGAATAATCCGGGATTGATATGACCTTTTCAGGAAGGTTTGTGGATCAAACTTCAGTGTCACAAAATTGAAAGCTAAATATCCCAAGAGATGTATTGTACTAGAATCTGATATTATCAATGATAGAAAGCACACAAAAATTTTGTTTGTTGAGTTTTCAGAAGCTGAACTCTTTATTAGAAACGCAATTACTATAGATATAGTTATTTTAATCATATGTATAAATGATTCATAAACTTTTAAATACATGCATATAGTTATAAATCTGCCAGATGGAACAAGTAGTATGTACACAGTTAAGCCTCCAGCGAAGAAATTGAAACGCACTTGAAATTGATGTGTAATTTTGTTTTAGTGGTAAAGTTGTGAAAGATGTGTATGTTAAATGTTAATCTCTTTCATTAGACACAATGTATATGCAAAACAGGGGGGCACCTCCTCCACCACCGATGTACGGGGGTGGGAAAAAGAAAGCCTTGTTGGTGGGTATCAACTATTTTAACACCAACAATCAACTACGTGGTTGCATTAATGATGTTAGAAACATGGAACAATTTTTAGTTCAAGCAGGTGGTTATAGACCTGAAGATATGGTTATTTTAACAGATGACAGTTCCAATCCAATGAACATTCCAATTAGAAACAATATCTTAAGAGCAATGGAATGGTTGGTATCTGACGCACGGCCAGGAGATTGTTTTTTTTTCCACTATTCAGGACATGGTGGTGAAGAAAAGGATTTAGATGGTGATGAACTTGATGGTAAGGATGAATGTATTTATCCTGTTGATTTTCAACAAAGTGGTTCAATTATTGATGATATAATACATGATATATTAGTTAAAAGATTACCAAGAGGTTGTAAATTAACGGCTATCTTTGATTCATGTCATAGTGGTACAGTTATGGATCTACCATTTATGTATAGAGCACAAGATGGTGGATTAAAGGAGTACAACATTTGGAAGGATACTGGAAGTGATGGTTTAGAAATTATGATGGGGTATGCCACAAAAAATGTAGGTATGATGATGACAGGTGCAAAATCGATATTTGAAAAAGCATCAAATTACAAATCTAGTAGTAAGATAGAGGCAATCAAAAGAAGCAAAATGTCTGATGCAGATGTTATTATGTTCTCAGGATGTAGGGATGATCAAACGAGTGCTGATGCAAATGAGGCAGGAACATTTACAGGTGCTATGAGTTGGGCCTTTCTGGGGGCTATGAGAGGCCTTCAACCAGGTCAACGGTTCACATACTTATCTCTTTTGCAAACCATCAGACAGATTATGAGTGGAAGATACACCCAGAAGCCACAGATGTCTTCATCCCATCAGATGGACCCAAATCAACTCTTCTATTTCTGAAGAACTCCTAAGGGTGTACCCTTTATAATTCTGTAGATTTGTGTTTCTCATAATGTAATCATTCTACATCTACATCCGTACACCTCCCTCTGAAATTCGCGCCCCGCGCCCGCGCGCGCATCATTTTCTTTTTTTTTCTTTCGTTTCCAAATTGGCCTTCAATTTTCTTTCCCTTTCAATTCACACAACTTCACACTTGATCAACATGCTCAGCTAATAGGTTCGTGTTTTGGTTTATTTTCTTTTGGTTTTGAATATTATATCAAATAAACACGTTAGATTGGTTGATTTTTCTTGAAAACATGTCTTTAGCGATCTCCGACGACACCACGCACATCCCGAACAATGCTGTCGACGTCCAAGATGTCAACGTCCAAGATATCCATGTTAAACAACCTCCAACAATACCCTTCCCAAAAGATCATCACGATGTCGAAGTTTTACTTAACCATTTCTCAAAATTACAGGCTGCAAATGCTAATAAACATGAGAGGGATGAAATATTGAAAACTTTGAAACAGGTTGACAAAAAGGTTGAAACCTCAAATATTAACAATAGACAATTAAAAGACTCTTGGAATTTGAATAATGAATCGGTCGACATACCTTTATTGAAAAATCAATTGTTAGGTTTACAATTATTATCTAAAGATTTGGATTTACCAACTGAATTGACTTTAGAATATTTGAAATCTTCAAATGATTCAATTTCTAATGATATAAATAATATTCTATCATCAACTGATATAAATAATAACAATTCTACTTCTTCAATATCTTTACCAATGGATGACTATGATGAAAAGGCGGAAATTTTAGGTTTAATTCCAAATAAACCAATTGTGGATCCAAATTTTAATTCTGTTGGTTTACCAGAGATGGAAGATTCCATTAAATTGAAAATTGATACAAGAATTAAAGAATTGGAAAATTTACCTTCAAATTTAGGTTCTTATGATTTCAATAAATTTGAAAATGATTTGAAATATTCAAATGACAAAATAATTGACAATGTTGATCAATTGAAAATTGATGCATTAATTGAATTGAAAGGTTTGAAATTGTTGCCATTACAAAAACAATTAAGAAATCATTTATTAATCAAAGCTGCAACAAACACAATTTATCATGATGAAAATTTAAATAATTATTCTGTTTTTAAAACTTGGAAAAGAACTTATTGTGTTCATCCAAAGCAAAAAGTTGTTCAAACTGCCAAATTAGCTGAAAAATTACAACAACAACAATTACAGGAAAAGAAAAAATTAATTGAATCAATCCATAATGAAAATGTTAATAAATTGATTGAATTTGCTACAAATACTCAAAGTTTGATTTCTCAAAATCAACTTAGAAGGTTTCAATTAGGTAAATCAATTCATCAATTTCATCAACAATGTGAAAGAGATGAATCTAAAAAGTTTGAAAGAAATGCAAAACAAAGATTACAAGCTTTAAAAGCAAATGATGAAGAAGCCTATATTAAATTATTAGATCAAACAAAGGATAAAAGAATTACTCATTTGTTAAAACAAACCAATTCCTTCCTTGATAGTTTAGCAAACGCCGTTAAAGTTCAACAAAATGAAAGTAAAATTTTAACTCAAATTGAAAAGGGTGAAAAACCTTCAAATTTAAAGGAGAATGATAATAAAGAACAAAATGATGAAATAGGTGATAATGATGATGAAAATCGTGAAAAGATTGATTATTATGAGGTTGCACATAAAATCAAGGAACCAATTGAAAAGCAATCGTCACTTTTAGTTGGTGGTACGTTAAAGGAATATCAAATAAAAGGTTTAGAATGGATGGTATCATTGTATAACAATCATTTAAATGGTATTTTAGCTGATGAAATGGGTTTAGGTAAAACTATTCAATCAATTGGTTTAATTACTTACTTAATTGAAAAGAAGCATGAAACTGGGAAGTTTTTAATTGTTGTTCCGTTATCAACAATTACGAATTGGACATTAGAATTTGAACAATGGGCACCTTCATTGAAAACAATTGTCTACAAAGGTAATCAGAATCAACGTAGAGATTTACAATATCAAGTTAGGTCTGGTGATTTTACAGTTTTATTAACAACCTATGAATATGTTATTCGTGATAGACCAATGTTAAGTAAATTTAAATGGGCACATATGTTGATTGATGAAGGTCATAGATTGAAAAATACTGGCTCTAAATTATTTCAAACTTTGACGACATATTATCATACCAGAAATAGGTTAATTTTAACTGGTACTCCATTGCAAAATAATTTGCCTGAACTATGGGCATTATTAAATTTCATTTTACCAAAGGTTTTCAATTCTGTTAAAAGTTTTGATGAATGGTTTAATACACCATTTGCAAATACTGGACATCAAGAAAAGTTAGAGTTAAGTGAAGAAGAAAGTTTGTTGATTATTAGAAGATTGCATAAAGTTTTGAGACCATTTCTTTTAAGAAGATTGAAGAAAGATGTTGCCAAAGATTTACCAGATAAAGTTGAAAAAGTTATTAAATGTAAATTTTCAAGTTTACAACAGAAAATTTATAAACAATTATTAACTCACAATGCATTGTTTATTGGTACAGGAGCAATTGGAGCCACAAAATCTGGTTTGAAAGGTTTAAATAATAAGATTATGCAATTAAGAAAAGCATGTAACCATCCATTTGTTTTTGAAGAAGTTGAAAATGTTGTCAATCCTGATAAAAGTACGACAGATTTAATTTGGAGATCATCAGGTAAATTTGAACTTTTGGATAGAATTTTGCCAAAGTTAAAACGAACTGGTCATAGAGTATTAATTTTCTTTCAAATGACGCAAGTTATGGATATCATGGAAGATTATTTAAGATTCCGTAGTTTGAAATATATGAGATTAGATGGTTCAACAAAGGCAGATGATAGACAGACTATGTTGAAAGATTTCAATGATCCAACTAGTGATTATTTCTGTTTCTTATTATCAACTAGAGCAGGTGGTTTAGGTTTGAATTTACAAACCGCAGATACTGTTATTATTTTTGATACTGATTGGAATCCACATCAAGATTTACAAGCACAAGATAGAGCTCATAGAATCGGACAGAAAAATGAAGTTAGAATTTTAAGATTGATCACTTCTGAATCTGTTGAAGAAGTTATTTTGGAAAGAGCACATCAAAAGTTAGATATAGATGGTAAAGTTATTCAAGCGGGTAAATTCGATAATAAATCAAGTGCCGAAGAACAAGAGGAATATTTAAAGAAGTTATTAGAAGAAGATAAAGATAAAGGCGCTGAAGAAGAGAGTGATAATTTTGATGATGCAGAAATAAACGAAATTTTAGCACGTAATGATGAGGAGATGGATATATTTGAGGATATTGATATGGAAAGAGCAAGAGATGATAAACTTAGAGGCACACCAAGATTAATGAATGACGATGAAGTTCCGCAAGTTTTCAAAGAAGATATGAGTGTTCATTTAGAAGAAAAGGAAGAAAGTTCTGGACGCAGAATTAAAAAGAGAGTCGTCTACGACGATGGATTAACTGAAGAACAATGGTTACAGGCAATGGATGATGATGAAGATTCCGTTGAAGCTGCAATTGAAAGAAAGCGTATAAGAATTGAAAAATTACGTAGAACTAGAGAAAAGTCATTAAACAATATTAATGGTGATGATTATGATGATGATACTTCACTTGCTGATTATGATAAAGAAGACGATTATACTGAAGATATTAATAATGATAATGAATTTAGGGATGATAATATTAAAAATGGTAATTCTCAAATTAATAGTGACAGTGATGAAGAGGTTTATGAAGAAGATCTGCCAGCTAGGAAGAGACAAAGATTGTCCAGAGGTTCAACTCCAAATAAAAAAGAGTTAATAATACCTTCAAACAAAAAACCTTCAAAACCTGCAAAGGCTCCATTACCTAAATGGATGGAAAGAGGCTATCAATTATTAAATGAATTAGAAAATGTTAGTGATGAAAATGGTAATAATGTGTCTTTAGTTTTTGTTAAATTACCATCAAGAAAGTTCTATGCAGATTATTATAAAATTATTCAACATGTTGTCTCTATTGGTCAAATGAGGAAGCAATTAGATGGTAAAAAATTCAAGGACTTGAATGAATTAATCAATGAAGCCAAACAAATGTTTACAAATGCAAGAATTTATAATGAAGAAGGTTCATGGGTTATTGCATGTGCTGATTTGCTTGAAAAACGTATGGAGGAATTAATTCAAGAATGGGATGTTGAAGATGCAGCTACTGAAATTGCAGGCCAAATTGAAAGTGAAACTCAAACTGTTTAAAAAGAAAAAAGAACAATAGAGTTTGTTGTTTCTCGTTGTAATTGTTTTTATTTGTATAATTTAAGATTTGATGTACTATATATATATTTTTTATTATTTAACCAGTATTTTGTATTTTTAAAATTTAATTTTCAACAATATGTTATTTTATTTTAATTCTACAATTTATACTTAAGATACACAAAAAATACAATTAAACAACCACTTAACGTCCCGATTATTCTTTCACTTAATGTATGATAAAATAAACAAGTGATTGTGAACATTATAATCCAACATAGAACAATAAATAATGAAATTAATAAAAGAATGTGTGAAATTTTCAAAACTTTATAGGATAATTTATTAATCAAGTTGATGTAATTAATCCAGTTATTCAAGGACACTGTTTCGAATAGAAGGCATGAAGTAAAGGTTGTTGTAATTAAACTATGACCACTTGATTTAAAGCCACCTAAATATTTATAACCATTTTCAACACATTCTCTATAATATTTAAATTCGGGATGATTATTACAATAACCTCCAGTATGATAATTTACTCGGTCATAAATTGAAGGTCCGAAAAACCAAATAATTAGAATTGAAAGTGATGAATAAATAGAAAGTAATTTTATGAATTGCAAATTAACATATCTTGAAGTTGTTGCAACTGGTGGTTCGTTTGACTCGATTTGCTTTAACAGATGCAAATCTGACTTTGAATTTCTTAACATTTCATAATAACTCTCATGTTGGTTTTGTTGGTTATTTTCGTTTATAACTCGACTTTCGGTTGTCGGTAATACTGGTGATTTTGATTTAACAAGCCAATATTTGAAGGAATTGATAATGATGAATATTGCAAAAAATATTTCAAAACAATGACCTGCAAGAAATCTGTTTAAGAATCCACTTGAACTTATAAATGGCCATTCTTGTGGATTGAAATCCGGATACAGTACATCTTTAAACCCCCTCACTGGTGCAGTAATTGTCAAAACCACTGGAAAGACGGCCAGTATTGATAACTGTGTCGTACCAACCATGCTTTATGATGAAGGCATAGTATTCAACAATAAAGACAGCCTTCTACCCTTTAATCACTTTTGTAAATAAGAATCGATTTCTCTCTGCACCGCCACAGAGAGTTTCCTCAAATTTCCCAAGAAAGAAGCTGCGCCACAAAACTTAACAAAGTGCTGAGTCTCCTTGCCGGTTCCCGTAGCAGTAGCTGTTGAGGTGGATGGGTTAATAGTGATGGCTGTTTGCAATGGAAGTATAGTGATTGTAATGGTGGAAAGAGCAAGATCTTGAGATCGAACATTAACTTCGGGATTACTTTGGTAGTGGGATTGAAGTTGTAGAAGGATAGACTTTGTTGATTCAAAATGTGTTAAGTTCTCAAAAATCTCATTGGCAAATCCATATACATTATCAAGTGCTGGGATTTCTGTATTTGATGTTTCTGTGGAGAAGGATTCATTCAAATGATTCAATGTTATTTCTCCAAGTTGAATGAATTTCGGGATAGTTGATTGAAATACTTCCCATTTACATTTTACAGAATTATCAGAAACAATATTTTTAATATTAGGAATAGCAACATCCATTTTTTTCAAGATAATATAATGTGAGTTAGAGAATTTTTTATTAAACGTATTAAATACGTCAAATCTTATACCTAAAAATTCATTGGTCTCATCGTTTGAAATTGGGAATAAAGTAATCGAGTTTAATCTGAAAACATTTTCAATTTGAATCAATTTTACATCATTATTATTTAGCTCAAGTAATTCGTTGCTGCGTATAAGTCTTGTACCATCGATGAGATCTCCTTCCAGTTCTTCATGAAGAATTGTACTCAATAATAGATCTGGGTCATCAAACCCATATTCCACTTCCTCTATTTCTTCATCCTTCTCTAGCTCTTCAATTTCTCTTTCTAATTCACGTACTTCGTCTCTCAGCAGGTCTAATTCAGACATGTATATAACTGCTTGTAGTGCATTATTCGAAAAATAATTCAAGATAGTTTAAAATCAAAAATCAAAACAATATTAATGCGAGGCCTCTATTATGTTCGATATTTTAATTTTTATTTCTTATTTTCCACAGAATAATGATATTCCATAAAATTTCATTTACAAATTATAATTAATACAGCTATACGCAAAATCCCAAATTATCATTTCTGTTCAGAGAATCAGTCAAATGTCATGCAATCAAATGAACATTATAAGTTTATGAAAATAGCAGTAAAGTATGGAGAAATAGCATTACAAAATAATGAAGTTCCTGTTACAGCAATTTTAGTTGATAATAAAACTAAAGAAATCTTATATTCATCACACAACATGACAAATTTATCATTGAATGGAACATTGCATGCAGAATTTGTAATTTATCAATATTTATTAAAGAAATTTCCTAAAGATCATTTAAACATTTGGAAACATTCAACTTTATATGTAACTGTCGAACCATGTATAATGTGTGCATCCATGTTAGATCAAATTGGTATTTCTATGATTGTGTTTGGTTGTCCAAATGAACGATTCGGTGGTAATGGAAGTGTTTTCAATATAAGGTATAATTCAAATTATAAAATTGTTCCCGGAGTTTGTTTAAAGGATGCAATTTCTTTATTACGCAGATTTTATATAAATGAAAATGATAGAAGTCCAAACACAATTAATAAAAAGAAAAGAGTATTAAAATTAAATGAATTTCCGAAGCTTGATTATTCGAAGTTTTTGACATTGAAAGAATTTATTGAAATTTGGGGGGAAGGGGAAAGATACAAGTCAATCTATGAAAATAACGAGTTTTTAGAATTTGATAATAATACTGGTAATTTAATAATTCCTAATCAGGATGCTATTAAAAAAATGAAATTTTGATATCATAAATCAACTCCTCTTAACATATCTTTAATTTCTTCATGATTTTTCAGTACAGGATTATTATCAAAAAATTCACCTTTAGTTTGGTCATTTAATTTATTTTCAATTTTGAAATTATTTGATTTCAATTTAAGGGTATTCCAATCATTAAAAGAATTCGAATACATTTTACTATATTCAACACTTAAATTATTTAATGACTCGTTGATCTCATCATCTTTAATCTTTTTAAATTGAATCCATTCATCAAGTAAATCAGTTTCAAATTTTCTATAAATTTTCTTTGCATTTTCCTTTTCATTTTGCAATATTTCAATTCTTGAGTTTAATTTATTGATTCTTTCATTGATTAATAATGAAGTTGATGTTGAACCATGTGACGTTATTGTCACATCCGTTCCATTACTATTAGGTGTAGTTGCCGACGTTGATGAGGAACCTCTCAAACCAGCTAATGATTCTAATTTTTTACTTAAAAATGATAATGTACCCTCCGTAGTTGATGTTAATGAACCACCATTTTCTAAATTTTGCTTTTCATGGATTGTCTTTTCAAGATAATTGTTTAACATCTCATAATCTAATATTTTATAATCTTTTAATTTAATTAAATTTCCAAGTGATATTAAATAATGTTCTAAATCTTTTAAATTGTTTAAATAATTGAATTCAATATAATTATTTAGTTCATTAAATGAATTGCCAGATTTTTTTAAATTTTCAGAAAAATTTTTAAATTGATTAACAATTTCTTTAGTATCCATATCAATTTCATTTTCATCTCTAAATTTCCCATTATAATCATTATTTAATAAAATAGTTAATTTATTAAATTCATCACCAAATAAAGTTAATTCTTTTGAAATATTATCCTGCTTCGTAACAACTTTGGTATAAATTTTATCAATTTTATTCAAATTATCTTGTAATTTTAATCTTTGATGGTCAATTTCTTTGAAATTTTTATTAAATTCACTCTCAATATGAGGTTTTTTAAATGAATTCATCAAAAAATCAGTTACACCTTCAACACTTGAATTATGTTGATTGATTAAATCATTGGAATTATTGTTAAATGTAAGGTTATTCTTGTATGTATTCCAATAATCATTGTTTTCAAGAAATACAAACAAAACATCACTCTTCGATAATACCGAATGTTTTATAATCCTATTGATGAAAATGTTTAAAGAATTGCAACGTTTTGTAATAAATTCATCAGTAAACCTGCCACCTTTAATATATTCTAACCTTTGTTTATTTGGTAATGGAGGTATTAATAAAGTTGGATAATCAAAAGTTAAACATTTGAATAGTATATCAAAATCAGAATATCGATGATTAATTGTGTATTCTTTCTTTGAAAACCTTGGATTATTTGTTTTAACATTAAGTTGATAAAGTGTATATGGTGATGATACATCAGTTATGTTTTTTGGATTTGTAACTGTAACTTCTAATTGGTATTTAATTTCAGAATCGCCATGACTGTGTTCTATTGATTTATTGATTGATGTTGATGTAGATATATTATCTTGTGGTATAATATCTACTCCGCTTGCAACTCCTTCTTCTTCCTCTTCTTCTTCTCCTTCTCCTTCCACTTCTTCGACATTTTTATTTTTAAGATTATAGTGGTCATCTTGTTGTGAGCCCAAGATCATTGTTTGAGTGATTAATCCACTACCGTCTAGCTCACCATCGTCAATGTGGCAGCTATCGTGAAGGTCTTTAATGCCCTGGTTATCTCTAATAATCACTTTATCAGTGTCATTAGTATTATCGATTTCGTTTTTATTATCTGTAATGTTTTCACTGTGATCAACATCATCGATATGGATATTATTATCATGGTGATCATCTTGATGATCAGTATCGATGTCATCATGGTTATCGTGGTTATCGTAGGTATCATGATTATTTGCGACATCATTATCATGGTTATCTGTAAGATTATCTTCATGACTATAATTCAATTCATGATCATCATCAATTATATTCACATTCCCATTCCCATTCCCATTCCCATCCCCATTATCGGTTGTAATATCCGAGGGTTCAGATACATTTGAATCATCTTCATTGATTGATTCAATATTTTTATTATTATCATATTCATGATCATTATTATCTAAATCAGATTCGGAATGTTTATCATCCCATTGAACAGAAGTAAATTCATCGGACATCGTTAAAAGTATCTATATTTGTATGTAGATATATATATTATGGTAAAGTTATTTTATCAAATATATGCACAAGGGCAAGACAAACTATAAGAGACAACGCCAACAACAATAACCAATTTGCATCTAAGAATTTAATGTGTCAGTAAAAACTAAAATATAAAATCGCTACACACAAAATCGACATGAAATTTGCAGTTTCCAAAGTCCCAATTAGGCAATTAATGTTTGAGGGAGGGCGGTCTTTTTGCTACATTTGTTTATAAACAGGGTTCTTTTAAAGTATAATTTATAAAGTTTTTAAAAAAAAAGTTGGATAATATAGCAATAATAATGTCGATAATGGCATTATTAAAATATACATTAAAATAAAAAAAAATATATAAATATGTATTTGATGAGTAAATTGTTTTTTTTTTTTTGATTAAATGGTGATTATTTCATTAGTTAAGATTTCTTTGTTTATCACTTCATTAATGAGGACTTCTTTTTTGTTGCTTCTATTTAATAGAAAATTTATACATGAAATTGAATAGATGAGATTAAATTACTAAATTAGTAAATGAATGAATTTAATGGAATTGTGATAAATAAAATAACATAGCTTGGATGTGTGATTGTATGTGATTCAAACTTTTAAAACAGAATTGAAAAATTGAACATTAGAATGCAAAAAGGATTATTCAATGTAATATAATATATGATGGTCATTGATTTTCATTAGATTCAGTCGCTGGATCAGTAGATTCAACAATAAATTCACCATTTGATTCACCATTTGATTCTTCTTGTTTGATTTCCATTTTTTTCTGAATTTCAGTTGGGACTGATTCATTTAAACCAGAATCCTCACGTTCATTTTGAGGTAAAATCCAATTAAAAGGATTAGCTAAAGGACGGATTTTAATATTTTTAAGAATGTCTGAATTATCCTCATCACCATCCTCATTATCGATTTTAACATACCCCCATTCAAAATTATTTGAATAATTGAGTGAATCTTTGATGATTGATAAATCACCACAACTTAAAGATTTTATTCTGAAAAAATTAGAAATAAATGTTAAATCAATCCAACCTTGAGAATTCATATGTTTCCTTAAATATATATCTTTTAATAAATTTGAAATATCAAAATAATAATCTAATTGAGATGAAACTGATTGAATTGCGTGTAAACGATTTTCTGGTGTAATCCAATTTATTTGATAATTGGTATTATTATTATTATTAGTATTAGTATTATTAGCATTAGTATTATTAGCATTAGTATTATTAGCATTAGTATTATTATTATTGTTATATTTCAAATGAATATTATAATTACGATTATAATTCCTATTGTCGTTATTGTTTCTACTTTGTTGGTATCTTGGATTATAAACATAACCATTGGTATTAACATAACCTTGATAATATTGGAATTGAGGTAGTGGTTGTTGTTGTTGATAATGATAATTGTTATTATATTGATTTCTATTATTATTGTTATGATTGATATATTTGTTTTGTTGTTGCGATTGATACTTATTTTGATTGTTGTATCTTGGTCTTCTATTTTGATGGTTTGTTATATTTTTAGATTGGTTTGACTTTGAATCTTTTGATTCGTCGACTTGATCAGATTCGGTAGATGGATTTGATTCCTTGGTTATTTCATTTGAAGTGGTAATGTTTGTTAAATTTGATGATTTCTTGTGATCGTCAGATACAGAGGTAGACTTTTTTGTGTTTTTATTATTGCTGTTGGAAGTATTAGTGGCCTTTTTCGAATCTTTCTTTTTAGATTTCTTTGATGTATTCTTTTTTGAATTTGAATTTGAATTTGAATTTGCACTAGAATTAGAGTTTGAATTTAAAGAATCAGAAATGATAATATTGGCACCCTTAAATGGAATCCATTTGGAAGATGATGATAAAGATGATGAAGTCGATGAAGATGCTGGTTGTTGTTGTTGTTGATTGATTATTGTATTATCTATTATAGATGAAGCATTTTGAACATTTGATTTAATTTGACCCCAAGGATTTGAGGAAGGTAAAGGAGCCGGTGCTAATATACTCTGTGAGATAGTAGTTGTAGAAGAACTTTTAGTATCTTTAGGGTCTTTTTGATCCTTTGAAGTTGATTTTTCAATTGGAGTAGATTCACCATTAATATTAAGCATGGCAATTTGATCAACTACAACTTCAGAAATAGAATCTGAGGAATTGTCCTTGATGGTAGCAGCGGCATTGGCATAAGATATTTGAGAAGACATGATGAAATGCTAAAACCGGGACAGTTGATGATAGATATTATTACAAGACCAAGATATTATTGTATAGTATTAATAATTAATATATATATAGTTTAATCGTTTAATGATAATATATAATAATATCAATATTACTCTATTGAGAAATGAAAAATGGAATGGGGCGGTGTGAGGGTGGAATGTTAGAGAGTGGTGCGAGGGTGGGTAAACAACACACAACCCAGGGCAACAGCCGGGTAAGTTCTGCTTACGTAAGAAACCCAGAGAAATACCACACCCCGCCTCATTCCCCGCCTCACTATACAATCTCAAATTAATAAATTACCACATTCTCTTCCTCCCTCTCAAATACCGCCACATTCAATTTGAGAATTTCAAATGGCGAATGGCGCTATTTTCTTTTTTTTCTTTTTATTCTTTTTATTATGACGCGTCACTCAAATAAACTTACACTGCACTTAATATTTAATATGCACATTATACACTTTATACACTTTATATGCACGTTAACTGTTTAATTCTTATTGTTTCCGCGCTTTTCTTTTTTTTTTGTGCTTTTTTTTTGGCCTTCAGTTTTGATTTTCTGTGTTGTTTTATTGTTAATTTATTGTTAATATTGTTAAGAATTAATATTAATAGCAACTCTCTCTAATTTTATTTCTGTTTTCTGTATTAACTGGCTTAGTTCCTGATTCCTGATCATTTCTATTCTATTCTCTATTCTGTTTTGTTTCTGTTGTTGTTGTTGTTGTTGTTGTTGTTGTTACTGGTTTCTTCAATACTTTCTCATAGTCTCGCTCTCTCTCACTCTCTCTCTATATCGTTATCTTCTCTCTCATTTCTTAAACACATAACTTACCCACTTAGATTCTCCTCACAATCAATCAATCATCACAATGAGAATTAATTCGGAAGTTAAATTCCTAATTTACGCACATTTGGTACTTGCCGTATTCTTAATCTATCAATTATTTGACTTGATCACTCTACTTTATGATGATTCTCATCAATTTGCTTTACTTGATAATGAATTAAATAATGAACAATATATAAATTCTCAACCTCAATTGATTCCAAAAATTATTCATCAAACTTATAAAACTAATGATATACCAAAACATTGGCTTGAAGGTTCACAAAATTGTCAAATTTTTAATCCTGATTATCAATATATTTTATGGACTGATGAAATGGCAAGAGATTTTATTAGTGAAAATTATCCTTGGTTTTTGAAAACTTTTGATAATTATCAATATCCAATCGAAAGAGCTGATGTTATAAGATATTTTATCTTATCATATTATGGTGGTATTTATATCGATTTAGATGTTGGTTGTAAAAGAAGTTTGGATCCTTTATTAACTGTACCTGCATTTGTTAGGAAAACTTTCCCATCCGGTATTTCAAATGATGTAATGGGTTCTGTTCCAAATCATCCATTTTTCACAAAGGCAATATCAATGTTGAAAAGATATCAAAGAAATTGGTTAGTTCCTTATATTACTGTCATGTTTTCAACTGGTCCATTATATTTATCTGTTGTTTGGAAACAATATATTAGATGGGGTAATCCTCCATCTGGTATAGTTAGAATCTTATTCCCTAATGATTATAAAAATGCTCCAAATGCTTTCTTTAAAGTTACAAAAGGTTCTTCATGGCATAAAGATGATGCCTCATTTTTATTATTAATGAGTAGACATATTCCAACAACCGTTGTTTGTTGTATATTATTGGCAATTTTGATATTTTTAACAGAATATGCAATTACTTGCTTCGTATCTAGAAAATTAGGTTCAAAATTTTTAAAATTGAAAAAAAATTTAATTGATTTCATTAAATCTTTATCATTCACTAAAACAAATTATAATTCTGTTCCTAATAAAATTCCAAGAAAATCAAGGAAAGATTCAAATTTACCTGTTGCTTTGGCTGTTGATTTGGAGAAAAATGTGGTTATATTAGATGAAATTCAAGAGGCTTAAAAATAATTATAAATATTATAAATTAGATGCATATATATACCAGAAAGATAAAAAAAAGAAAAGAAAAGAAAAGAAAAAAAAACATAAAACATTGAATAAATACTAAATATTTTTATTATATACATATATATATCTTATATTTTTGTTTTGGGGAAAGACTTTATACTACTATGTACTTTTTATTTTGTATTTTATTAAACTTATATGAACTTTGAATAATAAACTGATTTGCTATATATCTATCTATCTATCTATCTATCTATCTATCTATATGTCTATACTTATTTGGTTCCAAAAGCTTTATCAACATTAACCATTGCAACCCTATATTTACAAGTATTGAAATGACACTTTTCTAAACCTAATTTACAATTCTCTTCAGACATTTCTAAACATTCAACCCATGGTCTAATACCTTTTTCAACGGCTAATTTAAACATTTCAATCATTTCAATATGTGAACCTAAATGTGATGCACCCATAAAACATGCATTTGACATAAAAGTTCTAGGTGAAACAGTAAATGGTGTCTCTGGTAATCCAACAGATACCCATTTACCATTAATTTTTAAAACTTTTAAATATGAATTAAGATCAAAATTTTCTGCACTATTTGCAGTACAAATAACTAAATCTAATTCAAATTTAACATCATTTTCTTCAACCCAATTAGATGAATTACCAGTCGCAATAAATTTATCACAACCTAATTTAATTGAATCTTCCTTCTTAGAATCACCTCTAGAAAATACAAATGTTTCACATCCTAATGCTTTAGAAAATTGAATTGCCATCATACCTAATCCACCTAATCCAATAATACCAACTTTTGGTTTAATACCTCTATTGATTAAATCATATGGTAAATTTCTAATAAGTGGTGAATAGGTAGTAATACCAGCACACATAAATGGAGCTGCTTCCTCATTTTTCAAAATTTCAGGAATATGAAATACAAAATATTCATGAATTCTAACATAATTTGAATATCCACCTTGACTAAAAGTTTCACTACCATCACTATTTTTATAATAATCTCCAAATGTATGAACCAATTTTGGACAATAAATTTCATTATTTGATTTACACATTTTACATTCTAAACATGCTTGAGATTGTGCACCAACACCAACTCTATCACCAAGTTTAAAATTTGTAACTTTTGGTCCAATTCTTACAACTTCTCCAATAATTTCATGTCCTGTAATCAATGGGAATTTAGCATTTGGTTTATTCCATCCATTATTTGCAGAATGGACATCAGATCCACAAATTGAACATGTTTGCACTTTGATATCAATATCAAATTCTTCAAACGGTTTTGGAGTAAACGTGTAAGATTTAACATCTGACCATGTAGATTCAGATGGATCATAAGTGGCATAACCGGTAAATTGTTCAGGAATGGACATATTAAAGCTCTTTACTTACTTTACTTTAGTTCTACTTTTTAAAAACAAAAAAGAACAAATGAATTAGAAAATGCAAGATCTACAAAACTACTACCCTTTTATACCACCAACAACCACCAATTGCCAACTCTATTTCCTTCTCCGGCTAATCTATTATCCGCTTCAGCTCCACACCTGCCCAATCAGGCAACTGGCGCCAATCTCGCCCTTTTGTCCACAGTCGCGTGTTCGATTCCCAATGATGGTCCTGAAACTCCATCAATACGTTTCTTTGTGGGAACTCTCTGTCCAGAATACCTGAATATTCCTGTGGAATATAACAATATTCTCCCTCATAGAGAGCTCTCTCTAAAGTAGATATCTCCTCTAATCTATAGAAATGGTTGTTCTTACAACTGATAAGGTTATCCTCTTGAATTAACTCTTCAGGTGTAGTTTGATGTTGTTTCAAAAACCCATAATATTCATTCCTAATAATCTCATTAAAATCCTCATTTAATTTATCTTCCTTGTTCAAAACATCATTTACTTCAGTAATATCAATGTACATCCCACTATGTATATCAATAAATCGTGCATCGATTGCATTTTTACCATTATTATTATCTCGATCGTAAAAATAACTATTAATATCAAGAAAATATTGTCCAAATCCATTGGAAAATTCATCTTCAATTGTACAATCAACAATTAATGATTGATTGAAATATTTGGCTAATTTCCACATTGATTTAGAAGTAACTTGAACATCATGATCAAAATCCCATGGTAACATCCTTTCATTAAATGAATATCCTAATAATGATCCATGTGCTAACCATGTATCAATATTCTCATTATTGCTAAATCTTAACCAACTCTTAATCAACCTTCTTAATATTGATATCCTTTTATAATCATTGGTAAAATCTCTAAAATTATAAAATCTCCAATCAAAATGTTCTCCATTGATATTTCTATCGTTTGAATTTGCCTCATAGAAATATTTTGGATAGTTTCCCATTGGATAACGTTGATAATGATCAATTATACTAAAATATAATTTGGAATTAAATGATTCAATATCTTTATCATCTTTAAATAATTCCTCAATTTCTTTAATATCTTTGGGATGATCAAAATCTTCCTCATACAGTTTGATTATTGGTTCTTCATTAATAATGTTTTGGCTAATTCTTGAAATATCTTTAATGGCATTTTCAGTATTTATTGGTTCATTTTGAATATATTCGTTAATCAATTTCATTATCTCGGGGATTGGTAGAAGCTTTTCGATATGAGGTTTAAATTCCTTAAGAGAATCTATATTAATAATTTCATCTAACTTTGATTGCTTCTGTGTTTTGCTAATATTTTTAATAGGTATAATCAAATCAAATTTATTGCTACCTTCTATAAATATCAATCTATTAGGTGTTGAAAATTCATGATATATATATGATGAACCGTAAACAATTCTTGCATCAATTGTTAACCCATCTGGGAATAAAGGTCCAGTAGTTTTAAAATGTGGATAATTTGGATTTTTCAACTGTTCAACTTCAAAAGTATTCAAATTCTTACAGTTTTTTAATTTTTCCATTTCTAATTTGCTACCTTTTCTAAATCCAATTTCATTTAAAAATTGTTCACAAGATAAAATTGGCTTATTATTTGAATTACTTAAATATTCTTTACTTGGATTTAATCGTTCCTCAAAATTGATCCAATCTAACCAAGAAAATGAGAGCTTAAATTGCTCATCTAAAGTATTCTTTCTAATAACCAATTCATTCAAAATTTTGGTTAAATAAATTGCAGGGGTGATTCTTGGATCAAATTTGTCAAAATTATACTTGGGAAATTCAATAAATTCATTATTTAAGTTTTTAATTTCGATTTCATCCATTTCAAATTCTGTGAATTGGGTAAAATTATTAGTTTCAAGGTATGACCACTTTATATTGGGGGAATAACGGGCATTTAGGTAAATATGTCTGAATGTAAAAACCATAATGAACATTACACAAACAAGTAAAAAAATCCATTTATTGATCATTTTTTTAATTACTACCATACCAAATTTGAAAGGATGCTTCAATTTTTTCAAAAAATGGATGGATTTTGACCATCTTTTGTTCAGTGTCTTCGAAGATTCTGAGTAATCAGCTAAATTTTCAAAATCAATTTCAAAGCTGATGTTTGTTGGAGCATCGTTGGAGTTTGCGTGTGTCAACTCTGTTGAAAATGATTTCAGTTCGTTGCTATCGTTGGAAGCCATACAAGTATTACTACTTGATCTGGACAATGGCACTCTTCTGGAATAGTACATTTTGAAGATAAGTTTATGGGTTACTCAAATCTGTTTATACATAATATTACAAACGTACAAGAGGGGTGAATTCATACAAAATGAAGAAGAAAGCAGAGAAAATTCCTTAACGAAAATGACAGTTAAATGAGGTTAAAAGGGTAGGCTTAGAATAGGATATTTGTTATGGATGTGGCTGTTTTTAAAGATTCATAGTTCCAGCAGAGTAATATAAAGGCTAATCGGATACTGATCTATAGTAAATAGCTGTGCAGACTATTTTGCATTAGATCTATTAAAATAATTAAACGTTTATTACCTTTTTCTATCAAGAGATCATTCTCCTGAGATTGAATTCGATTTCAATCTTGCTTTTTTTAATAGGTATGTTATAATCATCATGGATACAGCTTTTCAAGATTACTCTAATTTATGGGTATATATTTATGAATCTATAGTTGTTTGTCAAGGTTTATTCTCCAATTCAAGGGTAGATCCAATTCAAGGGTAGATCCAATTAGGCGGAAAAGAATTACCGCCTTGAGATTATTTTTACGTAAGCATGATGGCAATGGGGAGATTTTGTTGAATCTTGAATCATTTTAAGCATTTTCAAAATATTTAAACAGACTGAATGTAGTAGTACATTGTGGAAGATCATGAATATGGTGTTATATTGGCTTTAGACAAACTTTTTGTAAGTTATGGCTTTTTGTAAAATTTTCGGTTATGAATCATTTTGAAAAATTTCAAGAATATTATTAGATTTCAAGTAAAACTATTTTAAAGCTTTTAATAAGTTATTAAATTTCTTTAACTTTTAAACGTATAGAGTTTAATTTAAAAGAACATCATCAATTAAGTACTTTGAATTTGATATATTGTTTAAAAATTGCCTATGGTATACAAACTTCTGACAACCCAGCCTATTGTCACGTCACGACATTCTTCTGTGTTGTATTTCCTTTTAAATCTCGCTCTCATTTAAGAAAAAGCCACCGAATTGGGATTTGGAATTTAATCAATTCATTAACAAATCATCCATTGTAGATTGCCTTCCTGAATGTATCAATTGGATAACAACCATGTCTAAACCTACACAACTGACACCCGACGAACAACAGAAACTATTGGACAATTCCATATCACTGATTAAATCAGAAATTTATCAAATGCGTAAATGTCTTGAAACAAAACATAAATTTATGGATTCATTAAAACATGCATCAAATTTCCTTAATGAATTAAGAACTTCAAATTTGAATCCAAAACAATATTATGAATTATATATCTTAGTCCACGATGGATTAAATTATTTATCAAACTATTTAAAGGATAATAAAGGCTCTAAAAATAATTATCTCATTGATTTATATGAATTAGTTCAATATGCCGGTAACATTATACCAAGATTATATTTAATGATTACGGTTGGTAGTGTCTATATGGGTTTAGAGGATGCTCCAATTGATGAAATTTTAAATGATATGTTAGAAATGTGTAAAGGTGTTCAGAATCCAATCAGAGGTTTATTTTTACGTTATTATTTAATTCAGAAGACAAAAAATTTCCTTATTAATGATTCAAATAATGAAAATAAAGAAAGTTTAAATAAAATTATCAATTTTATCGTATCAAATTTTATTGAAATGAATAAATTATGGGTTAGGTTACAATATCAAGGTCATTCAAGCGAAAGAGAAAAAAGAATCGAAGAAAGAAATGAATTAAAAATTTTAGTTGGTTCAAATTTAGTCATTTTAAGTCAATTAGATTGTATTAATAAAGATTTCTATAATAGTCAAATATTACCGAAAATCTTAGAACAAATTATTAAATGCAAAGATTCTATTGCTCAAAATTATTTATTAGATGTCATAATTCAAATATTTCCCGATAACTTTCAAATTTCAAGTTTAGAAGTTTTCTTGAATTCTTTACTAATGGTCAACGATGATGTAGATATTACAATATTAATTGATTCATTAATTGAAAGGTTATTGCATTATAAAAAAAGAAATAACGAGATATTAAATGATATTTCATTTCTAAAATATTTTATCGAGTTTGTTAAAAGTTTAAATTTGAAAAATCCAAATTTCAATATTAAGAATTATTGCCTAATTTTGAATGATATAATTAAGTTGTCATTAGTTTTTAATGATAATAGTGACGAAGAAATTTTAAATAACTTAAATTCAATTTATAAATCTTCAATTGATAAATTTATTTTGATGAAAGATGATAAAAATATTAATGATTTCAAAATCATTTTAAAATCAATAGAAAATTTTGAAGATTTTAATAATTTTTTTATATTTAATGATGATAATTATTTTGAATTATTTAAATTACAAAATTTATGTATTAAAAATGAAGTTTGCATTTTGATTATAAATAAATTAATCGAAAAGGAAATTAAAATCCATAATGAAGAGCAATTGACTAAAATTTTTAAATATATCAATGCATCAATATTAATTAAAGAAAACAAAACTCTGATAAGCAATACCAAGAAAGATTTATTTGGTGAAGCGGATGATCAAAATAATGAGAATGATGAAGTTTCATTGGAAGTTTCATTAAGATATGAGAATTTAAATAAATTATTTCACTTAATTTATAATGAAGATTATGAAATTTATTATAAATTACTTCTTGAATGTGAAAATAATGTTAATAATGGGAATTTTGAAAAATTTTATCCTACACTTATTTCGATTTTAATCAAATTAATTAGACAAATGAAAGGACTTGATAACAAAAAGGAAATGATTAAAGTTTTTAATAAACTTTCACAATTAATTAATAAAATTAAGTTCCAATTACCACTAAAATCACTGATGCTAAATTTGAACTGTGCCGAAATTTCAAATGAATTCAGTTTAACAAATATCAGTTATGAATTTTTTATTGAAACTTTTATAATATATGAGGAATTAATAATTGAATCTAAAATACAATTCCAATGTCTAATGAATATTATCAATACGTTATATTTAATGGATAAGATGATTATATTAAACATTGAAGATTTCAATAAATTAATCACAAAAGCTGCTTTATATGGTAGTAGGTTACTAAAAAAGACCGACCAATGTCGTGCAATCTATAGTTCGTCTCATTTATGGTGGATAATTAAAGAAGAGGAAGAAGAAGAAGAAGAAGAAGAAAACGAAGGAAATGATGAAGCCGAAGAGGTAAGGAAGGATGGAGAGGGGGATGATTACAGAAATGAGGAAGTCGAAGTTGATGAAGATGGTGATCCAATTGCCAAACAAATTACATTAAAAAAGGATGACAAAAGAGTTTTAGAATGTTTACAAAAATCATTACGTATAGCAGATTCAATCATGGATAGTAATGTGAGTATAGAATTGTTTGTTGAAATTTTGAACCAATCAATATATTATTTTATTCATGGAAATGAAATGATTAATGTTAGATATATAAATGGATTGATTGAATTAATAAGTAATAACTTCAAGGAAATCACTCAAACTGAGGGAAAACTGCAAGGTCCATACAAGATCACCTGGGAACATTACCAAAGAACTTTGAAATACATTAAAGAACAACGTTCGGTGGATGGACGGTTTCACGAAATTGTTACTTAGCTACGTCAATCTTAGAATTTCCATAGATTAGTTTCCTTATTCCATATTGTGTAATGTGTAATAGTAAGATTGTTAGAAAGAAACCCTCAAAGAGAGACGAAACTGAGAATGAAAAATTTGCATGCCGCGCAAAAGTATAAAAGGCAGAGGTTTTCCACTTTACATCAGTAACGTTTCTTTGGAAGTTCTTCCTTAAATAACCAGCAGTTTGCTGTTTGTGTGATGATATATGAGTTACTTCTTTCCAGTTCTTACTCGACGATGATGACATGGCACATAACCGTTTCGGATTAAGATATATCATCTGTTGCAGGTTGGTATTTTTCTTAATCCCTTGTCATTCTAAATTCTTTCGAGTTTTTAGTCTGAGGAACTTTACTTGCCAGTAATTATGCAATTCTGACCAAATATATTCTGCTGGTTATTCTCTAAAGGATTAGAGACTAAGTTTTTTTTATTTTAACTTGGATTATTTTTACAGTTTCTTATGATGAATATCTACCATAAACATTCGCAGTTTCCACGGTAGTGATGTCGGATAAGGTTGACACGAACCCAATCTGTTGACCTTGACACCCCAGTGACCGCCATAGACCTTCCATGGATGTCTGATTGAAACTTATAATCCGTTTTTTTTATTTTGTTCCGTTTCTTTTCTTTTCTTTTCCCCCGCTTATTAAGATTTATTAACAGTAAAAAAAGATTATACATGATACATGAATCTTATTGTTGTACACAACCTTCCAAATCTTCTGGCACTTCCTTGTCATTCCATTTAACACCATCTAATCCCATGTTAGCAAGATTATCTTGTATAACACCTGGTGGTGGCGGCAATAAACTATTGAAGTTTTCCATTTCAATGTCAATTAAATCTCTAGATTTTGAATCGTTTTCGTTATAACTTTCATCATCAAAAATTTCTTTAACTGACTTTAAATGATTAAACTGCTGTAAATATCTATCATGATCTGGCCCATCTTTATTCTCTTTAAAATATTCTTCATAATTATTAACTGCTGTTGTTATAGTATCATACATCATATCTTTACTTGTTAATTTATTCAACATTTTCATTAGGACGTTTGAAACTTTATCAATTCCGTCATCGTCGACATCATCTTCATTACCATCATCACCTGCTCCAAATCCATTTAGTAAATCTTTTAACTCATCCATACCTTCGAATCCACCTTCCATATCCCCAATATCCAGACTATTTAACAATGTAGTTAATAGTTCTTCTTCGTTATTTATATTCTTCGTTGACTCATGATCAACATTTTTTGATGAAGTTTTAATCCTATTTATAGTTTCATTAATAGTTGATGTAAAGTCTGTTTCATTATTATTATTTTTATTATTATTATTATTAATATTGCCGCCATTTAATAATTCATTCAATTCATTACCATCACCATTAGGATCTAGTTCACGCATGAAGTCGTCTATGCTTTTAGCAATTAATGGGTCGACGGTAGAACTTACATTTAAGTTTTCTTCTGACCTTATATTTTTTTGATCATTTTCAAGAATTGTGGCCCCAGGTTCTTCGGATAAAATCTGTTCATCAAATTCATCCAAGTAGTCGTCCAAGTCATCAAACTCGTCACTCATTGTTGTCTGTTTGTTTGGAAAATCCAGTATAAACTTATAAGCTTAGGGAGAAATTTTGTATCAATTCATGTCATGAATGCGACGAAAATTTCAAAATTCTGAAACGGCAAATAAAAAAAAATTCAACCTGGAGGTTGTATATTATATACATATTCTTACTGTTTGCTTGGACAAATCATAATCCATTTATATACCTCATTGTCATGTCAAAGCCTATTAGAGATCTACGAACAGAGAGAATCCAACAAGAACGTAAACAGTGGCGTAAGGATCATCCATTTGGATTTTTTGCAAAACCTACAAGATCTCCGGATGGATCTCTGGATTTACATAATTGGAATGCTGGTGTACCTGGTAAAGCTGGAACAATATGGGAAAATGCAAGTTATCCGTTGACTATTTCTTTTCCTGAGGATTATCCTGCAAAGCCTCCAAAGGTTAAATTTCCTTCCGACTTTTATCATCCAAATGTTTATCCTAGTGGTACAATTTGTTTGAGTATTTTAAATGAAGAGCAGGATTGGAGACCTGCAATTAGTATTAAACAAGTATTATTAGGTATTCAAGAATTATTAGATACTCCAAATCCAAATTCTCCAGCTCAAGAACCTGCTTGGAAAACTTTTCAAAATGACCCACCAACTTATGAAAAGAAAATTAGAGCACAAGCTTTAAAATATCGTGATAAACCATAAAAAGTTAAATGAATTACTGTTATTATTGTTATTCTCATTATTATAGAAAATTAAAATACACAAATGATTACTGCAATTCTGAATTTTTATATTCTATAAATCTTTGTAAATTATTAATTGATTCTTCAGTTTCTTTCTTTAACTGGAAATTCAAATTTTTATCAATATTTTTATAAATTTTTTTATAATCTGTTAAGATATTCTTTAAAATATTAGTTAAATTACCATCATGATAAATTTCTTTATTATAAGAATAATCGTCATCAAATAATTCAAAAATGGAATTAATCGATAAATTAATCGACTCCTCAACTAGATAATTATATTTTGAATGATATTTTGAAACATTTGTAGAGGCAATTTGATTCTTATAAAATTCAATTGGAACAATTAGATTATTATGAATTATAAATTCAACAATTCTTTTGGTAACCTCAATATTATTTATACTTTTGGCAATCAATGACAGGTATAATAACAATGAAGTAATGAATTGGATTTGTAATTCAATATTTGTGAAATCTAAATCTTTATAGTTGATTTTTTTCATACCTAATTCAACCAATTCATTAATTTTGTTTAATTCTAACATAAATTTATTATTATCAATTTCTAATAAATTTAATTTAAAATTTAAATAATCAATAATGGATTCAATGTCATCTGTGAAAGTGATCTTTTCATCTAGATTATCCAAATCAGCAATTAATTGAGAAGAAACTAAATTGTTTGAAATCAAATAAATTAGTAAATTATTCAAACATACTAATTTTTTACTATTTGGATGGTCAATCTGAAATAATTTACCAACAAATGGCAATATTGATTGAATACATTGCTCATTGAATTCTTCATCCGGATTTCCTAATGAACCTTTAAGTTCAATTACGGTAGTCAATAAATCAAGTGATGTATCGATAATTCTAAATTCATTTTCTGATGAATCAAATTTAAGAGTTGATAAAATTTCAAAAATTTTCCTAATTACCGAATTGAGATTTTTCACTAAATCATTGCTTATTTCTAAAATTTGTAAATTTATACCAATGAGGTAAATTTGGGCCAGTGAATCAGTTGGATTAATGTTTAGTGACGGATTTTCAACCAAATGATTTTTCAAGAAATCAACAGAAATTGTTGATAAATCATAACAAAATTGTAAAATGTTAAGTGATATTGAAGGAATTGAAAGCAAGTTAAACAATTTTTCCAAGATACCAGAATTCACCAAATTTGGAATAATTTGGGAATTAATTAAATTTGAATCCAATTGCATGACCAAATTATCAATAATTGAAATTAAATTATTAACATAGGAGAGTAATAAATCTTTTGAAATTTGATTTACATTAGAATCATTTATATGCTCCAAGGATTTAAATGCCTTTGTGAAATTGGTATCAAGGATTTCCCAAATACCATTTCTCCAAAGATAAATTGATAGATCAGACTCTTCATGCATAATAAGATGATTAATTAAATCAAGTGCTGAAACTAGCAATTCATCAAATTGGTTTTCAATAAAAATATCTTTCAGTAAAATTTTAATCAAATCATTTTTAAGAAAGATCTTTCTAGTTGAAGTATCATTATTGCATTGAACTAAAATATTATTAATTGTTATCAACTTGTCATTGATTGAAGAATTTGGTGATTTAAGTTTATCAAGTAATACAAGTGCCTTTGATGTCTGAGTTGCTTCCTTTTTAGGGTTCGATGGTAGTTGATTGTTTGTGTGACGATTCTGAGAAAGTCTTGAACGCTTTTTAAGTTTAGCCATGGTTTCCCAGTGTTATATCGGTTGATTGTATTACCAGATAAAATTTTTTCAAAACTTTATACATACACTTTAAATTTATTGTTAAAAATATTGAAATAATTTTCATGTCACTTTGAAAAAAAAAAAAAAAAACTTTTTCCTTTTTCTGTTTAGTGGGAAAATTTACGTTCTTCCCAGTAAAATTTTCGTTCTTCCCAGTAAAATTTTAATTTTCCCACAAACTTTTCAGTTTTCCCAGTAAATTATCTAAAAAATGTAAATATTACCCTTTACCTAGATATATCACTATACTATACTATCCTATAAACACGACATATTTTAGTTTCAACCATCTATTCTTTTCTCTCAAACAACTGTTTCAACTCTTCCATTCTGACGGTTCGATCGACACCATCGATGATTCGATCCCCGTTCCTATCAAATTCAGGTATTGGTATATCCTGTCTTAAATTACCGTCCTTCTTCAACTGTTCAACAATAAGTGGTTCAAAAAATTTGGTGCCGGAATAAACTCCAAGTCCGGAAAACACTAGGATGCTGAGAATTTTGTGCCCGTTAATCATGATATTGATGGTGCTCGTTGCCAACAGTCTATGATGGTCTCAACAGATGAAGTACATACTGAGAAACCACCAAAATTTCAATTTCCACTTTCTCTACATGAATTTCCAAGTCTCTCTTACCCGATTAGGAAACTACGTGATGATTAGCAGCTACACACATAGCAAGCTATACAGATCGGTTTGGTTCGGATACCCCTTCAGTTGCTCATCGACTTCCCCATTCTCTGAAGTATTCAAGCATTTCTTCAGTAATACCACTGACCATGCCGTCCAATACATCTTTGAAATCGTTCTCTACAACTACATCCCTACCATCACTGATTGCCCGTAATCCAGCTTCTTGACAAACTAACACACATTCACTTCCACTGAATCCATCGGTTTCTGCCACCAACCAATCAACAATACCTTCATTGCACCCGAATTTGGAAATACTTTTAGCAAAGATCTCGCTTCTACCAACATCATCAGGTGGTCCTACGAAAACGTGTCTGTCCAATCTTCCTGGTCTCAACAATGCGCTATCGATAGAGGCAGGTCTATTCGTAGCTCCAACAACCACGACACCTACTAGTTCTTCCACACCGTCCATTTCGTTCAACAAAGTATTTAACATTTGCTTTCCAACTGAACTAGCCTCTCCACCATCTCTACCCACTGCAATTGCATCAATTTCATCAACAAAGACAATACTCGGTGCACTAGCTCGTGCCTTTGCAAATACTGCTCTTATCTTCCTTTCACTCTCACCAACATATTTGTCAAACAATTCAGGACCTTTGATTGCTAAAAAGTTGAGTCCACTTTCAGTTGCTAGAGCTTTGGCTGCCATAGTCTTTGAACAACCTGGTGGTCCATAAAGCAAAACACCTCTTGGTGCTCTAATTCCCATTTTTTTGAATTTACCACTTTCCCTTAATGGTAATTCAACCATTTCGTATAACTTTCTCTTTAACTCCTTTTGACCTCCAATATCATCCCATTTCACCTTAGGCATCTCAAGAACAACCTCCCTCATTGCACTAGGACGAATTTCTCCCATCGCTCCAATTAAATCATCAACCTTAACCAGATCTCCACCTCTTGCAACTGCCCTCATAACAGCTTCACGTACAAGACAGAATAAATCACCACCAACATACCCATGAGTTTTCTCTGCTACAATTTGGATGTCTTCTTTAATAATATTACTCTTACCACTACTGTTCATTTTGTTTATGATCTTAAACAAAATCGATGCTCTTCCTTCAATATCTGGGACGCCGATATCGATTTCAACATCAAACCTACCAGGGCGTCTTGCACTGACATCAACACCAAGCAAATTATTAGTAGCACCTACAACAACCACTTTACCAACCAATTCATCCATCATTCTATTGAAAACTCCAACGATTCTTCCATCAACATCATTACTATCATCTTTGGTTTGATTTGGTAATACACGATCAATTTCATCAACTATAACTAAACTAGGTTGAAATCTCATTGCTTCCTTGAAATATGCTACAACTCTTTCTTCACCTTCACCCATATACTTACTTACAAGGGATCCACTATCAATTTTCACAATATGGCATCCACGTAATTCACAACTTATTCCCCTCAAAATCATACTTTTACCAACACCAGAATTACCATGTATAATAATACCTCGAGGTGGCAAAATACCATAAGATTGGAAAAGTTCCATTTTTTCAATAGGTATATTGATAGTTTTAATTAATTGTTCAATATTTTTATCATTACCACCAATTTCTTCAATTGGAAATTTTTTAAAAACTGAAGGTATTTGATCAACTTTTCTAATTATTATTTCTGTATTCTTTGGATGTACTAAATATCCAACCGCGTCTTTATCATCCAATTTCATATCTTTTATACCATTGATAATATCCATATTAATTCCTTTTATATACCAATTATCACAGTTTAATCCAGGATAAACAATACCAACGTTGATAATATCTTCAGAATTGATACCTCCTAAACTATCAACATCAATACTCTTTGCATATTCTAATTGTCCATTGAACTTACTAATTGTAACTCTTTCACCTAATAATATACCATATAAATCAATATAATATTGATTTACCAAGATAATATCTTCGTCAATTTCATCATTAGTTTCAACAATCATAATCAACTCTCGTAATCCAATATTCAATTTGACAAACCCACCATTAACTAATTCATTATTTTCTAAAGTTGTCGAATTAATCACTACATTTGCAAATTCTTTAAAATCTGTCTTAATTTTTGGTCGAAGTATTAACTCCTTATTAGTGGATGATTTCTGTTTTTGTTTAGGTTCCTTATCCTTATCCTTTGGTTTGTCCTTATCCGTTCCTTTTTTAGTTGTCTTTGTTGGTGCCATGGTTGCTTGGTGAAGAACAAGAAAATTTATTGTTCAGTTTAGATTCACAATGAAAAAATATTTCATCGGTGATTTGAATTTCTCCCCTTCAAAAATTTAAATTTCCCACGAATTCCCTGAATTTGAAAAAAAATTGGAGGGTTTTTGGTTTTTTGGTTTTTGTATGAAATTTTGAAATTTTGAAATTTGCAATTTTTCAATGTTCAATGTTCAATGTTTAATGATTCCTAAATACTAGACTTGATAATATCGTTATTCGGTTCTTATAACTATGAAACCATCGATACCCACGTTATCAGGATATACATTACCGATAATATCGCATATAGAACCTAAAAAATTACCTGTCTCAATACCTTTCAAATATAACCATAACTTAAAATTCAGACATAAATTTAATTCTAGATTGAATATTTTGAATGAAATATTACCAAAACAATTCAAATTGAGTGATTACATGCTATTCAAATGTTTGTATTTTGATGACCAACTAACATTCAATATTGATGATCATTTACAATTGAGTTCTATAGATCAAAATAAAATACTTGAAATTGGTTCATCTCTATTAATTTTGAGAATATATGATTACTTACTAAATAATCGATCGGATTTTAAACCAATACAATTAATTGATATTATTAATCCAATGCAAATAAATACATTAAGAATAAGGCATGATTTCATAAACCAATTTAATTCAATACTTGATTCAAAGAATAAACTATATAAAATAAAAACTTCCACTACATCATCACATTTAAGAACTTTGAAAATTGTTAAAGAGGAAAGACATAAATTAGTCCCTATGCTAATAGGATTAGTGCATTTTCAATATGGTAGTAAACTGTCTAAAATATTTGTTGATGATTGGATTATCAAAGGTACTTTAAATAGTGGTAATGGGTTTGATCATAAAGGTATGATTCAATTATATGTTGATAAAAAATTAAATGTCTATTAGGGAAACCGACTTACTTACACAGTCAATTACTGGTCAGTTATCCCTTTACAAAATTCTATTATTTGTTAATTATCATCTTTGGTTAATAAAATTATTGACAATTATACCCATATCAGGATTATTTCATTTTAGTATATCCAAGCCACTCATATGTATATTTTATTAATTTGAATAATTCATGAAATTTATGTCAAAATAATTTCAACCAATAAACACTTTATGTAATACTTGTATATATATATATATTATTTAATTTATAGATTTACCGTGATGTATATCGATTCTTCATGGTGGACATCCAAATGGAACAGGTTTATAAAATTCGTGCTTTTCAAAAAATTTAATCTTTACCCTTCGTTTATGATTTTCCTCTGGATCAATATCTTCAAATTTACGTTTTTTAATGTCTGATGTTTCATCAACCCAAAAATTCATCAAATTTTCAATATTCCTTATCTTATTTTCAAGTCCAAATTCTGTAATTTGGATTGAATATTTTTCTTTGATTTTTGGTAAGCAAAGTTTACTAATTGCACTATTTTTTAAACATTTATTAATGATCGCTGATAATGAATCTCTATCTTTAAATTCTATATTATTTAATATCCAAATGATCCACGTTTCAGCTTGTTTAATTTCACTATCATTTGAAAAATAATTAATTTTAACCTCATTTTCTATATTATTATTCAAGATTTTTGAATCATAATCTTCGATTATCGTCTCAGTGGATACAATATCAAATAATCTTTCCCATAGTTTTATTGTAGTGAGTATCGGAAATGATTCTATTATACACCCCCACATTAACTGTAAACCATTTAGTTGCTTTTCATTCAATTTCAAACCTTTTTCGCCATGTAAGATGAAATTATTTTTGAATATAAAATAAGTTAGAAATGAATCAATAGATACGGTTTTTATCAATTCATTTAATTCAACAATCCATTTATTTAAATTTATATTTTTATTACCTTGGATTTCTAATTTTTTATATTTTTTAAAAGTTTTCAAAACATCATCAAACTTTTTTATTTTCAAGTTGAAATTTTTAGATTCATTGATTAGTTTCCTCTTAGAATCTTTGATATGCATTTGCCAGCTATCATCAGATATATCCATTAAACCACGTTGCTTATATTCATTCAGAATGATTTCCCAATATTCTATTCTAATCCAATTTAATGCACGTTTACAAATTAATCTTAACATTTGTAAACTCGGTAATTTTTCGTGTGTACTAACATGCCTTAATTCAACAAAATAACTGGGCAAGTTTAATTCATGTGCTAATTTATGTAAACTTATATTATACAAGGATTGTTGATATGGATCTAATAAACCATTAACAAATTTAATTATAACCATTGCGTATCCTAATCTAATTATTAAATCTCCATTATTTGAGTCATTTTCTTCAAAATTCTCTTCGTAATTATCCAAGGATATTCCATTTTTATTTTCATCTTCAAGAATGCATTCATTCAACAATAAAGTCATTTCTAAACTATGAGGTATTGAACCTCTCAGAAGGTATAATCTGATTTGTTGAATTCCTTTTAGTTTATCATCTTTTGATTTCGATAGATACAATTGTTTGTATAGTGTTTCCAGTTCATGTGGATATTTGAACGGTGTGAGTTGAGGGTTTAGAATCATTATCCATGATTCATCTTGACCAGACAAGGATTATAGCCAATATTTAGAGGAATTTTCCAATTTTTCAATTTTTCAGTTTTCCATAACAAGTTGCTAATTCCGCTTTTAAACAATAGAAGAGCGATTAAATAATATCGTGAATGGCTGACGAATTTTTTTTATATGTCTTTTAATTAATTTATGATAAAAGGGACCCATTTGCTTCTTCTTCTTTTCCTTTCTTCTCTTCTTTTCTTCTGAACATTCAACACTCAATAACACAACATACTATGTCATACTTCACAATTGGATCCACAGGATTGGTCGGCTCTTTCTTTGTTACAAGGGCATTGGAATCACCTCAAGTCACTAAATTAACTACTCTCACAAGAAGACCACTTGATATTACCAACGAGAATAGACTAAATCCAATCATTTCCAAAAACTCTGATGATTGGTACAATGTAATCAAGGAAGCTGATGTTCCACCTAATTCCACATTTTTTTCATCATTTGGAACAACACGTAAAATAGCAGGATCAGCAGAAAATTTCGTTAAGATTGATCATGGTATCAATGTCAATTGTTTTAAAGGTGCTAAAGAATCCGGCAAGTTTGATACTGCCATTATTGTCTCTTCAGGAGGTGCAAACAAAGATTCAAGTTTTTTGTATATGAAAACTAAAGGTCAAACTGAGCAAGATATAATCGACTTGAAGTTTAAAAGAACAATTATTTTAAGACCTGGTGTTTTATTGGGTGATCGTAAAGTTTCTAAAGGTTTAAATAATAAAATGGCAGAAGTTGTAGGTAGCTGGGTAAGAGGTACATTCCTTGGTAGTGCACTTGGTCATCCCGTCTATGCAGATGAAGTTGCTAAATGTGCATTGGCATTGAGTTTAAAACCAATTGAAAAGGAAGGTGAAGTCATTTTCGTTTCAAGTGAAGAGATTATTAACACGGCGAAAGAGGCTTGATTTGGTTGTATATAACTTATATTTTTTTTGTATTTATCATGTTTAATCAACCTCAATTGATTGATAACATGGTAAACCATCTTACTTGATTCAACTTTAATTTTAATTTTATGTTTTTTTACTTACAACTTTTTAGTATTCCATTTTTAGTTTCAAATTTAACAATCTATTTAGTCAACAACAAGGCAATCTTTAAACTATAAGGAATTGAACCTCCCAGATAAAATTTCATTATTTTATCTTGAATTAAAAGCAAAAACAAAAACAAAGAGAAAAAATTGAGAATGAAAATTTGTCCTGTCATATTCTTAAGCCAAAACTGAAACTAAAGAGTACTGAATGAATTATAATTATACATATATTTCTTTTTTGTTCATCGTTGTTTTGAACATTGTTCCAAAACTTAAACATGGCACAAACTTTGCTCTATTGAACTAATGGATTTGGGGTTGCTGAAATGGACAGAGTATAGTGTAACAAAGCAATTCGTCTACGATACCACTATATCTAGCTATAGCTCTCTCTCTACAACAATTCGATAGAGATTTTTGATCTTCAATTATGAAATTATAGACGGCAATTGATTATTCTCTTATTATTTCCAATACCAACAACTTAATTGGACACAATTCCCAGCAATCTAAAGAAACAAATATTATTTTCTGGGGATAACAATGAAACGGAGATTATAATACGTACCTCCGAATGGATCATAATATCTTACTTAGCTCATGCCGACAAAATTGAATTCACCGTTCACAACAATAAGTTTTAAGCCTATTACTAATATTTGCAACTAAGTAATGAACCTTGCGGCCGACTTATAAAAAGATCAATACAATTAATCAATTATTTCAACCATTTTCCTAATTCCGATGTGATGTGCTTGACAATGAAATAATTGATGATCTACTGATGTTTCTGTATTGTCCACCTTTGAACACTGAATTCTGATAAAAAGGACTTGCTAGTTACTTCCTTTTTTAGCTTTTGAACAGTCAACAATCAAACAATTACACAACAAGAAATGTCATACTTTACAATTGGATCCACTGGGTTGGTCGGCTTTTCATTTGTTTCAACGGTATTAGAATCACCTCAGGTCATTAGGTTAATTGCTCTCACAAGAAGACCTCTCAATGTTACTAACGACAATAAATTAAATTCAATTATTTCTAAAAACTGTGATGACTGGTATAATGTAATCAAGGAAGCTGATGTTCCACCTAATTCCACATTTTTTTCATCATTTGGAACAACACGTAAAATAGCAGGATCAGCAGAAAATTTCGTTAAGATTGATCATGGTATCAATGTCAATTGTTTTAAAGGTGCTAAAGAATCCGGCAAGTTTGATACTGCAATTATTATCTCTTCAGCAGGTGCAAACAAAGATTCAAGCTTTTTGTATTTGAAAACTAAAGGTCGAATTGAGCAAGATATAATCGATTTAAAGTTTAGAAGAACAATTATTTTAAGACCTAGCTTTTTATTAGGTGATCGTAGAGTATCTAAGGGTAGAATAGGAGATACCATAGGTGGTTGGTTAAGAGGTACATTTATTGGTAATATGCTCGGTCATCTTGCCTATGGAGATGAAGTTGCGAAGTGTGCATTAGCATTGAGTTTAAAACCAATTGAAAAGGAAGGTGAAGTTATTGTCGTTTCAAGTGAAGAGATTATAAATATTGCAAAATAATCTTTTAGGGGTATATATATACCACTTTACTGTTATGATAATAGGGTAAATTAATTTGTTCAATACCAAATTTTATTTTTAATTTTCTTTTTTTTACTATTAACTTTTTAGTATTTATAAGTTTTAACTAATTTTTATTTAACATAATTATATTTAATTATATATTAAAGTATAAGAGTAAAGAGACACAAAAACAAATTGTTTATCTTAATTTGGTGAAACCAATATCCTTTGCCTTTTCTCTGAAACATTGTCTGCACATGTTAATACCGTACTTTCTGACTAAACCAGAGTGGGATGAACAGACTCTACATTGTCTTGAACCTTTACCGAAGTTTCTTGGGTGGGAGAACCAAACGTTTTCGTGTGCCATATTTATCTATAACAAAAAAAATGAATTAAGTTTAGCTAAATGTTAGTATTTCGTTTAAAGAGAACAGTGACTTGGTAACTGAAAAATCATTATAAAAGCTTCTTGTTATTGAATATAGTTGGCCGGCGAATTCAAGTTAATATTTATAAGAATCATGTGGACGTTATCAATAATATTCTGTAAATCAATATTATTCGAGTCTGCTATTAAAATGGCTAAATTAGCTTTAATGATTTCAATATATTTATTGATTTAATTTATTCATACTAAAAAAGTTTTTAAACTTCAATTTTTTTTTCAATCTTAAATAATGTATCTACTTGTTAATTTCTAAACATATTCACTCAACAATATGAATTCATTTACTTTTATCATATTAATATTTCAATGGTTCAATTTTGTAAAATTATAAGAATTTTTCATATCAAGTTGAAGTCAATAATTAATTCAATATTTTCATAATAGATCATTCATAGTATCAGTTATTCCAAGTTGTCATAATGATGGGAGAGCTATTGTATACATACTAGTTAGATGGTTTATGAGACAATACAAGTTTTAAAGTTGAAGTTAATTTAATGTACAAATATCAAATCTGTAAATGTGTATATCTTTTCATTCTCTAACTGTGAGAGCGCTCACAGAGAGGACTCTCCTGGAACGGTAATTTTCATCATGTGACTGTGTTTCTGTGCAGGTTTAGGAAGCGTGCGGTGCGCGGAGGTGTAATTCTTTTATGTTGCCCTCACGTGAAGCACGTGATGTAGTACTTTACAACTGAGATTATGTCGCGATTTTAAAAAATATGATTACGTAAAGTTTAAACAATTTTTTTTTTTTTGATTCTTCAAAATTTTTCAGATCTTTTTTAAAAAGGAAGGTAAGGAAAAGGTTTCTAAAAAGCTTATAAAATCAACATTTATTCAATCGACAATGGCTGGTCATAGATCCACTTTGAAGAAACAAAATAAATCGTTTAAGAGCCCCCATTCCTCGAAAAGAGCCCTTAAAGCATTGAATAAAGGTAAAATTGAAAAAGTTGCTGCTAACAATAAACCACTTAGAATTACATCGAAAAATGAACGTAAGAATCTTAAAAATCAATTAAAACAGAATAAAATTAATAAAACTTTAGAAAATAATTTATTATTTAATTCGAATAAAATTGAAAGAATTATAACTATTTTACCATTAACTAAAAATCAATCAATTCATGATATAATTATGAAAATTTTATCAAATGAGACAGATTATGATATACTTAATACAAAATCAAATATAATTAAAGTGAAAATTAATAAATTTAAATCAACTCTTAAATTTATAATACCTGATATGAATAATTTATTATCAATTTTAGATTCATGTAAAATTTCAGATTTTGTTATATTTGGTTTATCAGCAATTGAAGAAATTGATCCAATATATGGTGAACAAATTATAAGAGCAGTTGAAAGTCAAGGTATTTCAACGACTTTTGCAGTTTTACCGGATTTAGTTTCATCGTATCCTAAAAAAAATTTACAATTGGATGTTTATAAATCTTTATTCTCTTATTATAAACATTTTTTCCCAAATGTTGAAAAATTATTTATTTTAGAAAATCATAATGATTCCTTAAATTTACTTAGAAATTTATGTCAAAAAGTTCCAAGGGGGATCCATTGGAGAGATTCAAGAGGTTATTTATTGGCTAATAATTTGGATAAATTCCAACTTGATGAATCAAATAATTTATTGATGATTGATGGTATTGTTAGAGGTACAGGATTTAATATTAATGGATTAATTCATTTACCAGGTTTTGGAGATTATCAAATTGAAAAAATTGAAAGAAGAATTAATTTAAATTCAAATGAGATCGATACAATTTTACCAGATAAAAGAGAATCTCTAAATCAATTACAGGATAATAATGAAGATTCAAATGATTTATCAATGGACGAAGAAGAGGAAGATTATAGTGATGCCGATGGTGATGATGATATTGATGATTGGAACTTAGTCAATAAAGCCCCAATTATTAAAAGAACAAGATTACCAAAGGGAATGTCAGAATATCAAGCAAGATGGATGAAAGATGAAGAAATTGAAGCATTAATTTCAGAAGTTGGATTACAAGAACCAACTGAAGGTAATACTGAAGATGATGAAGAAATTATGGATAATAATGATATTCCAAATGAGGAAGATGAAGAAATTATGGAAACTGATGATGTTTCACCTGAGGAACATGAAAGACAATTAGAAGAATTCAGGAAAAGAGAACGTGAAGAATTAGATTTTCCTGATGAAATCGAACTTCGTTATGATGAAATTGCTACAGAGAGATTATCAAAATATAGAGGTGTTAAATCACTTGCATCCTCATTATGGGATTATGATGAAATTGATGAAAGAAGACCTGAGAATTGGTTGGATTATTTAAGAATCAAAAATTATAAAATTCATAGAAATCAACTATTGAAAAGATACAAACCATCAACGAATGTCATTGCTGGTGATGAAGTTAGAATTTATATTAAATTTGATAATGAATCATTCAATAGATTAATTGATCCAAATATGAAACCTTTTATAATTTATGGATTATTACCGAATGAAAATAAACTATCAGTTTGTAATTTTTCGATTCAAACTTGGGAATCCTATGAAGAACCAATTAAATCAAAGGAATCAATGATTGTTCAATATGGATTTCGTAGATATGCAATTAATCCATTATTTTCACAACAGACAAGAAATAAGAATAATGTTTCAAAATTCCAAAGATTTTTACATAAGGGACAAGTTGCATTAGCAACTGCAATTGTACCTACATCATTTACCAATTCTCCTGCATTATTTTTCAAAACTGATGAAAATGGTAATAATATTGAAATTTTATGTCAAGGTACATTTGAAAATACCGATTTTAGTAGAATTTTAGCAAAGAGAGTAGTTATAACGGGTGAAGTTTTCAAAATCCATAAAAGTATGGTTACGATTAGATTTATGTTTCATAATTCAGAAGATGTCAATGCATATAAAAATGTTCCATTATTTTCGAAAATGGGTAGATCTGGATTTATTAAAGAACCGCTTGGTACTCATGGTTTATTCAAGGCATCATTTGATGGTACGTTGAATGCTCAAGATGTTGTTGGAATGGAATTGTTTAAAAGGGTATGGCCAAAGGAGGGATCTCCTGTTCCATTTTAAATTAGTAATAATATAGATAAATTATAAATTATCTTTGTATAGCATTTTATAAACAAATTTAAAATTTACAAATTTGGAAATTTTAGCCGCCAGAGTTGATGATGAATCTTTGAACTCAAAGATATAGATCTTAACCTTTTTTTTCTTTAACCTAATATTAATCTTCTTATTTTTTCTTATACTTTTAATATTCTCCAATGTTACCGTTGCATTCAAGAAGTAACAAAACAAACTATACATGTCTATCATGTCAAATTGAATTCCCATCAACAGAACTTCAAAGAATTCATATGAAAACTGAATGGCATAGGTATAATTTGAAAAGAAGAGTTGCCATATTACCACCAGTGACTAATGAAATTTTCCAATTAAAAGTTCAACATTCTAAGGATAATATTAAATATGATGATTTTGGATTTATCATTGATGATGAAAGGGATAAAAGGAAAATTTCAAAACGTTTATTAAGAGGTCGATTGAATAATTTAGATGATAGAAAGGATAAAATATCAATTAGAGATGCCAGTCCTGCAAATTCTGAAGTTTCTGAAGTTTCAACATTTTCATTGGGTACATTAAAATCACAAAGTGAATATGATGAATTTGAATATGATGAATTAAAATCCGAAGTTTTCCAAAATGATGAAACCGATTATCAAACTGAGGAAGATAATTTTAGTGATTATAATAATGAATCAGATTTTGAAGATGATGAAAAGTGTGAACCATTAGAATTAAATGATTGCTTTTATTGTGGTACAAAATTTGGAAATTTGGATGAAAATATTAAACATATGTTGATGAATCATGGATTATATATACCCAATTTAAATTATTTGAATGATAGGGAAGGATTAATTAGATTATTATCAGATACTGTTGTTTTAGATAAAGAATGTATCAAATGTGGATATCATAGTAAAAAATTATTAGGTATTAGACAACATATAATTGCTAGAGGTCATGCATGTTTACCATATGAGACGAGGGAGGAGAGAGAATTATTTGATAGATTTTACGAGTTTCCAGAGGAAGAAATAGAAGATGAGGAATATAGGATTGATTCTACCGGTATTGAGTTATCATTACCAAATGGGAATAAACTTGGACATAGATCGATGATTAGATATTATAGACAGGATTTCCCAAGCCAATTTAGAAGATTAAGTGAAGGTGAGCAAACCATCAATGTTTTAAATAGAGAGAACGAGAGGATTTTAAAATTAGGAGAAATTAGTAAACATAATAAAGAGATGAAGGAAATCAGTTTGATTAATAAGAGAATTACAAATAGACAATTATCTAATAATAGTTTACAGTATAGAAATAATTTAGAAAATTATAGAAATCAGAAATTTGGTTAAATATTATTTATTGAACTTGTATCCAATGGAGAATGATTTTGAAACATTTGATTATATTTATTATTTATAATTAAAGAATTTGAATTTGGATTAAATTTAATTTTATCATCATCATCATCATCTTGATCTACTACTTCTTCTTCAAGTTTTAAAGTTTGTAAATTTTCTTGACATTCAATAAAATAATCTAATAAATCATCATTATATTGATTATCATTTGAAACTTTTTTGTCAAGATCATTATTGTTATTATTGTTAAGTGGTAAATTAATAATTGAAGAAATTGAATTCAATCTATTTTGTAAAATTTTAAAAGAATTAGATTGAGGTAATAACATCAACAAACCATATAAACATTTAAATAGGTAAATATTTGAAATTGGATCTAATAAATCCAATCTTAAATTGGCAAATACAGGAGTTTCTAACAATTGAATCAATAAATCCAATTGAATTAAGATATTTATATTAATTTCATATTTTACCATTTTATTTATAATTTTATAACTTAATTCATAATTTGAAGTTAATAATGTCAAACATAACAATGATGGAGAATTAAGGGACCAACATTTAAATAAATCTTCAAATAAATTATTAATTGAATTATTAGTTAAATTTTTCCTTAATTGGATCAATTCAGGTGCAATTATTAAATTATTATTTAAAATTTGAATCATAATTGAAATAAAATTTAAATTATTTTCATTATTCCTATTTTCATCAAACATTTTTAATAAATTTTTTGATAGTGATTTATAGACCCTTTCAGAATTTAAATTTTTACAAATTTTTTTAATTATAAAATCTGATTTTGAATTTAAAAATTTTGAATCATTTTTGAATAAATTTAATAAATCAATTATAAAATTATTAAAATATTTATCATTGGATTGATTTAAAATTCTTGATAATAAAGTTAAAACTTTATTTATAATTTTTTCATTTGAATCATTTAAAGATTTTAACAATGTTAAAAAGATATTATCATTAAAATCTATGAATTTAACTGGATCTTTATTTTGTAACATTATTAACCAATCTAATGAATTTAATTTTATTATATCATTTTTTTCATTGTTGAAATTATTATCATTGTTGCTATTGTTATTATTATTATTATTATTATTATTGTTATTACTATTATTATTATTATCGATTTGATAATTGGATAATAATTCAATTGATAAATTAGAAATTAACAGATTATAATTAATTTCAAAATTATTATCATTATTTGAAACCAAATCCATTAAATTTGAATTTAATTGTAAAGCATATTGTTGTAAATTATCAATTTTATTAATATGATTAATATTGATATTATTATTATTAGTAATAGTATTTGAACTATTATCATTTAAAGAAATTATATTTAATAAGATGATTAATAATTTTGGTATTAACAATATAAAAGATTTTGGAGATATTGATAATAAATTAATTAACCAATCAAGGCAAATAGATTTAATCAAAGAATCATTAGATTCTAGATTATTAACTAAGATATCTATAATTTTGGAATAATCAATTAAAATATCTTGACCATAGATATAATCATCATTATTATCATTTTTTAACAATTTAATTTCATTAATTTTTTTAATTTCTTGTAATAGCAATTTTAAGAAATTTTCAGTTATAATTCTAACATCCTTTAATGGAGATTTAAGGTAAGATAATAAAGGGTCAAAGAATGATGGTAAGTAGGAGATCAATTCTAAATCAGGTATTGAATCCAATAGGATCAACCAACTTACAATGAATAATCTTGTATAAGTATTTGTTGCATAAATTCTTTCCTTCAATAGGGGGATAAATTTAGGTAAAGAAAATGCCATTGTTGATTGAATTTCATAATGTTGAGTTGAAGGATTATTATTATTATTGATGTTATTGTTATTATTTATATTATTAGTATTTAATACTGAAACATAATTTGTTGATTTATCACACACCAAATCTTTAATTAATCTATCCAATATATCAGCAGCATTTTTAACATTATTTTCAACATCGGCAACTAATTTACATAAAATATCAAATATTTCATTAAAATATAATAAAATTTCACCCTTTGCAACTTTTGTAATATTATATAAAGCTTCACATGCATAATATCTAACATTTGGATCATTATCACCAAAACAAGCAATGACTGGATGAATTATATTATTTAAATATTTGGGTAATTCATTTGGACCCATTGCAATTGATATTGCAGCAAGACCGATCAAACCACCATATCTTGATAATGGATCATTGATATTATAAGCAAATTCATTTCTTAGTTGTTTTATAATTTGATTAATTTTATCAGTATCATTGTTATTGATTGCATCAGATACTATCCTTTCTAATTCCAGGGCTGTTGTTTTACGTTTTTCATAGATACGGTCAGATAGACCTCTTTTGATTGATTTATCCATGGCTAAGGAGAGAGAGAGAGGAGAATAAGAACAGTATCAACAAGAGAAAGTATATCTGTATACAATATACAGCTAGCTGCATTAATCTGAATATTGAATATCGCATTTTTCATTCTTTATATTTTTTTTTCATTAATATTACACAGAGATATTATTATTATTATTATATAGACAGGACTTTATTTCTGCATGGACTGCAAGATCTGAACAACTTTGATGTTGGTGTCCAAGAAACGGTTGAGACAGTCGTTCATGCATGTCTCCTCTGCGGTGTTGAGGACGCTTCCATCAGCAACGTCGTTGACACACTTGCGGAAACAGAGACCAGTGAATTGAGTGACGGAGGTTTGAATCTTGGCCTTGGAAGACTCAGCTTGGATAAAGGCCAAGACGTCCTTGCGGGCGTCGTCATCGAGGTGTTGCAGAAGGGCGGTGTCGGTGTTCATGGGGTGTATGCAGAGACCAGAAGAAGCAAAGAAGAGCAACATGTACCAAACATCTTCATCATCATCATCTTCTTCTTCTTCTTGTTAGACACTGGAGATAGATCCCTTCCGTACACCATCTTCAACACCCTCCATCATCAACACCCTCCATCATCAACACCATCAACACCATCAACAACACCCACCACCATCACCATCACCCTTCCCTCTCTCTCACCCCCCTCACACGTACTCCCTTCCCCATCAACACCACCCCGTCCAACAGCCCCTCTACATACCGAACCTCATCAACACTCCCGAGCTCCACAAACCCATACCCCTGTCTTCTCCCACTCACCCGGTCACGTGGAATCCTCACACTGCGTACAACTGCCACCTGCATCACCAACTCCTGCAACATCTCCTCGTCCACCGCCAAGTCAAGATTCCCAACATAAACACTCCGTTCGTTGCTTGTATTCATCTTAGATAATCATCACAGGAAAAAAGAAAGTGTGTCATATACAGGAGAAACAAGAAAATCATCAAAAATGTCAGATCTCACCAACCGCATCTCCTATTTAAACGCTCAGACACTTGTCTACATCAAATCTAACAATACCTCCAGACAAAAACTGAAAAAGGTAAGGCTTCTCTCATTGCTTCAACAACTCAAATCAATAAACAACACCAACAATAACAATAACACTACCTCCACCACTACCTCCACCACCACCTCCATTGATAAATTGAACACTAATTTCAAATTCAAACACACTCTACACATCCATCTCTCAAACATCTTGAACAAATCGTTAAATCCACCTTCACCACCATCATCATCATCTACCCCGGATTTGAAATTAATAACTAAAAAATTATCAAATTATATAAAAATTATAGTCAACAACTACCTATTCCCAATTGAATTCAACCACTTGTTCAACAATCTCGATATAGACTCAATCAATTCTAAAAAATTGAAATTTTTAAAACTATTACAAATCCTATTAAATAATAACATACTAAATCCAAATTCTCCAACTCCAAAATTTATTAAAATTGATTCCTTAGAGGATCCATTGATTAGATTCTTAATAATCAATAAAATTATAATCGTTCATCCTTCAGATAAAAATAAAATTAGATTGAATGATTTAAGTTTTAATATATAATATCTTATATTTTATATCCTCTCTCTCTTTATATATATACCCTTTAATGGAAAAATATCTTACGTAAAATTGCTACACATCCATAAACATACCCAATCTCTTCCTCCTTCATTTCCTTAAAATCCTCCCTAAAACATACAATTAAATATCCATTGTTTTTAAAGTATAATTCCAGCAATTCTTCAGTACCTTTCCTTCTAATTAATTTATTAGGATATTCATAAAATGGTAAACTAAATCCAGTCTGAAATTTAACTTTATCTTCAATTCTATCATTCTTATAAATTATTCCATTTTTACTCTTAATTACCCTATTATAAAATTCATACCCCCATCCTTCATTAATAATCCTTTCAATTTCTAAATCATCCGTTTTAATACCATGGACTTTCATCTTAATTGCTTCTCCCCCCTCCTTCCATTTGAGCTTCTTCATATAGGGGAAATCCTCAATTTTAATCTCAACCTCTTTATTGGGGAAATATTTTCTATTGATATAACATAATTGTGTAATTTTAATATTAATAATATAGATACAATTATATTGGAATTTTTCCTTTAAAATTTCACATAATATATTACTGGCATTGTTAAAATTTAAACATTTCGATAATTGATTCCAAATTTTAAAATCAATAAAATTATCGGTTCTTGTAATATAATTGTTAAATTTAAAATTAGAATCATATTTATATGATGATCCACTACCATCTTTCTCAAATATAATATCATTCACCTTATTATTACTTGTTGCTCTACCATATAATTCAAAAATTCCTTCATTCTTATTTGTTATTAGTTCAACTTTTTTAACTGTAGAATTTAAATATTCCAGAATTTCTTCACTCATCCTTTTCATAATTTTAATCATTTCTTCATCAATATTAATCCTAGGAAATTGATCAAATATTGATAATACTCCAATAACTTGCTTTTCATAAGAAACTAAGGGTACACCCAAATAAAATTTTAAATGTGGATATCCTTTAACAAGTGGATTTTCAATAAATCTCCAATCTTTACTCATATCATTAATTAAAAGATAATCCTTTGATAATATAGTATGTGAATCAATTGAAATTTTCCTACAACATTTCTTCATACCATATCCAATTTGAAATTTTAATATTTGCTCCCTAGAATCAATTAAACTAATTGCTGCTCCATTACATTTGAAAAGTTTTTTCATCTTTTCTAATAATCTATTGAATCTATTCGATTTATCCCAATGTGGTAAATTCATATATTTGTCAACATTATTTAATCTATTGATTTCATTATATGATATTGGTGCTTCAAAGAATGAATCATTCTGAAATCTCGAAAATTTATCTAAACTTGATAAATTATTCTTACCCATTGAATAAATATCATAAAACATTTCCTTAGTAAATGGAACTAATTGGAAATTATCATTGATATTGGCATTTAATAAAAATGCATTTGAATGATGTTTTCTTTTATCTTGTAAAATTTTATTATTAACAATAACTTCATTATCTATTTCTTGTTTTAAAATCAAATTTTTATCACTAACAATTTCTCTTCTTAATGTATCTCTGAAAAACATTTTCCTGTCACTATCTAGTGACATCTTGGAAAGCAAAGTGGATGTTTCCAATGAAGAAGATATTAAGAAAAAAAAGGGTAAAATCTTCAAAGAAACAGGGGAAAAAAAATTGCTCCCATCTGGAAACCGAAATCTCATCTCAAAATCTCATCTCAATATCTACACATATTTCTTTATTCAGATAGATGGTTCAATTAAACTACATTCAGTCTATACACAATCTTACACAACTCCCATCAATGAATCAATCCTCTTCAATTTTATCATCATTTTCATTTTTCGTTCCATTAGCAGTCGAAGATTCCCTTTCCTTTCTAGAATTCTCTTCCTCTAATGATAATCTTATAGCCATTGCAAGTTCAGGATCCATATTTGGATCATCCATTCCAAAATCTCCAAAATCTCCACCCCCTGTACCGAAATCTCCAAATCCTCCCCCTGCTCCACCTTCATTCATATGATCAAGTTGATCTTGATCTCTTAAAATTGCAGTCTTATCAACTTGTTCATAGAGTAGATATGGTCCCTGTGGAATCGTTACTAAATGTGAAGTATTTTCATCATTATCAACAATCTTAATAAATTCCTCTAATTTTGTTACATTTCTTTGATGTTCACCAAAATTTATTAAATCAATGAAAACATTATTCAATTTTAATTTTTTAGCTAATTTATTCAAATCTTCCTGTGTTTCCTCAATAGGTGATCCAACAAATACAATTATCCTTTGCTTTTGAATTTTATTTTGTCTATTTCTTAATGCTAAACATGCAACTTGAATACTATTGATAAATTTAGATTCTCCATCAATCTTACTTAAATGTAATCCACTTAAAATTTGTCCATAATCAGATGTCAAATTACTAAGGAAAACAGATGATTCTCCTGCCATAGTCATCAATCCAACCGTATTTTCTGGATTTGAATTGACCTTTCTTCTAAATATAACTTCAACTGTATCTAATTGTGCTTGATATCTTGATGGTGTATAATCTCCGTTACGCATATATTCGGAGTTATCAATGATAACCATAGTTGCCTCTAAAACCATCTTGTATGTGTAGTCAATGTAGGATTGATTGATGAGAGTGATGGATGAAAATAGAGTAGAAATGGAAAAAAAATGAATATCCAATCTTATGTTAGATTTGCCACCAAACTTTCCAACTTGTTGAGAACTGTGAGAATTGTGAAATTCATGCTGAGACTTCTAATATCTGAGATCTTTTTATTTTTTATTTAATATTTTTTAAATTCTTTATTTTTTATTTTTTGAGACATGAATTTTGAATTTTGTATGTTTTGGTTTTGGATTTTATGTTGTTTATAGATTTTTCTTGATAATTAGCAACTATATAACTAGATCATGCCCATCGATTATCAAAATTCAAAATTGCCTAAATCGATACATCCGCAGAAACGAATTTTTACTAAAAAACAAAAGGAAAAATTAATTAAAAGATTTGAAAATGAAATGGTTGAAAAGGAAAAGGAGTTTCAAGAATCTGTTGATAATGAAGTTAAAATACTCAAATTGAAATTTCAAAATAGATTGAATAAAATCTTAAGAAAGTTTTGGGATATAAAATTAGAGGATATTTTAAATATTGAAAGAGAGATGAATACTGATTCTCAATTAACCCTATTTCATGTTATTGAACAACTTGAAAAATCAAAACTTAATTCAACTAATAACAACCAATCTCATTTAAAAGATTAAGATTTAAGATTTAAGATATATTAGAATTTCCTTTGTATAATAGATATAGATACCCATGTTTAATAAATTAAAGATTATTAACAATTAATGAAAATACAAATAAAACTAAAAGATGAACTAAATTAATGAAAGAATAATAAATTGTAAAAAAAGGATTAAAACTAATGTTCGACAACATCATCCCAGAAATATTTACCTTCTTTAGTTTCCTTAATAATACCGACTCTAACAACGAAATCACCAAAATGTTCACCATCTAATCTTTCGTTCGCCCATCTTGCAAACATTGGAACTAATATTGCCAAAACTTCTTCTTCATTAACATTGGATTTATAAATCTTATTGACACGATTACCAATATAACTACCACCTAACATCAAATTATAGAAACCATAAGATTTACCAACTAATGCAATTTCAGCAACCCAAGGTCTTGCACAACCATTTGGACAACCTGTCATTCTCATAACAATTGAATCATTTCTTAAACCTAATTTTTCTAATTCTTCTTCTAATTTAGTAATTAAAACTGGTAAATATCTTTCAGCTTCTGCCATTGCCAATCCACATGTTGGGAAGGCAACACATGATCCCGATGATAATCTTAATGATGAATGTTCTAAATTATCTAAATTATATTCATGCAATAATTTCTTAACGGTATCAAGATGCTGATCTGGAATATCACTTAATAAAATATGTTGATTACCTGTCAATCTAAAATTACCAACTTTATTATCCCTAAAATAAATTGCAATCTTCTTTAAACCTTCCTTTTGTGGTTTACCTGCAACATCTTCAATTCTACCATTTTCAATAAAACATGTATAATGATTTAATCCAGTTTCATCCTTGACCCAACCGAAATAATCAATATTTGATTCAATCTTAAATGGTTTTGCATCTTCAAATTTATAACCTAATAATTCTTCAACTTTGGCCTTATAAGTTTCAACTCCCATATCATCGATAGTATACTTTAATCTTGCATGTTTTCTATTCTTTCTATCACCATTATCCCTTTGAACAATCATAATCTTTTCACAAACTTCAGAAACTTTATTATATTCAATATAACCAAATATTGAACCAGTTCTTGGATATGTCTTTGAATTGTTATGTGTAGTACCCATACCACCACCAACTAAAACATTATAACCAATAATATTGTTATTTTCTACAATAGCAATCAAACCAATATCATGAGCCCAAGCATCAACGTCATTATATGGTGGCATTGCGATAACAACTTTAAATTTTCTTGGTAAATAAACTGGTGAATAAAGTGGTTCTGCATCAACTAATGCATCACCACCAATCTTAATCTTTGCAGGTCCACCTTCAATACCCCTTGCAACTTCATTTAAATCAGTTAACCAAATATCATGATATGCAGTTGTAGCTGGTAATAATCTTGCACTAATAAGTTTTGAAGTATGATCCATTTGTGCATGTAAATGACGATTTGATGGTAATGCAGAAATCATAACATTTCTATTAACATCACCACAAGCTCCTAATGTATCCATTGCAGTTGTATTAATTTCTTTAATTGTATCCTTTAAATCTTTCTTAATAACACCATGTAATTGATAAGTTGCCCTCGTAGTGATTTTAAATGTATGATTACCATTAGTATCTGCTAATTCATCAATTTTAAGCCATTGTTCAGGAGTTGATACACCACCTGGTAATCTAACTCTAACCATAAATGAATATGCTGGTTCTAAACCTTCCTTCTTTCTTTCTTCTCTAATATCTCTATCATCTTGCATATAAATACCATGGAATTTAGTTAATTGTTGATCAACTGCACAGATTGCACCTGTTGATTCATCAACTAAACCTTCAGCAATAGTACCTCTAAGGAAATTTGAATTGATCTTCATATCTTCATTGGTAATTGGCGCAGGTTCATCAGCATTATCTGCAGAAACACCTAAAGATTTCCATAATTTTGGTTCCCATTCATTATAAGCAGTATTATAACCATCATCAGCTTGATCATCACCTAATCCAAGATCAACTAAAAATTTACCACCTAAAAGTTCAATCTTTTTAAGTAAATCTTGACATGGTTTATTAAAATAATGAGCATCCTCAGCTCTTGGCCAATATTTTGAATCACCTAAACCGAAAATTGCAAAATTAACATTTGCTAAATCTAATGTTGAACTTTTCAAATTTTCCCAGAATAATTTACCACCATTTGGGAATTCACCTTGACCTGAAGTTGAAGTAATTAATGCAACATTGGTTTCTAATGCTAAATCATCCATTGACAAATCATCCATTGATAATAATTTAACTTTCAAACCTTTACTAATAGCTCTTCTATTTAATTTATTTGCTAAACCAGTTGCATTACCACCATCTGAGGCATAAGCAATTGTTAATGGGGCACCACTTAATTTTTCTAATAAATCTTTAAATGCATTCTTAGAATTTTCATTAACATTTGATTCAATTTTATTATTAAAAGATTTTAAATTGTAATCTAATTTTGAATTTTTAGAAATTAATAATGATAATTTATTTTCTCTATCAAGAAATTCTTGTAATTCCTTTTTGATAAAACTTGAATCTAATTGGAAAATTTCATTATCATTTGATAATGTAGGATTGAATCTATATAATGGCCATGAACCAAAATCAACAGCTTTTTTGGTTTCTTTTAACATTTCTAAATAATTGTTAGATTTTGGTAAATATGCTAAAACAATCGATGGACCTTGAGAATAATTATTTGCTTCAATAAATGAAGTTAAAGCTTGAGTATAAGATGAATAAATTGCAATTGATGAAACATAAGAATTTTTGTAATTCATTGCATATAATCCTAAATTCTTTTTACCTTGTTTAATATTAACAGATGAATCAGAATCAATAATTAATAAATTGACTCTTTTATTATTGGATTTTAAAACAGAATGGAATGTTGAGAAACCTGCATCATAACTCCAATTATCAGAACCGATAATCCAGTTATAAGTTAAAGTAAAATATTTCTTTAATTCCAATAATTCAATTGCATTTGATGAATTATTAGCTTCTAAAAGATTAATAATTTTTTCACCATCATAGATATCATTAGTATCTCTTGCCTTAATTAACCAAGTTGCTAATTCATCATTTAATTCACCAGTAAATGAAGATAATTTAGATTCAACCAATTTAATCAATTTATTTAATTCTTCTTGTTGATATAAGAATTTACCAAATGAATAATCAGGAGATGAATTTACAGTAAAATCATTTAAAACATTTAAAAATTTAGAATCATTAACAGTTTCTTTTAAAATTTTCAAATATGCACCATCAGAAGATTTTTCAAATAATTCAATAGAACCATTTGAAGAATTATTGAAAGATTTACCTAAAATTGTTAATTTAGATGAAGAAGTGATGGTATTCAAAGATTCCACAATTGATTCAATATTGGATTCATCAACTTTTAAAAGTTGAAGTGGTAAAATTTCAGAATTTGAACTTAATGAAGGTAAAATATTAATTAAATCAAGGAATAATGATTGAAATTGTAAATTAATAGAAGATTGTTCAAGAATGAATAATTTTTGAAATTTAACTTTTGAAATTAAAGATTCTAAATTAGATAATTCAAATGGTCTATAAACTTTAATTGAAATTAAAGAATTTGATTTCTTAAAATTTGAATTAATTGCAAACTGTGTTGGATTACCTAATAATAAAATCAAATTTTGAGAATTAGTTGTAGCAGTATTGATTAAATCAAATTCAGAATATAAGGTACCACAGACTTTCTTTAAAGATTCAAAGGCATCAGATAATTTAGTTGATTCAAAGGAATCATAAACAGATTTGATATTACTAAAAGTATAATATGTTATATCGTAAGATTCATTTGATTCGACATAAAAATGAATAACAGATTTATTAGAATTTTTAGAAAGTAAAGAACCTAAAATGGTGAAATCAACACTTTCCTTAATATGTGTAGAAATTAAAATATCAAAACCTAAATCTTTACAAGCAGTAACTATTGAAAAATCATCATTTGAAATTTTAATGTTAAGATTATAGATTTTATTTGAATCTTTCTTTAATAAAAGTGGTAAAGATTGGACAAATTTTTTAGAATCTAAGTTGGTGATAATTGATTTTTCATCATCAATATAAGTTAATGCATCATTTGATGATAATTTTTCAGATGATTTATCAATAATATCGATAGTAGGATCAACGATATAAGATTTAGCACCTGAAATTTGAGCTAAAATAGCTGCAATACTATCTATAGCTTGTGTTTGTGGTTGAGACATTTTTGTTCAACCTAAGTCAATAATTCAAAGAGAGAAAAAAAAAAGAAAGTTAAGAAGAAGCTGACAAAGATGATGATGACAAAATCAGATGAAAAATATTTCAAAAACTGACAAAGACGATATTTATCTGTTATATATGGAAGTTTTCATCCAGTTAGAGAGGTGAGAAATGGAATCAATAGAGATAGGTGCGCCACAATTCGGGGAACGGACATTGTCACGTGTTTTAGTGCGATAATGATAAAAATTCAAAGCTTATATATATATTAAATAGGTTTTTTTACATATAGCATTAACAAATTGAGTAATTGAATCCCGGTGAATGTGAACAAATACGTTAAATAAAGAATATAGAAGATACATTAATATAAGCTAGAAGCTAGAAGCTAGAAGCTACACGCAATAATTCGTTCCAATCAGTTTGGTTGACGTGTAGTTTCTTCCAAGTATACTAGATGTGACTTCACTTCCTCACAAACATCAGCACTTGTAACACCGTGATTTTTAAATGTTAGAAATGAAATATTGTCTTCACATAGAAGCTTTTCCATGTTCTTCCAAGTACGTAATTCAAAATCATATCTAGCTATATCAATAAAACCCTCTTGATAAACCCTGTTTCTTTGTTTACTTTCATTATTAACAATCATTCCATCCTTTTTCAACCTCCAAGGATCTAATTTTGGATTATTTGAATGTAACATAAAAATTTTAGGTCTTTCATTTACTTCATTATCTTCTCCTTCATATCTTTCTGATAATTCAAAATCTTTAACTGGATCAAATTGTCCCATTGCAGTAGCTTTGTAACTATCATTTTGTTTCATATAGATAGACTCCAATCTTTTTTTAACATTGTAATATTTTTCACCTAAGGCATGCGCTGCTGCCATAAAAGTTTCTTTATCACCTTCACCTGCTCCTCCCTGGGTTAATAATGGATAATAATAGCCAGGTCCATAAGTATTATAATACAGTGCCAAAACCATACTTCTAAAATGTTTCCTTTTATTAATCATCAACTGTCCTGACTCGCAGGATGGATCAGGCAATGTACCCTCTAATTGATGGAATAACGTGATATCATTCGGAGCTACAGCCTTAAATTTTTTACCATATTCAACATAGCCATAATCTCTACGTTTATTCAAATCAATTTTATGATTGATTATATCATAAAATTTTGGATTGGTTGAACGTTTCCAAAAATCTGGCCAAAATGTTAAACCAATATCAGAGAAAGGTTTAGAATCAAACAACTTAGTTGGATTATCTAACGGAGTATTATCGGCATCTAATAATAAAACTTCTTCAAAACTTGATAATGCCAATGCTAAACTTTTATATTGATAGCCTTTAAAATTATGTTCTTCGTAAATTTGATTACCAACTAATCTTGGTAAATAGATACATTTTGCATTATATTTCGGTAAAACATCTTCACAAAATTGAAGTTGATATTCATCATAAGATGGAATTAAAATTTCAACTGGTAAATCACAATTATTTTGACGAATATTCATTATTGACAAAATTGTTAACCAAGAAAATCTATTACCGCCAACGTAAACAATACCCCTTGAATCTTTCTTATAAATCCCTTCAGGTAATTCCTTTGGTAAATGTTGAACAATTTTTTCATGGTTAAATTTTAAATTGTACATTGAATTTTCTGGTATTTCTAAATGTTCTAATAATTCATCATAGGTTAAATAAGGTGAAACATCTTTATTTGAATCTTGGGACTTTTCCCTGTGATCATTTTTATAGGTTAATAATGGTTCAACACTAGGTTTAAACTCTTCAATATCTTTGAAAATTTCACTAAAGACTTTTGAACGTTTGAATAATGTTTCATCATGTAATGAATCCGAATAAATGAATTTCATAATCTTCTTCTTCTTATCATCCCAATCCTTATGGAATTTGGGATTTGCCTCACGTTCATTTGAATCTTCAGTCTTTCCATTATTGTTCTCATTATGATCATTAGATGCTTGTTCTGCATTAAGATGTTGAATGTTGCTATCTTTAGTATCTGGACTTTTATTATCATCATTAGAGACATCATTTTTATTATTCATCAAATCATTAAAAGTTTCAACATCATCAGAAGATTTAATATCATGAACGAGTTCCCTATATGCGTCTTTATCAGATCCAAGTTCTTTAATAGGAATATCATCTGAAGGTTTGATTAGATTGGATAAGTTATTTTGATTAGAGCTTGAATTGTCCTTTAAATTGGTATAGACTGAATGGATATTTTCACTATGAAAGTAGACTATAAGAGAAAGCAATAATAGAATACTTGCAATTATTAAGAACTTTTTATAATAAACTTTCCTGCCCAGCATCATGTTTAATTTTATAAAAGTTGTATAAGATACTAAAAGAAAGAAATATTTTAAAGAAATAAAAGAACCAAACAGTAGAAAGTAAACAGTAAAATGTGAAAAAGCAAACGGGAATTCAAAATCTACAATAAATAGCAAACTCCAGTTTTACAGAACATAGCAAATATAATATCGCAATATTCTTTTCTTAGAAAAAAAAACGAACAACGGGCTATCAGCATACATTAATGCATAAAAAATTCCAACACGAAACACAAATTAAAATGAATATAACTATAAATAAATAAATAAATAAATAAATATACAAAACAAACGACTTCGTCATAATTATTACTATTTCCGTCTTGCTATATATATGGCTATAATATGTATCTTAATTGATATAGTAAGTTCGGCTACCAGTATTATTTTATATGCTTTACGCTTTATAAATCCCTGCATGATGCATATATCTGTATGCATATAATGCCATATTTTTTAATTTTTAGTCTGCTGATTGTTAAAATCGCGCATCTCTCCTTTTTTTTTGGAGTTTCCATTGTTCGGGGATTCGCAATGTTTGCCGTTTAAAGTAATTGTTAGATTCTCTCCTGCCCCAGAATTGCTAATTCAAATTCAAAAAATGATGACGAACTGCATATCACACGCCGGACCTTTTATTATATTGGTATATCTGTTTATTCTATTGGTTATAAAAGGTGCATTATAAGAAGGGGACTAAAAATAGACTTATATAGTCAATAGAGTTAAAAAGTACTAAAAATCAAATAAATTTTAGTTTAGACAGTGGTAGCATCTCTCTTGGTAAATTCCAGGATTAAATCATCCTTTGGGAAGATAGTTGCAAAGACTTTGATTTCTTCACTTAATGGAGTAACTGTATGTTTGAAATCTGTAAACATACATGCTTTACCAATCAAAGCGGTGAAACTCATCATAACATAAGTTTGACCTAAACAGACATGCGTTCCAGTTCCGAAAACTAACCAGTTTTTCTTCGCTAAATTTGCCGGTGATCCTTCAACCCATCTTTCAGGTATAAATTCATCAGGATTTTCATAAACTTCAGGATCATGTAAGGCTGGATAAACTGATGGAATAATCATTGCACCCTTTGGAACGGTATAACTCTCAGTAATTGGATATGCCTTCTTGGCAACATATGGAACCATTATAACTGGTGGTCTATATCTTAAAGTTTCCTTGACAACCATATTTGTATATGTCATTTGATCAATTAATTCCGCGGTTAACGGTTCATTTGGATTACCGTTTCTAATTCTTAATTGTTCTTCTCTAATTTTAGTTGCAATTTCTGGTCTATCTGCAATTAATTGAAATAACCAACAACATAATGATGATGATGCATCCTGTGATGCAAATAAAAATGTGAAAATTGCTTCAGAAATTTCCCTATTTGAAAATAATCTAACTTTAGTCTTAATTTCTTCTTCTTCAGTTAATTTAACTTGACCATTAGATTTATACATTGATAAAATCCATTCATCCAAAACACAATTAGGTTTTTTACCCTTTAATAATGCATCCTTTGACATTTGAGCACAACCTTCAAAAATTTTCATTGATTGATCAGCAATAACTTTACCATACCAAGTTTTAGTATATGGAATGATAATTGGGAAATTAACCAATTCTAAAGCAGCTGTAACTTTATAATAATTATCAGCAATCATCTTGATTTGATCTTGTGTAATATAATCACCACAAAAAGTTCTTAAAGAAATTGCACACATATATTCTCTAAATTCAGGGAAAAAAACTTGTGGTTTACCATCAGAAATTTTAACAAAATGTTCTAAATATTCATCCATAACTTTTTCTTGTTCAGGAATATAAGTTTCTAATGCCTTTTTAGTAAATAAAGGATTTAAACCTTTTCTATAATCAACATGAGCTTTACCATCAAGGAAAACCCAATTTGATGGTCTTAAAATTTTAACTGCAACATCAACAACACAAGGTTTAACAAATGATGGTGATTGGAAAATCTTTCTAGCTAATGTTGTATCAGATGCAATAACGACGAATTTATGAAAAATTGAAACACATGATAATGGACCTGAATTCCATTTTGAGACATATTCTTCAAATTTTGGATCCAAACTTTCTAAAAATGGACCAATTATTGGCCAAATTTTATATTTAGGTCCAGTAATTGTACCTTTATTTAATTGATAAGAAATTTGATCATAAGTAATTGTAATTACAAGTAATGAAACTAAAATTTGCAACCAAGTAATTGATTGAAATTTAGATAATAAACCGGTACTTTCATTAACTAAAGAAGATGTATTATTTAATGCATCATTCATATCTGCACTTAAGATGTCCATGATAGCTATCTAAGTTATGTTTTGAAGTAAGAGGGAGAAGAGATATCAACCAAACAAAGTTGTTGAAATTACAATTTAATGGTATTCAACGGGAAACCAGAATAAATTGAAGAAAAAATAAAAAAAAACATACATTGAAACAGGCCACGCGAATTGTGGGAACGAAATGTACGAGCGGTACGACATAAAAGTACGAGTTTTTATATATACGACTATCAGGCGAGAGAGAAGGGAATTAGTTGTATATTAAGATAATTTATATAATGCCACAAGTATTTATAAAAATTATAAAGAAAACACAAGCACGTTATTCTCTAAATGAACGTTAAACCAAATCATTGTCAATATAATTGTAAATATTAATTCAATAGTGTACGCAATAGTTGTAGATTGTGCAGTTTCATTAAAAATATGAGCACCAAATATAATTATTGAAAATAATACTGTAAGTAAACCCATTGTAATATAATAAATATTTTTCAATTTTCTATCATTAATCTTAGATACTGATAAAATTGACCAAATAAAGCCCAATAAGAAAATACCCACATATTGAATATATATTATAATTGATATCCAATCAATTGGTGAATTACCAATTAATGAATAAACAGTTGATTCATCAATATCATATACCAACATTTCAAAGGCTAAAAATATACAAATTGATTTAATTACCTTTAATTTAGTATTGTTATTTTTGAAACCATCTAACCAAGCACCAGCAGAAAGTAAAAGTAAATTATAAATAACCCAAGTTGATAATAAAGTAGATGAAATTACTGTAAATAAATCAGTTAATAGTATAAGGAATGAATCTGTAGTATAACCATATTTGTTCAAAAGTAAATAATTTATTGATTCAGATAAATATATTAAACCATAACTCCAATAGAATAAAACAAATTTATATTGAAGAGTGAATTTTTTATAAGATAAAGTATCAATTGAAACTGAGGTTTTACCATTATTTTGAATCTTTTTATAAATAACAAATGATAAAACCATGGCAATGAAAATATAAACAATTGCAAATCCAACAGATGTAAACAATCTAATAAAATCTGAAATTAATAATTCACCATAAGATTGAATCCAATCAACTTCAACTGAAATTGAATCATGTTCTAAACCTTCAGGAATTTCAGAAGTTAAAAACATAATACAATAAGTACCAGATTTATCTAATTGATAAATATGATCATTTGAATCATCAGTTGATAACATGAAACTTTCAATTGGATAAGAGAAAGAGTTTGAATCAATTAAATCGGATAATGATTTTTTTTTCAAATGAACATCATCAGATTCATGTTCACAAAATTTACCATGTAAAGCAATTTCATCACAAATTTTATAATATGGATTTAAACCAATTGTTACTTTTTTCATATCATCACCTCCCATAATTAAAGTATAGACATCAATTTTTTTAGCAAGATTTTCAATTTTCGGGAAATGAATTCTAATCTTTGGATCTTGAACATGAAACCATTTTTGAATTGAATATTCAGAATTTGAAACGTATGCACATGTTTGTAATACTTTATTATTATTCAATGAATAATAGTCAACCAATGCAAAGGCAGGGGATGCAAGGAAAGCAAATATGAATAAGTAATTAAAGATGTTGACCAACATACTGTGTTGTCAGAAAGAGGGGGGGAAGAAGAATGTATTAACTGGAAATGTATCTAAGAACGTTGAAACACACAACAATTAATTAATAGATTATTTGATTTTTTTAAATTCATGTTGAAAAAGGAAAAAGGGGGATCGAAACGAGAAAACACGAAAAATGAAAAATGAAAAATGAAAAATGAGAGAAAAAAAAAAAAAAAAAAAGAAAAAGAAATTATTCAATATAATATGAAAAGAAGATCATACAATATGCCATCAGAAAAGAGAAACTATCTAGAAATGATTAGAATTATATATATAGATATACATATATTTATATAAATATACGAAGATATGTTTATTTAAAAGCAAAATAAACAACAGCAACAATTGCAACTAAACCAGCAGCGATAAGAACAATTGAGTTATCCTTTGAATCGCCGGATGCAACTTTAGCATTTGATTTTTTAACACCACCAATAAGTTCACCAATATATAAAGATTGTAACATTTCAATGGCATCCTCAGAATGTCCAATATCATCAAATGCTTCTGTTGAATCTTGACCTGCACAATCGAGTATAACTTCTTCACCACCTGGATGTTCATCAAGATAAGTGGTGACATCGTAGACCTTTTCCTTGTAAATGATCCAAACGTCGTCTCTAGAGGTATGTTCTGCAACTTGTTCTGCTGTGAATTGTTTAGACATCGTGATGATAGAGTGAGTGTATGTGGTTAATGGGGGAATGAGAGAAGAAGAACAAGGTAAAAGACAAAAAAAGAGACTAATCAAATACATTCAAGATATATTTTCATTAAGAGATGAATCGATTATCAATTGAACTTATTAATGGACAGAAATTGATTTGTTTGGAACGAGTTGCTCTTTTGGGAAATTGAGCGCGAGGGCGGTCGACCGACGCGGAGGTTGAAAAATTTTATTTTTTTCTACTGTGTAAAGTGTGTAGTGTGTAAATGTATAGTAGTTAGTAGTGTATACTGAGAAGAATAAGATACCGTGCATTTCAATCAACTACATTTAACAGTTAACATTTAAAGTGTGTGATCTAATGTTTTACAATCTTCATTATTTTTACACTTACACATCCAGTTGGTTGGTGAAATTAGTAAGAGAAATATAAAACCAAGAAATCAGAGACAAGTTGGAGCTTGATCAATTTGTTCGCCATCTAAAGCAAGTGTTTTGGATTAAGAATTAACAGTATTCAACTATAACTAATGATAGATGGAATGAATGCGTATATATATATATGTATAGCTAATTTGACAGAGTACAAATAAAATTTAAATTTCTCCATCGCGTCGATCTTGATGAACTTCAGGACTTTTCAGCTTTTAATTTTTTATTTTTTTTTAGTTTTTTATAAATTTTAAATTTTAAATTTTTTTTTTTTGAATGAAATTTTTCACTTACAAATCTAAGCTTCAACACTATAGGAATTACCCAAGCAATGGCTCGTCCCGTTTCCAAATCCACAGCAAAGGTTGCAAAACCATCTAGGACTGACTCCAAGAAAATTTCCTCTGCAAAGTCCGCTGAGATTGAAGAAAAAATACAACAAGAAACCAAGGAAGAAGAAGATTTCCAATTACCATCAGATTCCGATGATGATGATGATGATGAATCAGATGAATCTGATGACGCAGAATTCAACAATGATGAAGAAACCGATGATGTTCAAATCCACGATGGTATAATAGATTCTGAATCATCATCATCTGCAGCACCGGCAACAGCAGTTTCAACTTCTAGTAAATCTGGTCATACTATTATAAAACCATCAACTGAAGCAAAGAAATTCACTAAAACGAAATCAACTAAAAGAGGCGTTATTTATATTGGTAGGTTACCGCAAGGATTTGAAGAGAAGGAATTAAAACAATATTTCCAACAATTTGGTGAAATTACAAGATTAAGATTATCAAGAAATAAAAAATCTGGTAAATCCAAACATTATGCATTTATTGAATTTAAAGATTATGAAGTTGGTAAGATTGCCGCTGAGACAATGAATAACTATTTATTAATGGGACATTTATTAAAAGTTTCATTGTTAGATAATGATAAAATTAATGAAAATTTATTCAAAGGTGCAAATACAAAATTTAAAACCATACCATTTAATAAAATCAATCAATCTAAATTCGAAAAGAAGAGAAGTTTAGAAGACTGGAAAACAATCAACGATAAGCATTTGAAGAACTTGAAGAAAAAACAAGATTCTTTACTTGAATCTGGTATTGATTATAATATCAATGATTTATAACTTATAATTAAGTATATGTAGCATTGTGTAAAACATAAAGCGAAGTTTGAAGAAAAAAATACTTGCACACATGTGCATACATATAATAATTACTAATTAGCATAATAATAATAACCTAATTCCTTTTAATAATTAGTTCCTTTCAAGTTAATATGGATTTAGGTAAATATAGATTTATTTTATGTTCATCATCTCCACGTCGATTGGAAATTTTAAAACAAATTGGATTCAAACCAGAGGTCATAAAATCAAATTTCAAAGAAGATTTGGATAAATCTACTTATAAAGATCCAATTGAATATGTTGAGGATACATCATATTATAAACTGATTGATATCCTTGATGATCTTCCTCATAGTTGTCCATTACTTTTATTATCCGCAGATACTGTCATCTTATGTGGTAATAAAATATTAGAAAAGCCAAATAATTTTGAAAACAATGTTGAAATGTTGAAAACTTTAAGGGAAAGTCAAAATAATAAAGAAAAAATACAAATTGTGACTTGTTGTACATTATGTAAAGTTAATAATGGTTCTATCCAGATAAATAAATTTAAAAGTATAACAGAAATCAAATTAATTGATAATATTACGGATGAATTCATTATTAAATATTGTAAATCAGGTGAAGGTTTAGAAGTTGCTGGAGGATTTAAAATTCAAGGCCTTGGAGCTATATTATTCAAAGAAATAAATGGAGATTATTACAACTGTGTTGGATTACCTGCAAGTTTGGTATATGAAAAAATACAAGATTTATTGAAAGATTGAATTGATCAATCATAGTTAAACAGTTAGTTAGTGAGATAGTTAAATAGTTATATACTGGTATATACAAGAATAGTTATATCTTTAAACAGAAGGAAGTGGAGACAAAAGTGCAACTAAATTTGGTTTGTTGGTAGTAGAAGCCCAACCAAGATAGATGACAAATGGTAACCAGCCGTAGTGGGTGATTGTTTGTGCAGTTTCGAAGACTCTGGTGAATCTTTCCTTGGATTCTTCGGAGAGGTTAAGACCGGCCATGATGGATATGCTAATGTTTGTAAGAAAATAACCAAAACAAGAAAGACCCAAACCATCATCACATACATATACATTATACATATATATTATATTGCACAAAGTAAAAAAGAGTTGGAAAACATGTCGTCGTCGTCGTCGTCGTCGTCGTCGTCGTCGTCGTCGTCGTCGTCTCCCGCCGATCGACGCAAATCGACGCAAATCGACGCAAAAAATCCCAACTTCTTAAAACTAATAATTTATCCCACTTTCGGTCGCTTCTCTTCCTTTAAGAACATATTTCTGACATTATTTTATAGTGGAGTTCTTTGCAAACGTTGGAAAGTTGCTACTCTTCATATATATATATCTCTCTTCTTGTATTTTCTTCCCTATCTCTATCGACAACTTCACATACCATGTCAGCCATTCTTCTTGCCAGAGCACGTCCTGTGTTGCGTCTTGCTGCTAGATCTCCCCTTTCCCTCAGATTCTATGCGTCCAAGTTCCCGGAACACACTGTTATCAACATGCCAGCACTTTCTCCAACCATGACTGAAGGTAATTTGATCAAATGGCATAAAGCTGTTGGTGACCAATTGACTCCTGGTGAATCAATTGCTGAAGTTGAAACTGACAAGGCTTCTATGGATTTCGAGTTCCAAGATGAAGGTTATTTAGCTAAACTCTTAGTTGGTGATGGTACCAATAATATTCTTGTTAATAAACCTATTGCTGTCTATGTTGAAAATAAAGACGATGTTGCAGCTTTTGAATCTTTTACTCTTGCTGATGCAGGTGATGCATCTGCACCTGCTCCAGCAGCAGCAGCTCCAACTCCTGCTGCTGAAACTAGCACCCCAACTCCTGCTGCGGCTGAACCTACTACCACAAAATCAACACCAGCTCCATCATCCACTGATAGAATTATTGCTTCTCCATTAGCAAAGCAAATTGCTCTTGAAAAGGGTGTTTCATTAAAGGGTATTAAAGGTTCTGGTCCAAACGGTAGAATTACCGCAAAGGATGTTGAAAATATCAAAGCAGCACCTGCAGCTTCTTCTGCGCCAGTAGCAGCAGCAGCAGCACCTTCATCTGCATCTGCATCTTACACTGATATTCCATTAACCAACATGAGAAAGGTTATCTCAAAGAGATTAACCTCTTCAAAACAAACTGCACCTGATTATATAGTTTCATCTTCAATTTCTGTTTCAAAATTATTGAAATTAAGAAAATCTCTTAATGCTTCAAGTAATGGTGATTATAAACTTACTATCAATGATTTATTAGTTAAGGCAATTTCAAAGGCAGCTTTAAGAGTTCCTGAATCAAATTCTTATTATTTAGAAAGTGAAGATGTTATCAGACAATTTAATAATGTCGATATTTCCATTGCAGTTTCAACCCCAACTGGTTTAATTACTCCAATTGTAAAGAATGCTGATTCTAAAGGCTTAAAATCAATTTCTAATGAAATTAAGGAATTAGGTAAAAAGGCAAAGGAAAACAAATTAAAACCAGAAGAATTTCAAGGTGGTACAATTACAATTTCTAACTTAGGTATGAACCATGCCGTCTCTATGTTTACATCAATTTTAAATCCTCCACAATCCGTAATTTTAGCTATCGGTACCGTTGAAAAGAAGGCAGTTCCTGATAAAGCTAATCAATTTGGTTTTGTATTTGATGATGTTATGACAATTACTGGTACCTTTGATCATCGTACAATCGATGGTGCAAAGGGTGGTGATTTCATGAGAGAATTAAAGGCTATTATTGAAAATCCTTTAGAAATGTTATTATAGTGTTGGTAGTTGTTTATAATCTCATGTATAATCAGTTAATTAATTCATACAATTCCATTTAATAAATTTAAGATCTGTAAAATGAAAAATGAAAAATGAAAAATGAAAAAATTTTTTTTCAACCTTTATCGCTTTAACGTGAGAATATTTTTTTTTTCCCCCATCTGACTAAACAAAATATGTCTGTAATTTGTAATTTTGGTCATGATACTTTCTTTGCTGATATTGCAACAGAAAATATCTTAACCTAAACACCACGCTTCTCAACAATGGACGACGCAACATTTGCCGTGTTCATGTTTGGAATCACATCCCTTGTGATGATATCCATGTTGGTTTTTTCTTACATAATTTCAACTTATATAATTAATGATGACGAATTAAACTCAGTAGAGAACAATCTACCTAATAACTTTAAAATTAATTTTGAAAAATTTAATAAATTACAATTAGCTGATTTACCTTTATTTGAAACTTTATCAAATGATGAGAAAATAACTTATATTTTATCAATTGCTTATTGTAAATACAATAAATCAACTTTAATTCCAAATGAATTAAATTCAAATAAAATTACAACTGAAAGTTTATTGATCAGAGATCGAGGTATAAATTCATTTCATTTCAATGATTATTATGATCAAATTCAACCTTTAATTGATCAATTGAAAAATGATTTAAGCGATAATGCAGATGAAAATACATTATTATTAAACAACTCCACATTTGAAAATAATTTTAAAAATAATAATTTATTGTCAATTTTAGAATCATTGAATTATCAAACTTCAATACCTTCTAAATTGCCTTATATAGTTGAAGATTTAATTGAAGTTAATTTTAATGGATTTCAAAATAATAATAAATTCTCTTATTCAACTATACTAAATTTACCAGTTCCAGTTGTTAATAGGAAACAGAATACGACATATTTTGAATGTAAATTATTAAAATTTGATAAATCATCAACCTTAGTTTCAATTGGTTTAACAAATGATCCAAAATATCCTAATTTCCAATTACCTGGTTATTTACCTTATTCATTTGCAATTGAATCATCTGGTAGTTTAAGATTAACTACTAATTCATCAACGGGTATAATTCCAGGTTATGATATCAATGATCAATTGATTGTTTTACCACAATTAAATGAGGGTGATGTTATTGGTTTAGGTTATAAATCAATTTCTGGTTCAATATTTTTAACACATAATGGTAAATTAATTTATGAAATGGTTAAATATTTCAAATATCAATTATTCCCAATTCTTGGATATAAATCAATTACAGGAGACTTTAAAGAATGTAAACTTAATGTTAATTTAGGACAATTAGGTTTTGTTTATATTGAAGCAAATGTGAAAAAATTAGGATTCTGTGAAAATAAAAACGATGGTTTAATTGGTGCACCACCGATTTATAATAAGGTAAATTTAACAAACGAAATCTTATTAGCAAAGGGTGATGATATCCCACCTAATTACACAAATAAAGGTAATGGTAGTGGTAATGGTGATGATGATGATTCATTTTTTGGACCAATTGTTGGAAGTTCAAAGGATAACGAGAAGGATATTTTAAAGTTAGAAAATAAAAACTTAACGAATAGCACAAAAGAGTCAACTCCACAAAGTGATCCTCCAAGTTATGAGAGTGAGAAAGGAGTTGAAATTGATTTAAATGATGAAGAATATGAACAATTAGTTTCTCCGGAAATTGAAACTGAGAATGATAACAACACTAACAATACGGTTCAAAATACACAACTAGAAATTAATGAACAATCTTCTACATCTTCTACAACACCTCTTGTTACATCTACTTCGAAACATCCATCCAAAGGTAAGAAAAATGGTAAAAAGTCGAATAAAAAGAAGAACAAGAGGAAGAACAAAACCCTCTTTTGAGGAGGACTTTCAAATTTCAATTCTTTTTTTTTTAATTTTTAATATTTCTATTTTTTTAGTGAAAAATGTATAAATAGCTCGCTTTCCCCCCTCCTTCCTCCTCTTTATGAAATTATTCTGATTATAGTAATGTAAAGTCATAATTAAGTATGCGAATAGTTAATTAAGTAAATTATACAAACATATAGGTATATGTTATAGGAATTTACACAATTGTATTAAACACTTTTAATGATGATTAAATTGTTTTTTTCAATACAATGGGAATCTCTCTGACTTAATTAATAATGGAGAAGAAAAAAACTAAAAATATCTGAATAAAATTGTTCCTGTAATTTAATTAATTATTTTTCTTTTCCTCCTTTGTAGTTGTATCATTTGCATTTTTCTTTTGATATTCGGACCATAAAGAATCATATTGTTTATTTAAAATTTTAATATCTAATTCAAGTTTAGATATTTCTTCATTCAATTGATTATTTTGTTCCTTATTTGATTTACCAGTAACCAAATCAGCTAATTCTTGTTTATGTTTAGTTGTTGATTTTAATAACATTATAATAAACCAAATACATACTTGGAAGACAAATATTGAACCTAATATATATAGATTTCTTTGAGAATAAAATTTTTTAGATCTTAAATCCCAAATATTGGATTTATTAAATTCAATTATTTCATCCTGTTTAGAATGTAACATTCCAAATCCATTTTTGAATGCATCAACGAATAGAATTCCAATAACGACATCAATAAATGAAACTATAATTTGAAAATTAGAATTTGTAATTGTTGTCTGATATTGTTGAATCAACAAGTTTTGAATCTTGGTTGGTAATGGTAATAATAATATACTTACAATTACCATTTCTAAAATGGTAATTGTGAAAATCATGGTCATTTGAAGTGACATTGTTGTATTGTTCAATTGATGGATTGGGGTATGTTTATGAGTAAAACAGAGGCTTTGAAGGCAAAATGAAATTTTAAATACAGAATGGCTTCATTTTAGAGAAGACTTTGATTTTCATGCTGTGCGAGATTTTACACGTCTCTCTAAAATTTGGTAATTTTATCATTTGAAATTACATGAATTCGCAATATAGGCAATTGGTTTTGAAATATATCATGCTGTTTTATTTAACTACAGATGTATATATAAAACTACATAAACTTGTCAAAAAAAAAGAAGAAAAAAAAAGAATAAAACTAAAAAACAAAAAAAATATGATTTGGAAGGTTGAATAACAATTTGGTTTGGATAATTGAAAAAAAAAAACACAAAACTTTTTTAAGATTTTTTTTTGATATTTTTTTTTAAAGAATTCGATAATTTGAATGAAATAACATGTTTTTTTTTTTAATTTTTTTTTGTGTTTTATTTATATTTGAAAACAATAAACAGAAATGTAAAAAAAATCAATTAAATTAAAAGGAATAATTTACCAACTTAACATGCAGTTGTTGCACAAAAATTGTAATTATTATAATTGTTGTAATTATAATTATAAGCATAATTTGGAGTATTATAAGTTGAAGAATTATAATTTGCATTCATACTATTATTACTATTATTAGTAATGTTAGTATTAATAATATTATTTGTATAATCATAATCATAATTGTAATTTAATGAAGAATTATCATTGGAATTTAAATAATAATTATAATAAGATAAATCATCAACATGATGAGGTTTCATCAAATTTGATTTATTATATAAATCATAATATTCATTCATATATTGGAAATCACTTGAAGGTGAAATAATAGAATTATTAACCAAATTATTTTGGAAAGGATTTTCAAATATTTGATTTGGAATTAAATTATCATTTTGATGGTTATAAAAAGTAGAATTAGATCTATTATTATTGTTGTTGTTGTTGTTATGATGATATGGAGAAGAATGAGCAGTTGAAATAGGGGTAATTGGAGTTTCAACGAATAAAGAATTATTAGACATTAAATAATTGTTATTATTCATTGAATTATCAAATGATTGAACATTTTTATTACACCAAGTTAACCAACAACTTTCAACAGTTGAATAAGAATTTGTTTTGAATAATTGATAATTACAATCATTTAACCAACTTCTTTCTAATTTATTGATTTCATTTAAAGGTAAATTAGTTGCATCTGACCAAGATTTATTTCTAAAAGTTTTATCATCATTAAATTTATTTGCTAAAATTAATGAAATGATTAACATTTTATAGATATCATCTTCATTTTCAATAAAGATATTAGGATTTAATTTTAATAAATCATCATCCATTTTATTTGAAATATAATTGATTGCCAATAATAAAGTTGATTTTGGTAATCTTGTAGCAGATAAAACAGAATTTAAATTTTTCTGAAACATTAAAGATGGATTTGAATTTTTTTTCAATAAACCAAAAGTTACCCAAGATAAAAATTTAACCATTTGATCTAAATCATAATCCAAAACTAAGGAAACACCACCATTTGGTTGAGGTTGAGATTGTTGTAGTTGTTGTTGATTCATAATATTTGAAGGATTGTTAGTGAACGAGTTGAATGCATCACTATTGTAATTAGCATTGCTATTGTAAATATTATTATTATTATTATTATTATTGTTATTATAATAATTGATGTTATTAATATTGTTGATATTATTAATCATCATATTATTATTATTATTATTATTATGATTATTATTATTATTAAAGTCGTGTTGATGACTCTGATGAGGATGAAGGTGGTTGTTATAATAGTTTTGAGGATGATTTTGAATCTGATTCTGATTTAACATTTGATAATTGTTTAAAGCAAACATAACGATAAAAAGTATACGACGACACGAACCATTATTATTAGTTGGTTTAGATAAATTTGCAGGTTTAGATATTAGAATTAAGGTTACCGGTGGTGGTCACGTTTCTCAAGTCTATGCTATTAGACAAGCTTTAGCAAA